>QEPC01011569.1:991139-1008828 GCA_003113815.1 Sphenodon punctatus
CTCTGCAATGTCCTTATCCTCCCTGAGCGCCCCTTTTACTCCCTTGTCATCTAATGGCCCAACTGACTCCCTAGCAGGCTTCTTGCTTCTGATGTATTTGAAAAAGTTTTTGTTGCTTGTTTTTGCCTCTTTAGCAAGCCTCCCTTCAAAGTCTCTCTTGGCCTGCCTTATTAACACTTTACATTTACATTGCCATGTTTTCATCACTTCAAGACTAGACTGTTGTAATGCGCTCTGCATGGGACTACTCAAGGTGATGGTTCGGAGACTGCAGCTGGTGCACAATGTGGCCGCCCCGTCTCCTTACAGGGACAGGTCACCGTGAGCACATTACACCAGTGCTCCATTTTCCTCACTGGCTGCCTATAGTCTTCCAGGCCCGATTCAAGGTGTTAGTATTTACCTGTAACGCCCTAAACGGCCTACGCCCTACCTATCTGTGGGACTACCTCACTCGCTAGGCTCTGGAACAGCCCCTGCGGTTGACTGGGGGCGCCTTCCTCAGACTCCCCCGAGTATCCCAGGGGATGATGATAGAGAGGACGTTCTCGGTGGCTGCGCCAAGGCTGTGGAACTCCCTCCCGGCACAGGCCCTGGTGGCCCTGGACTTCCCCTCTTGCCAATGGAGGTGTAAGACCTGGTTATTCTGCCAGGCTTTTGGCCAGGGAGATGGGAGTGGGTTAGGGTGGGCTGTGCGTTTGGGGTTTTACACTCTCCAAAGTTTTATGATGTTTTATAACATTTTATATTTATTGTCTCATCTTATCATTTTTTTATTAATTGTAAGCTGACCCGAGCTGCCTTGGCAGGAGGGGCTGGGTATAAAATTGTTAAAATAAAATAATAAATAACTGAGGGGGCATGGAGTAGGTGGGAGTGGATCCCTGTGTGGCCTGAAAGCTTGCTCATTCTTTCCAACGGCAGGGGTCTAATAAAAGATATCATTCAAACCACTTTGTCTCCCTCTCTGAAGGTTATATATGAATACAGCTTCATCTTAAGTTTTTTGTCCATAATTTTTTGTGTGTTTTTGGAATGAGGAATAATAAAACATTAAATAAAAAAACCACAATTATTTACTCTGAAAGCAATAACTTCACTTGAAAAACTCTTGTAAATAATGCAGATTTACAGAAATCTGCGAACTCCATTGTGAAACTTGCTAGAGGAAATAATTATTATGTAGGTAACTACTGACTAAAAACTAATAGTTTGTTAGCTATTTCAAGTTGTTCAGAATCCTTAAATGGCTTAGTGTTGTTTTCTTCAGTAATTGATGATAAACCTTTTGAAACCACTGCTACAGAGGAGACTGCACAGAACAGGACTCCTTTGGACGTTTCTCAGAACTGGGGGATAAGATTTAACTTAGCCTGGAGGGGGAGAGATGGAGAATAAAGAAGACGCCTGGAAATCAGAAGCAACTTTGGTACTAATATCAAGGTTGTGCATTGGGAAGCAGTGTGTGCTAAGGAACTTTTGCTGGATAGAATGGGGATCTTTTCCTGGATTTTTCCTTCCCTCAAGCAAACGGCAGGAAGGCAATTCCTAGGAAAGCTGGTGACTCCAGCCTGGGAAGGAGTGTTTAAAAAAAGATGTTGCAGATGGGTGGAATAGAGCTGAGGGAACAGCGTGCTTAGGCTGCAGGGCTACGGAGCGGTCCTGATCTTTCTCAGTTTCTCTCTTCTGAATCTACCCCCCCCCCCCCAAAAAAAAAAATCTATATTGTCTCCTTTCTCCAAGAAACGCTTTGAGAGCTTTTATTTATTATTCAGGACCCTCTTAACTAATTTCTGTCTGCTTCAGCTCCGCACAGGCAACTCAAGGAAAGCCTCAGCAACTCCCAAACGTTCTTACCTTAGCCTCCGAGGCAGCCTGAGCACACCCACAGCAAATATGACTTTTTAAAAAATATTTGGCTTTTGCAAGGGAAAATAACCTTGACAATTTTTTGCCTTAACAAAAATTGACTTATTTAGAGTATAGTTTTAAAACTTTGTTTATATGGGGGTGAGGGAGAATGAAATGCCGAAGGGCTCTGTCTGTTCGGCAGCCATTCTGCATTACGTGGGGTGTGGCGCTGGGCTTTGGGCATTCAGAGGTGGCGATTCTGAGTATTTTGAAGATTCTTCTTTCCCTTCACCCTTTATACTTTCAATATTAATGTTTCAGAAGACAACACAAAACCAGTGTTGTCTTGGGGAATAGGGTGGGAATGCCACGAATCTTCCCAGTGAGGGGAGGTTCAGGCATTTGGGAGGGGGGGGGGGAGATAGAGGGGCCTATGCCATGACCTTGCTGTGTGGGGGTGGGTTGGGTATAGGGGGGAAAGGGTGGGGCCTATGCTACAACTTCCCTGTGAGACGGGGAGGATGGGTATGGGGGAAGTTTGTTGCTGATGCCCTGACCCCTGTGAGGGAGGGCCGCACAGGCGTGAGAGGTGGAGGTTTTATGGGTGATATTCATTTGCATTTCTGATTTTTATTTTATTTATTTATTTTTAAAGAGATGTGGGAAGGCTGGATGGGAGGGGAATTGAGTTTGGAGTTGGTTTTGCTCAACATTTGTTTAAATATTAACATTTATTTTAAAAAGTCCTTGGTTGGAGAAGGGTGGCATAGAAATCCAAAGAATAAGCAGTAGTAATAAACAAAATCCCCCGGGGACTTCACAATATGTAGTCATCCAGACTGAGATTCAAGCAACTATTCCTAAGTAAGACCTCACCACCCAAGTCTGTTGACATAATCAGCAGAGCTGTTCTGATGAAAAAATGCTACCCAGCTCCTAAGGAAGGGAAAGGTGGAATGCAGCCGGCGTCACCTGAGAACTCTGAGGGCTAAGTTCCATTTCAGATCTATGTAAGAGGAAGTCGTTAGTCCAAGCAAATAATACTAATTAAAAGTTGAAAGAGGGCATGAAACAAGCCATCGGGCAATTTTTCAGCTCTGTATGATTTAAAATGAGAGCCCAAGAGCCTGGGGGTGGAAGTTGAAGGCATACTGTTTTGTACCATAGCTATTGAATATGAACCGGTATAACTTGGGGACCCTCTCACAAAAACTCACCCAACTCTCCATAAACATATTAGTACCGCCTCACATTCCACATACTAATTTTCAAAATGGGGTCTTTAAGGAATTAGCCTTTCTTCCTGTTCAAAGGTTTGGCATTTAGATAGGTAGCGGTCTCTGCTTGCAGAAGTGTTTTGCATTAGTAGGTGATACAAGGTTGTTAACCATGAGGGACAACCTCAAGCTATAACCCCTGCCCTCTATCTGTTCAAACCAGAATACCCACATGTGAGGTAATAACTTCCCCTTTTGCTTTGCTACAACTCCTTTGCTCATGTGGGCAAAAGCAAGGGTGTAGTGGCAGAAGCGGCTATTGCAGAGGTTTCCAAGCTTTCTGCATGTCACCCCATTTTGAGGCTTAAACTGAGACTCCAGATAACAAGGACATGCAAAGTATATTCACTATTGGCTGGAATGGTGACCCCATTACACCTGAACTTCTGATTACTACTGTTTTAAAGTTTTTGACCACACTTCTGAGTGTTGCTTGGAGTTGCATACCTCCCCCAAATCCCTATTTAGGAGGAATACCCTTTGGGTGCTGAAACCACTGTCCCTCATTTAGAGGGTCAAAGTCCTCTTTTAGGAGCAACGCAGAAAGACCAGTATTTAATCTTCAGACACTTCTTTCCTGTTTGCCTCCCAGAAAAAGCACTTGAGAGAACAATGGGGAGATGGTGGAACAAGAAGAAACTTAAGTGGAATGATAAGCAGGAGAGCTTCTTTCATAAGAACAAAAGTGCCATACTGGATCAGACCAGTGATCCACGAATCCCAGCATTCCGTCTCCCACAGTGGCCAATCTTGGTTGCTTGGGAGAAGTATCCAGCAGGTCCAAATGGGCAATCCATGTCCCTCTTTATGCGCTTGGATGTTGAGAGGTGCGTGTGTGTTCATGTACATGTAAGTGTGAGGGGGTGGAACTTATTCACTGAGGGGTGGGGCTTAATGAACAAGGGAGCAGTGCTTTCCCTATGGACACTCAAAAGTTGGCAATTATGGAGTTGGCATACCTGGATCTCAGGGGAGGGCAGTAATGGTGCTGGCTTTTTGCATTCTTTTTAGAACAATCCTTTGTGTAGTACAGTCTGTTTGGGTTAAGTCTAGGATTGTAGTTTAGACTTGGAGCCTTTTTCTGGTTTTGCCCACTGACTTGCTGCAAGATCTCAGGCAAATATGGAATACTTCTTCCTGATGATGTTTTGGATGTGATGGAACTTCATGTACCACTGAGGTTCCCAAACTAGGATCCCAATTAATATTTTATATTCTTGGTTGCTGTCAGGGGCTACAAAGTTATACTTAAGTCTCAAAGTGGGGCCATAGTGGGGGGGAGAGGTTGGGAGTGCACTGTACAGATTTGTTTATGATCCTTGTATGGAAGGCACTAAAATAAGGAACGGTGATTATTTACTGCACTTTTTGCCTGGTAATCTGAGATGCAACACACTTAAAGTTTTGTCTGTTTTTCTGAGACTAAACTTCCCTGCACTTGACTGAGGAGTTGAGAACTGAGCACGCTCAGAATTTGCTCTGTTCTCTGATTCTATTACATTTTCTTCAAGTTACCTGTGAAACGTGAACAGGACAGAAATGCGTGGGAAGGAAATTGCAGTCCTGACTGCTACAGACTGTGCTCTAAGTAGAGAGCGAGTTTGGTTTTTCTGTTGGTCCCAAATGTAAGAGATGGAGATGAATTATCTGAACTACTTTGGTTCTTTTGCACACTTTGCTATTACCTGAAATCAAGCTAAGCAAGTTTGAGTTTGGTCAGTGTTTGAATGAGACCTACTGGCTGCCACGGAAGAAACTTTAATGGACTTTTTCCTCTGAATTGGTATTGAACTTAGTGTTCAGATTTCAGTCGCTTCCCCCCTGTGGCTGTTAAAACATCCTATGAAACTTTAAAAAAAAAAAAAAAAAAGTACTAAGTTAGCAAGAGGGTCTTAGACAAATTTCAGTTTCTTCCTGCATATCCCTTCCGGTAGGAATTGGCTTTGGAATTCTTCATGATTGTGCCTCAATAAGCAAAGCTGATGTGGTGCCCAGTGGTGAGTGATGTAGCTGATAGAGGTTGCATACTCTGGAGTTGGGGTGGGGGAGAGAGAGAGAGTCTTAGCTAGAAATACTGAATTTACTCTTGACCTGAACATTATTTTTATATTGCCATAGCAGCACCCAAAGGTCCCAGTTAGACTTCTGTTTTGGGTATCCTGTGGGTACATGCTGGTATATCATGAGATGTGGCACAATTTTTTGTTCTAGTAAATAGCCAAAGGAATTCCACTCTGATTTACTCTGTTAATGGTTATTTTAATAGTCTTTTAACAGCAATGTTGAAAAAATCACCATTACGTCATCCTCCTGCACAACAGGTTGTCACTCCTGTTCCAATGACAACTTGAAGTAAAGATTGCTGGAACTTTACCAACGGTTTAAAGTGACACCAAATGTTTTTATTTGGCAGTTGATTCCTCTCTGCAGCTGCACAGTATTCCTGGCTGTCTCCTGGTTAGAAACATTATAGGTAGAAGAGGTCACTGCAAAGACAATGGAGAACCCCAGGCAGTCTGACTTCTGGTAAAGGCTGCATTCCCCAGCAGCCATTAAGGAAGCTGCTGAGACACAGATTTTTTTCAGATTGATTCAAGATGTTGGAGAGAGTGGTCAGATCAGGCAATATGCTGTCCCGGTTTCTGTGGCTGCACTGGGAAGGAATTGCCAGAGGACTCGCCAGCCATTGTGACTAATGTGGAAGCCATCACACTGCATCAGCCAAAATGAAGATACCCCCATCTTCTCCAAATTAACTGTTTTGCACAACTTGGGATGTGGTTGAATCTTGCCAGGAGTATTTTAAGTTTTTAGTACCACAATCCTTTAATGTTGGACACATGATGATTCAGTCTCTCTCAACCTACCTGCATGCATTTATTCTGATTGTAAGGCAGGTGTGTCACTGTAGAGAGAAATAATACTCCAGAAAACATACCGCAGACACCTTTGTGCTTGCAGCATGCCAGTGACCTGTTGACAGACAATAGATAGCCTGTACTCTATCTTCCCTGTCCCAGCAAGTGTCTGTGTTGGACTAGAAACAGCAGTGTGTTATATGCTCACTTACATAGTCTGGATAGCATACTGCTCTTTAGGGTTTCCCACATTCTAGTAGGTAGAGCGCTTCCCTGGGACCTGGTCACCTTGGCTTCTGTTCCCTGACTCTTCCACAGGTCTGTTTCATCACCAGGGGCAAGTCCCCTCTCCACTCTGTGCTTGTGTTTCCCTTCTGTGGCCTTTGCCATTCAAGACCATGGGTTTAAAAAAGGACTGGATAAGTTCTTAGAAAGTAGGTCCATTAATGGTATTAACCAAGTAACTTACGGGATGAACTTCTTACTGTCGGGAGCTGGGAATGAACAACTGGGAATGCATTGCCCATTGTGACTGTTGGTTCTTCTCCCATGCCATCAAGATTGGCCACTGTCGGAGGACAGGATGCTGGGCTTGATGGACCATTGGTCTGACTCAGTATGGCTCTACTTATGTTCTAAGACAATGTGCTTCTATCTTGATTTTCAAAAACAAAAAACATAACAGTTTTAACAAAGTTAAAGGCAGAAGCATTTCCAAAACAAGAAAACTTTCTTTTTCAAAACACACATTACAACAAAACATAAATGCCAAAAAGCATGGAAATTATGTCCACATTTTCTATCTATATTTCATAATTTACCATCAACATAAATGTAAGATATGTACTTAATTCCTTACATAAGATATGTACTTAATTCCTTACATAAGATATGTACTTAATTCCTTACCATACATACTTTTCTTAATATTCATCACTAACTCATATTCTTTCCTTTGTGAGCATTATTTTATTATAATTTGACAATGAACATTTTTTTAAAAATTGCCTTAACTTTGTCCTTTGACACACAATTTCATTGTATCAGTCCGAATCTATATAGTTGTCTACAGTAACCGTGTCAGAAGTGTACACAAGTGTACACAGAAGTATAGTGTACACAATTTGTATTCATGTAAACAAAGTTTCATAAAAATTGTTCGTTGTCAAATTATGATAAATTAATGCTCTCAAAGGAAAAAATGTGATATTTTAGTGACACACACAAGTATGTATGGTAAGGAATTAGTACATATCTTACGTTTATGTTGATGGTAAATTATGAAATACAGACTTTAAAATGTGGACATTTCCATTTATGTTTTGTAATGTATGTTAAATGAATTTTGAATTGGAATTGAAATTAATTTTAGGGGGAAATGTAGTTGTCGAAATGGTTTTGAAAAAAAGTTTTTTGTTTTGGAAATGTTCTGCCTTTTTAACGTTTTTTTAAACTGTTAAGTTTTTTGTTTTTGAAAATTTCCAAACTTTTTGTGATGTGATTAGTATAGTAATGAGAATGTTAAGAGATCACATACTTCGGAATTTAATCCTATCATCTAAGGTGTTTGCAATTCTCCCCAGTTTTGTGTCACCAGCAAAGCTGAGAAGTGTATTGTCCATGCCTTCATCTTATGAAGTTATTGATGAGCACTCTGTCGTTGTTGAGTACAAATTTGGGGTTTGCAGAGGAAGGGATGTCTGGAGTTTCCTCCAAGGTGTTTTCCCTCATAGAACTCATGCTTGTGTGCCATTGGCAAACCCAGGGATTTTCCCATGGATTTGGAATTAAGCATTTCAGCTCCAACTTCCCATATTATGGGGTGGATTATCTCAAGATTAGCAAATGCTCTGCACCCCAAGAGAAGGAAGATCCGCTTTGCAGCAGGGTTGAGTTGGGTGAGAGTGGGAGCCACGTGTGGTGCAATCTGTGTGCCCCTTAGGGCGTGTGCAAGCAAGGCTGGAGTGGGCCATGTCTAATTGTGGCTTCTGGATCTGTGTCCCTGGTAACCCACTTGCCCAGTAGGGTGTAACTAGGCTGCGCGCTGGTAGCAGCTTGGTGGCTCCAGCTGGTCGGATGCAGCCTCCCGCAGAGTGGTTTGTTGGTTTATTTATTTATATTAAAACTTATATGCTGCCCCCTTCTGCCTCGGACATGTCGGGGCAGCTAACAACATTTTAAAAACATATTAAAAATACACAATAGTAAAACTACCATTAAAACAGCCTTAAAAACCCATACACACCCACCCCATCTCCCTTGATAAAGGCCTGGCGGAACAGCCAGGTCTTACTCTGTCTGCGGAAAGAGGGGAGGTCGGTAATCAAGTGGACCTCCAACGGGAGGGAGTTCCACAGCCGTGGTGCAGCCACAGAGAACACCCTCCTCCTGGTAGACACCCGGGGGATCCCAAGGAGGGTGCCCCCGGCTGACGGCAGGGGCCGATCCAGAACACGGAGGGTGAGGCGTTCCTGCAGGTAGGTGAGGCCCAAGCCGTTTAGGGCCTTAAAGGTCAACACCAACACCTTGAATTGGGCCCGGAAAACTATTGGCAGCCAGTGCAGAGAGCGAAGCACTGGTGTAACATACTCACGTCAGCCTGTCCCAGTCAAGAGACTTACTCAAACTTATATGCCGCCCCCTCCTGCTCACAGCATCTCGGGGCAGCTCACAACATTTAAAAACATTTAAAACTTGGTTCTGGCAGGGACATGCACATCACTATAATATATAGTGTGTGGTTGCTACACAAAGTAGTTTAGATGAGATCTTCTCTTGGACCAACTTTTGTTGCTGAGAGTGTGCAAGCTTTGGGGCCACATAGGGGTCACCACTATGTCCAGAAGCTTTCATGAGTCTGACAAGTTAAGAAATGTTTATCTAAGCCCATAAGCCACCACAAACTATCCACATTTGCCAGATAGTTTGCCATCAGTGTGGGTACATCCAATATAGCTATTCCTAGGTATATACAACAAGAACATGAGAATCAAGCCAGCAAAAGATGCACGCACCTGAGTCGTCTTGACTTCAGGGGACCTCCATCCATTCCTATTCCTCACTCCATAGGGACCTGTCCCCATGCCTCTCCCCCTCCACAGAGCCCCAAACCCTTTCCTCCCTGTCCACATGCCTCACTCTACCCCCACAGAACCTCCAAGCTCCCCCCTCCCATCTCTCTCTCTCCACACAGAGCCCCCAAGCCCTCTTCCTCCATTCCCATGCCCATCTCCCCACACAGAGCCCTCAAGCTCCCTCCCTGCACCCTGTCCCCATGCCTCACCATCGTCTTCTCCAAGTTGTGTGTCTCCCTTGTGGCCTCAGTCTCTCCACGTGGCTGGGTGTACAGCAGCTTCAGCCTTTCCCCAGGCTCCTCCCACAGCGAGCCTGTCCTGTCTGAAGCAAGCGCTTTCCCTCCCATCTGGTAAAGAGGGGAGGGGGGAGCTCTCTTCCTCCCTCTTCCCACTCGGGGATGGGGTGGAGATTAGAAAGAAGCTCAGGGGTGGCCAGAGCGTCTAGAAAAGATGCTCAGAACAGCCCCCTAGGCCTTGCTGATTGGCTGGACTCTTCCATAGGAACCCAGCCAAGGAGCCCTTGACACCTCCCCCCAAGTCCCTCCCCAATTCCCCAGAGAGCATCACTTCTCTGGGAAGGCTCCCAGCGCATAGTCTCTAAGGAGGTGACTCCGCTAGAATCCCCTCCCTTCTGCCTAGCCTGGCCACAGGGGAGCAGAGGGAGGGGAGAGGAGGAGGAGGAGGCAGTCCCACCTCCCTAGTAGCACCCAGCACTGCCCAGCCCTTCCCCCAGCCCCAGGAGCAATGCTGTGACTCTGGGAGGGAGGAGCCAGGAGGAGCAGAAATGATGAAGCCCCACAGCCTCCCTGAAGCACAGATCCGGTGTGCTGGGGCTGGAGGCTTTTCTTATCAGCTCTGACTGTCACTTTTGGCTGCGAACCAGAACAGCTGATTGCTGGCTCTCAGCCAAGAGCTGATACAGGCAGGGCTGATTTAAAGAGCCTGCAGCTGCAGCACACAGGATCTGCATTTCAGGGAGGTTGGAGGAGGCAGGCTGTGGGGACAGGCTGGGGACACAGTGACAGTCTGAAGAGTGTGGGGGGAGCATCCGCTTCGACACTCCCATGGGGGATCCGCCCATATCACAATCCCTTGTTGTTGCAGACTTTTCACTTGGTATGAAGAGTTGCACAGACTTCATATGGAGTTGAAAGTACAGAGTGAGACAAGAAGGTTGACACAACTGACTACAGCTACCTCTTGTGCTTTGAGGCAAGTGTGTAATTGACATGAAACTGACTAGAGCATAAAGTCCTTGTGAAGGAGCTGGATCCTGATAGTTACGTGATTGTAGAAAGCAGAGTCGCGTAACTTTCCTTATGCCATTTTTGTCTAACGACACAAATGATGGTCAGTGGCTGCTCAACTGCGCATGCACCCGCCAGCAGAACTGATTTTTTTAAACGTTTAATAACTCGTTTTTGGCTGCACCAATCATCTCACTACACCTGCACTTGATCTAGATCTCATGCTCCAAGGCTGTGAAATCTGGGGGCTCAACTTGGGGGCTGAGGGAGGAATCGATTATTCAAAATAGTCAGGATGCTGTGCATTTTGACCACAACCAATTCACTTTTAAACAGTTGTAACTTTTGATTGACATCATGGTCCCCACAAATATAAGCCATGGATGAACTTTCAGAACTGTAGCTCAAGCGGTTTCCTCAATATCAGGGTTTCAGCGGTTCCCTGTTTATAATGGAGAGTGGTTCTGCCTCTAACTTCCTTGCAGCTACTGTTGCAAGAAAATGAGGACTTTTAGTAACCGCTCTACTAATACAGAAAGCATTGGCACTGGCAGGAATGGGCAGTACTTGACCTTACAGAGCTGCCTTCATGAGACACACTTGCTTAATGCTGCAAGTTACTCAGTGCAGTTACTAATTTTTTTGGAGTGTGGAAGGGTGAGGGGGACTAACATTAATGGTCATTTTTCCGCTCCTTCTGCAGAAGGCTGCCTTGTTCTATTCACCATTCCTTTCAGTTCTCTAACTGCTGGGCCCACAAGAGAGCTAGATGTGCAGGAATAGGGGGAGAAAAGTGTAGACTGTTTTAGCAGGGAGTAGGACAGAATTTTAAATGAGCAGAAGTCCCCCTAGTGGATTGCCTCAAGTGCATCAGGCTTACTCCTACACTCAACACTGCCAGGATGGAAAAAAATACTGGGTTGCAGAGGCCCATGATGTCAGCTTTTAAAACCTTAATTCACCAGATTAATGATAATATCATTAATTCACCAGATTAATGATAATATCATAGGCATCTTATGTTTCTTTTTTTTTAAAAGAGAAAGTTTCTGGCTGTCACACCTGTAGAGAAAAGCATGCAGTGTTCTGCAGGGTATAAAGGCCTGAAAACCAAAATAATAAAAATAACCTACTTATTTTTAAAAACCATGATATTTTCAAGCCAGTAACATTGAGAGTGGTGTGGTGTAACGTAACTAAGATTCTGGAGTGTAGTTCAAGAGGGTGCACTGCAAACCAGAGGAATCATGGTGTTTTCCGTTTCTCCCCCCAAGTCTCCCCTGCTCATCTCTCATGAAGGTGCACCTGGGGAAGCCACCTTGTGCACATGAATACAAACTGCTGGTTGAAACCTTGCTCTTTGCAGTTTTCAGCTTGAGCCGTTGCTTCTTTTGGATTTACTATCCTATTCTTTGCACTGTCAGCCAAGTGTTGAATCCTGACAATTCAGCTTGGTGCTTTGCTCATAGTTTTCCAGATGTGTAATTCTTGATCTTTAATTGTGGGTTCAAAAAGCAGCATCTTGTGTTGGGGCACTGAGGAGAGCATGTTGGTTTTAAAGTTGAGACTGCGTGGAGCCAGAAGAGGAAGGTTTTCAGGAGGGATTTGAAAGCTGGGAGAGGGCAGAATGAATGTATCCAGGAATGTTCCAGACATTTGGGGGGAGGGGGACAGCAAGAGAGGAGGGACAAAGATGTTCAGAGGAGCAGGGGAGTGGTAAGTAGACGAGGGTGGGGGCAGAGGAGGAGCAAAGCTCCTGAGCAGGAGTGTGGCGGGATACAAGATCAGAGGGAGATACGGGGGAGCAAGGCCATGAAGATCCTTGAAGGTGAAGACCAGGAGCTTGTGCTGAATGCGTTCCGATAGAGGGAGCCAGTGTAGGGCGAAGAGGAGGGGCTGAACACGGTCAAAGTGACTTGCAAGGTGGATGGCTCGAGCAGAAGAACACTGACCGGAGATGAGGGAGGGGGGCCAAATCAGAGCAGCGAGACCAGTAAGGAGGAAATTACAGTAGTCAAGGCGAGAAATGACTAGAGCGTGGACTAGGGTTTTTGCAGTGACAACAGTAAGGCAGCGTCAGATTTTAGCAATATTATACATAGCAAAGCAGCAGGATTAGCCAACAGCCTGGTTCCGAGACATAAAGGAGAAGGAGTTAAAGATGAATCCCAGGCTATGCACCTGAGGAACAGGCTGGCTGGTGACGCCCTCAATGGAAACGGAGAGGGAAGTAGGAGGGGAATAACCCCATCCCTATTCCCTTACCGTGTGCTTAGGCCCTGCGGATCTGTAAAAAGGGGTTGTGTAGTATGATGATAGCATACATGCAGGTCTGGTTGTCCTCAACTAGCTTCCTATTTATTAGCTTGTATGGGAGGTTCCACACTTTCCAATGATATACTCCTTCAGGAAATATTGGCCTCCGTTACTTAAGAATATGGCTTCCTAGTCCCTTGAGGGGTAGGAGTAGGGAATTTCAGGCCCAGGGGCCAAATGAGGCCCACAATTAGCTTTTATTTCACCCCTTTCCAGTTCCTACCCTCTACCACTGAAAGAGTGAGCTCAGGGAAAGGGAGCAGAGAGGATGGCATTCACACAAGGATCGGGGACAGATCCATGATCTGTACCCTTCTCTTCCTGAGTCATCCCTGTCCCCACCTTTTATGTGGCCCATAGAACTTGTACTAAATTTCGAAGTGACCCCCATGGCAAAAAAATTCCCCAACTCTGCTTTGCGGATTTCAAAGCACAGCAGTTTTCTGTGTTACACAGGGGGGAAATGAAGGCCCTGACAGCCCAAGGTTATACAGCAATTTGGGCCAGCAGCAGCACCAAGAATAGAATGCTGCCCCATGGTGCCTCTTGGCTACAAGTTAGTATTCAGCACTTTCTGCTTCCATGTCTTCATTGCCCCTCCATAGGGGTCCAACTTATCCTTCCTGCCGTGTTGCAGTCCTCCTCTATAATCTTTCCCACTTCCATGAATCTTAGCATAGACCTCTTTACCTGACATCTGTAGAGATAATCAAGGAGCTTCTGAAGGTCAAAAATACAAGCTGTAATAACTTTAAAATTTTCATTCTCCGGTAAGACTAATGTACAAAACAGTCACATTGGTACAAAACAGCTAGTCTTCTAGATGATTAAAAAAAAGACCGTTTTGAAAATCAGCTCTCCACTCAGAGCCCTGCCAGATTTTCATGGTACGTGCTCTGGTAGTCACTGGCTCAGTGTTATATGGCCAGAGGCTGATACTCATCCATGCCCTCCAGTGCTTGAGGATTTGGCTAAAAAGTTGGTCACAGTTATCTAGTGGAATTCTAATCTTACTAGCCTCGAAGTAACAAATGTCATAGAATAGGTCATGTAAATTCACTTGGAGAATTAACCAATACACACATTGATCTGTTTAACTTCAGCACGGTGCCAGTTATCCAAGACCAGGGACCCATGTTCACTGTGTTTTCCCCATCGATGGCAATGGGAAAAACACATTGAATACAGGCCCCTGTCAAAAAACCCTTTTGTATATTTGTCAGTTGGTGTGTACGAGTACAGGACTTAAGCAAGCTCATATTGTTTTATTCCAATTTTGTCTGAAATTTTTTGTTAATCCTCTGCCCCACCACAAGAAACGGACTACTGCATACTATGCTGTACCATGGCAAAACCACAACAAACTTTGTTTTACACCTCTTGTAATTAACTGGCTCTGCTGAAAAGTTGTTTGCAGGTGGTATACTTTAAAATCAAAGTTATTTATTTTATTTATTTATGAAGGCTCAGGGCACCTTATAGTAATAAAAACACAGAAAAAAAAATACAGTAGGATACCCACCCCAACCTCGATCACCACCTGCTTTGCAAAAGAGAGAGGTTTTACAGTGCCTCCAGAATGTGCACAGGCTAGGGCAGACCTCCAAGGAAGGGAGTTCCAGAATAGTGTGGCATCAGCCAAGAATGCTTCCCTGGGGGCTCTGTTTGTATGGACAAGATGGGCAGGTGGGGCCCGCAAGAGGGCACTTCCAGCTGACTCCAGGGGTTGCAGTGGCACTTGGAAGGAAAGGCAGTCTTTCAAATATGTGGGGCCCAGGCCATTTAGGGCTTTAAAGGTCAAAATTAGCACCTTGAATTGTGCCTGGAAAGCTATAGGAAGCTAGTGCAAATTATAAAGCACAGGTGTGATGTGCTCACGGCAACTGACTGACCCCCGAAAGGAGCCAGGTCCCCGTGTTCTCCACCAGCTACAGCTTCTGATCAGTCATCCAGGGCAGCCCCATATAGAGCACATCAACAACCCCAGCCAGCAATGGCCCCACCATCTCCCGACTGGCTTTCACCAGCCAGAACAGGCAAGGATCTAATTCACAACTGGTTACCTGCATCACTCCAAGCACGTCCTCTCCATCGGTGGGGGAGACCAGTTGAAACTGAGCCAAATGAACAGGACAAGGCTGAGCTTCCACAACCCCAAACTCTGGCCCTGCAGGTAAAATAGTAGCACCCAAATCATGGTGAATACAAGCAATTTGCAAAGTAATTAATAAAAATGTAACTGGTAATAGATGACTGGAGAGACGGACTGGATTAATCAGACCATTCATCACCACTAACATCTCTGCAGGACAATACTTTGCAGACACTCTGATAGAGAGAAAAGCTTTCTTCACGCCATAACAGCGATGGCATAGTCATTCAAACAATGCCGCAGTTGGTTGGCTTCAGTACGAGCCAAGCATCATCTGTGCTCTATCTGCCTACCCTCCCGCTTCAGGTTCCCCATATACTAGGGGAATCTGTGCTGTTGCAGCAGTGGGAGAGGATCCCTGGGTGCAATCTTTTCAGTGGTCATGGTCAAGTGAAATACTATCCCTTCCCTATTTTCCCCAAAACACAAAATTGGCTGATCACATCAGCCCCAAATTCCACCTTCCCCACCCATCCAAAAATTGTTGCTGCCAAGAAAAATAGTGAAACACAACATAACAAGAAATTGTTGACAGGTTTGGGGTTGTTTTGCCACAGAATGATGGGATGGATGGTTGTGGTGCATGTACATGGTAATATTGGGGAATCTTCAAAGGCATAGTAGTTGACGCCTAAATCTCATTGACACAGAGTGGAATGTTGTTGTTTAAGTGTGTGCACCTTTTGAAAATCTCTCCCGGCACTGTTTGTTTACCTATCATTAGAGACTGCACGCACACAGGCTTAACAGACCTGCTTTAGCAATTGCCTTCATGGCTCTGGCATGTTTGCACAGCTAAGTTTCACTCGCAAGATGCTTTGGAGTTAGGCCTTAACTTTTAGGTTGATTCCTAATTAAGTTAATCCTCTTTTTCATGAATATTTTTTCCCCAAGCAGTCCTTTCAGTTGAAATCAAAACAGTCATCTTATTCATTCTTTCAAGTTTGTCTTGGAGTTAATGTTAAGGCTTTCAGTCACACTCTTTAAGTTTCTTAGACTCCCGATTGCCCTCTCCTGCCTTGCAGTCTGGCCTGTGTTGCTAAATATTTCCTCTAATCACTTTTGGGAGCTCCTGTATGTTGCACTTCTGGTTAATGGCAGAGTGAAGAACGGTTGCTGTTCATGTTAATGGTTGTAGCTTGAATTGAATATTGGGGTGACGTGCTGCTAATGGACAAGTCTGGCCTCCTTGATAACCAGCAGTCGCCTCTACAAGCGTGCGCCCGGTCATGTAGCTCTAGAGTTATTTATGCCCAGACTCTACAGATGTACACGTTACGTTAGGCTGAGAAAGCACCATTCCTCAGCTGGCAGTAAGAAATGAGCATGAGTTTGCGGGCTTTCTTGCTGCAGTTAGGGGGCTTTGCTTTTCTGAAGTGACTTATTCTTCTTGTCAATGAAAGACTGACTTGTCCCAAGTGTCCCAGCCTTTGAGGTCCACCAGAAGCATCCTCTTGTAGGTACCATCTGCCTGCCAAGGTTCTACAAGGGCACACAGAGAGGCATTCTCGGTGGCTGCTCCACAATTATGGAACTCACTTCCTTTGGAGATTATCTAAGCCCGAGCCTGTTTGTCTTCAGGAAGTGATGCAAGATCTTTTTGTTTGGCCATGTGTTTGGCAGGCAGAGATAGGGTTCAGAAAGCGTTTGATAAGGTCACTCATGAGAGACTCTTGAGGATATTAAATAGTCATAGGATAAGAGGCAGTGTCCTATCGTGGATCAGCAACTGGTTAAAAGATAGGAAGCAAAGAGTAGGACTAAATGGCCGTTTTTCACAGTGGAGAGACGTAACTAGTGGAGTGTGTTAGGGATCTATACTGGGACTGGTGGTGGTTTAATATATTCATTAATGAACTGAAGAAGGGAGTAAAGAGAGAAGTGACCAAATTTGCAGATGACACAAAGTTACTCAAGGCTTTTTGAGGATTTAAAAAATAAATAAATGTGTCTTTATATGTTGTAAGCTGTCCTGAGCCTTAGGGGACAAGCAAGCTATAAATTTGAGTAAATAAATAAATGAAACACATGGTCTGCATTGAGTGCCTTTATCTTTATACAGTGTAAAGAAAGTAGGGTTTGCCATGTTGGTCCTAAATATAGGCAATTGAGACAAAGTAGTAAAGTGATATCTCTTACTACTGAACCAACTACAGCTGGTGCAGGCATGCAAGCTTTTGGACCTCACAGGGTCCTCTGTCGGGCAGGTCTGACCCTGTGATGTACAAAAGCTTACATACTTCCACCAACTGTAGTTGGTTCAATAAAAGATACCACTGTACTACTTTGTCTCGATTGCCTTATCTTTATACAGGCATATATGTGGTGCTGCCTAGAGGAATAAAACTTTCAGTCCTGGTCCCAGAGAACTTGCCATCTAAATTAGGTCTAGAGTAGCAAGGTTGCAATGGTCCAGGAAAAATGGGAAGATGGGTGGAGGGGGGATGCAAGTACTGCATTTCTACTAGTGTTAAATGCTTCATTGTCTATGTAAGTGGAGCAAGCAAGCTAACTTCCTGGTCCTCCAGAAATGAGTAACTTGTACAGGAAAGGGAATCTTCCGGCAATGGCTGCTCCCCTGCTGCTTTTCCCACTGATCAGGGAAAGGTTTCTTGCAGTATCTTTTTCCCCTTCTGCTGTTCTTTTTCTCAAGCAGGAAAAAATCTTCTTTGTAGCAGTGGTGGCTGTTTTTCCTCCTCCTGTCGCTTTCTCCCTGCCCTTGTGCTTCACTTACACAAGCAACAAATTTATTTGGTTGACCAAGGCACACTTGCTCAGTGGCTTTTGCCTGCATGGCCCCATTGCAGGACTAAAGCGCAGGGGTGGGGAATCTTTTCCCTCTTGGGGGGCCATATAAAAGTTGAGGGTGGAGGTGGGTTACTTAAGGGGTGCCCTCAGGAAGTGGAGGTTCAGA
>QEPC01011569.1:1011652-1111470 GCA_003113815.1 Sphenodon punctatus
CCAGGAACAGCCCCATTGTCTCCCTGCAAGATTTCACTAGCCAGGATGGGCACGGGTCTAACTCACAAGAAATCTAACTGCCCCAACCTAACGACCCCCGACCACATCGGCAGGCACCACCGACTGGAATTGATCCCACAAAACTGGACAAGATAGAGCTTCCATAACCTCCGGTTCTCCTAATGTAATAAGTGCAGCATCAAAGTTGTGGTGAATACGAGCGATTTTATCCACAAAATAGTTCACAAACATGTACGACTCCACTTCTAGGTGGAGGGAGGCCGGACTGACCAACCCCCGCACCACCCAGAAAACCTCAGCTGGATAGGACTTAGCGGATGCTATGAGGGCAGCAAGAAACCCCTTTTTTTTCTGTCCGCATAGCCACAGTATAGGCTTGTAAAATAGCTCTATGCTGCAATCTGTCGGCTTCAGTGCGAGAGTGATGCCACCGTCGCTCCAACCGCTGCCTGTTCTGCTTCAGCACCCACAGGTCCTCTGAATGCCAAGGAGGCTTGTGGTGCTGTCGCCTGGGAAGCGGATGTCTAGGAACCATCCGATCAATGACCTCAGCAAGGTGGTCCAAAAAGCCACGAGAGACAAAAACAACAACAACAAGGCTGCTTATGAAAAAATGATAACAATTTACTATAACAAATTAATAAAATACAATTATAAATGTAAAATAAATAAATGCAATCTCATATTATCCAAAGAAACCGTACGCGTTTCGGGACCAAATGTCCCTTCTTCAGGGGTATATACTGATCTAATTTGCATGGGAGAAAAATGAGAAAAGAAAAACCTCTTCACTGGTGAAATGCAGTGATCTCTCTCTTAAAAACACACCCACAAAGGTCCACCTTCACTGTCAAACTTTTCTTCAGTAGTGCATTTTATAAAATGACACTAGCCTCATCCTCCTTAGCGGCGCACTGGCCACTAATACAATCAAACAGGAGAGCCAAACACATATATGTGCTATATAAATGCTTATAATAATAATAAAAATAAAGAGAGATGGTTGTAGGAGGCGGCAAAATGCTACTTTATCCGCTATTATGCTTTGGAAATCTTGAGAGAGTTACTTCATGCCAGAAATAAGTGCAGTCATACTAACATACTAACAGGGCTCAACTACTTTATGGGGCGCCGCTGTGGGCTGTTGTCTGTCCTTTCAACTTGGATATCTTACAAATGGAATTTTTGAGGAATATCCCTCAAGTTCCAATTGGAATCCCCTCAGCCGTAATATGACTTGAACTAGCACAAGTGAGTTGGAATAACTTAGCCCTAAGATACGCTATAGACCTGTGGCTAAGAATTAGCATCCCTACCCAGAATGGACTTCTCAGTTTTCTAGCGCAGGATTCTTTCCAATCTGCTTGGGATTTTCTCCTTCATATCTTTCTCTGAAGGGCCTTAAGGTACCTAAAGCCGAATTGCTTTCCTGATCAAATGATATTGCCCATCAGAGAGATCTATCTGTGACTGCTGCAACCCCGTCAGTGGGCCCTTATTCTCCTCTAGCCCCTGTACAAGGGGAAATGGCCGCCTACTGGCAGTACCAGCTTAAACCGGCACAGGCCAAACTTTTCTTTCTGGCCAGATCCAATGCTCTTCCTATGATGGTTTTCGAAGGGTGTTGCTTGGCCATCCCCTTTGGTCAGCGGCTGTGTCGCCACAAATAAACTTGATTTGATTTGACTATAGATGCTAACAGACCTTGATACTGTTTGTTTCTCCATGAGGAGAGAAATCTATTTTCTGAGTAAATGGATGGGTGAACTTTTTTCTTAAGAGGACTTTGGCAAAGTCATGAGAAATATGAGGCATTTTTAACATAGGAACAGACCAACTGCTAAATTACTGTTGTCTCTTTGCTCCTGTTCATCAGCCATGTTGTAGTCACTAATGGAGTCAGATCTAGCCTGCATGAATTTGTCTAATCCATTTTTATCCCAGATACATGTGATTGATTTTCATGACACCCCTCCCCCTACTCTAGAATCTACTACTCCTTAAATGGTCGTCTCCCTCAGGCTGCCATCTACATCTGGAACTCCCTCCCTGATGCACATACTCCGCTTCCTCCCTCCTGACCTTCAGATTTTTCCTTTAAAAGTCAGGTTTTCCCCTAGCTCTTCATCTCCCTTGGACTGCTAATTGATGCTTCTCCTGTGTCCTATCAATCGGGGTTTCCCTCCACTGTGTGCCCTATTATTACTAACTTAAGTACATGTACCTGCAACATCTCAATTTCATTAATAGATCCCTGTTATCTGTATCATCCTACCCCCTGAGATGTCTCCTTTCCAAGCTGTAGAACCCTAATCTTTTATGTCTCTTTATATTTAAGTCATTCCATATCCCTGATCACTTTTGTTGCCCTATTCTATACCTCCCCCAGTTCTACTATAGGCTTTCTGGGATGGAATGACCAGTGCTGTACCCAGTATTCAAGATGTAGGTGCACCATAGATATATGATTTTTGGAAGCCATGTTAATCTGAGTCTCTAAATAAATGAATAAATAAATACACGAGTAAATAAAACAAATGAATTATATAAAAAATGTTAACGTTAGTCTGTAAGGTGCCATACTTCGTCTTTCTCTCTGTTCATAAATTTATAGTGTCGTGTGTATATTTTCTTCCAATGTGTACGTGCTTTGCATGCCCTTTAAATTTTGTCTTCTGTTTTATTTCCCAGCTTTCTGTTCCAGTTCAGCCCTTTTGCAGTCTGTTTTGGGCTTAACTGTCTTGAACAATCTTGTATCATCTGCAAGCTTTTATCACCTCACTCTTTAACTGCATTTCCAGATCATTAATGATTGTTAAACAGCACTCATTCCTTTAGAACTCTACTGGTTACTTCTCTCAATTGTAATTTTAAAAAAATCAAAAAAAAGGTCAGAAGCAAAAAACCCTCTGTTTCCGACCTTTTTAATCGGTTGCTTTTTATCATATAAAGTTGTTTCAAGTAAAGTTTACTTAAGTCTTTGGTGAGAGACTGGTGAGTGGTGTAGCGGATAAGGTGTTGGACTTGGAACTGGGAAGCCAGGGTTTGAATCCTGCCCTAATTCATACTCACTAGGTGGCCTTGGGTGGTCTCAGCCTCCATTCCCCATCTGTAATAAATGGAAACGTGTGCATGTCTCTCTCTCCCGATTTCCCCTCACCCTTGTCCATCTTAGATTGTAAGCCCACTGGGCAGGGACTTGTCTCCAAAAAAAACTTTAACTGTAAAGTGCTTTGTATGCCTAGTAGCACTATAGAAATTATTATTAGTAGTAGACGTGTTTAAAGGCTTTCTGAAAGTCCAACTATGCTATACCAGTTGGATCACCATTATCCACCTGCTTGTAGGCATCCTCAAAAGAATTCCAACAGGTTGGTGATGCATAACTCCTTTACAAAATCCACATTTTTCTTTATTACATTGTGTGTCTATTCTTTACACCAATTTGCCTGGCACAAAGTGAGCCATGCTGACCTGATGTTTTTAGGATTGCTCCAATACCTGGTTTTGTTTTGTTTTTTAAAAATCAGTGTTAGATTGTTTTACCTTCCAGGCCTCTGGTACAGAGGCTAATTAGCAGTGATATGTAATCTCTCTCCATAATTCATACTTGAGATCCTCAGAAGTCCTGGATTAACAACTTCTGGTCCTGGCAATTTGCTGCTGTTTGCTGTAAAACCTCCTTTATTGACACATCAGTTTGGGGCAGTTCTTCAGACTTATCTTGTGGGGGGGGAAGCTCAGGTAAGGGTGTCTCCAACCGCATGTTCAGTAAAAGGACTTCATTTAACTCTTCTGTGGTAGCTCAATGAGTGTTCCCTTTCACCTTGGGAGTTTAATGACCCCACCAGCCCTTGGGCAGAGATCCCTAGAAAATATTACTAGGTTTTTATCTTTAGCCAGTTGTTCCTCAAATTCCCTCTTGGCTTGCCTTATACTTTTACATTTAACTTGTCAAAGTGTATGCTCCTGTTTTTCTCTATTGGGCTTGGATTTCCACTTTTTAAAGGATGTCTCTTTGCCTTAATAGCTTCCTTTCCACATCTGTTTAGCTATGCTGGCATTCTTTTGATCCTCTTGCTATCTTTTTTTTTTTTAAATTTGGGGTATAAATTTACTGTGGTGTTCCTAAATCTTTATGCAGCTTGCTGCAGGCATTTTGTTTGTGGTCAGTGCTCTTTTACTTCCTTTCTAACATCCTTATAGTCAGCTTTTCCTTTCTGAAGTTGTGTGAATTTTTTACTGTTTTGGGAAGCTCCTATTGTATTAATTTGGCAAGAGAGGGGGATGGGCACTATAAAATTGTTGTTCAAGGGATGTTGAATTTAATTACGCTACAGTCACATACTATTGCCAAGTGACGGTTCTAGTTACCTTTTGGCTAAAATACTGTGCTGCACTTAAGACTAGTTCAAGGGTTGTTTCTTCTTTTTAGGCTCCAGGACTAGATACTCTAAGTAGTAGTCATCTATCATCATTATCATTAGTCACTTATGGTGCCTCGAAATGTTATTTCAACAACCAAAATGTGAAACACCCAAGAGGCTAACCTCATTAGGAAAACTTCTACATCATCCAGTATGAGAGTGGTACAATAGTATACAATACAACTCTCTGGTCATAAAGAACAAGTTATCTCAAATTTATTATCACCATAAAATAAAATCTCCTGCAGAGATTTGAACAATCTCTAATGGTAAAGATAAATCAGTCTCATGTGTCCATACTCCACAGTAGAACAAGGAACCTTGTACAAAAGTCTTAAAACAGAATATATAAATCTAAATTAAAAACTATAATGTGAATTAAATTTAATGTACAATTCAACATACTTGAGTGATGAAAAAGCTGTCGTTGTGATGTGCTTGAATTGTAAGCTAACTTCACTTTCATAAAAAACCATTTGTCTATAAACAAAGTTAAAACTCAATATAAATATAGCTTCTCACAACAGACAAAAATATATTCTCACCCTATGAAATGGGAGAACTACTATACCTCATACACCAAGATATGGGGGGTATACACATTGTCTATCCTAGAGAGCCCAGCAAAATCTAATGCAGGTTGAAAATCCTTCAAGCTACAGAGAAATACCTCACTTAGATGGTAGTTGCTAATCCACCTGTGTCTCATAATGATCTCATGTCAGTATAATTGATGACACATGTAAAACACTAAAGTCCCATATTCTCCATAGAGACTGTTTAATTTCTTCACAATACAAAATATGCAGACAACATTAAATAACTATGGCAAAAATATATGACCAAAGAGAAGAGAGACACATATCACAATCCCATAAAGAAACTATTCTATCAAATGTATTATATAGTTTCTCTTTAATGTCTCCACAATGATGTAAGTTAAAACCGTCCATCTAAATCCTCATATGAAGCTTAACAGAGCAAAACGATGGTCATAAAGAAATTAGTACAAAACCGAGAGAGAGAAAAACATATACTTGAACATGGTACGACATAATCTTCCCACATTGGGATTAGAACCTTTATAATCAAGCTACAGGGCAAGACATTTTCCACTGTACTAACTGAAACAGGATTGTAAACCATATAAGGTCACAGGACCAATAAATATAAGCTAACACCTGTATATGTACCAATATTCATATTCCAGGACTAAACAATTGCCAATATATTGACAAATTCAAAGCTATATACAATGTAAAAGATGACTATGAATGAACACCTAACATTTATTTATTTATGAATGAACACCTAACATTTATTTATATTTTTATATAAATAAAATATTCTATATATATAGAATGGAGGCGATCTTTAATCATTAAGCTGGGATGAGTCCACATGACAACACTTAAAAATAAAATACTTGACCAGGGAAACAGATGTATTAACCACAGTCCTATTAAAAAACCCTGTCACATCAAGTTTATCATTTAAACCCCCTGGGGAAAGAGTTCCTAAGTTGTAAATCCAATGTGTCTCACATCTGGAAAGCAATAAATTGGCATCTTGTCCTTTATACGTATGAACTGTAATCTGTTCTAAAGCAAAGACTTTTAGATCACTCGGAGTATGATGATTATCTAAAAAAATGTGAGGTCAATTGCGCGTCTATATTACCACATCTAATTTTACTCTTATGTTCCGTAACTCTAATTCTGAGTGATTGTGTGGTCTGTCCTATATACATCAATCCACTAGGACATATGATGACATAAACAACCTATGCTGAGTTGCAGTTCGTAAAATGTCTCAATGTGATCATTCTATCATTCAATGAATTCTTAAACTGTTTCATCTCTATGGTTTGCAAACAGCATGAACAATGTCCACGTTTATAATGTCCCCTAATCTTATCTGGCTTACTTGGAACGTTCCTAATCTGAGTGAACCACTCTATCAGCAATATTTTGCGTTGTTCTGTAACCAATACAAGGAGGTATATGGCATATGTTTTACCTAAGATGTTTTGACTAAGATGCCAATATCTATAAATAATGCATTTAATAGTGTATGATAGATGAGTGAATTGCATCGACCAATGCAATCTATCATCATTCCTTTTGGATTGATTTGAAATTATAGTCTTTCTCGATATAGTCGAACAATGTGTCTTAGCTGATTCTGTAATTTGTTTGGGGAAGCCTCTATCTAACAGTCGAGAAGCAAATGTACTTGCATGTGATTCATAATCAATCTCTTGAGTACAATTGCGTCTTAAACGAAAGGATTGCCCAAATGGCAAATTATCTCTCAAATGCTTCTGAGGATGACTCCCATAGCATAAAATAGAATTTCTGTTAGATGGTTTAGAGAAACCAGTCACCAACAAAGATAATCCTGATATATGGACCCTAACTTCAAGAAAAGGTATGTTGGACCAATCCCACTGAATAGTAAATTTAATGTGATCACTTATACCATTTCTCCACTCTGTGAAAACTTCCAAATCTAATTACCATCCATCAAAACAAAAATATCATCAAACTGACCATAATAATATATGTATTCAAAAAATGGATAATTTGTAGAGTGAAGAATGACATCTTCCTCTAATTTGGTGATATATACATTGGCAATGCTCAGGGCTGTGGGACTACCCATAGCAACCTCTTTTAATTGATAATAAAATTGACAATCAAACTGAAAATACTTTTTCTCCCAAATCAAACTCAAAAGATCTAACAAAAATGAGTGGGTGGATGTAATTGACTAGTTTGGGATAAAAAATGTTCCAAAACCCCCTTCTCGCTCCTTCATGTGGGATAGATGTATATAACAAATTGACATCCATTGTGACTGAGTATGTTCTGGCACATGTATATTTTCAATAATATTGACAAAATGCTTAGTATCCTTTATATATGATGGACAATTAATGACAAAAGGATACCTTCTAATTTCTTTTAGCATTTCACAACCATGGGTGAAAACAGGCATGACGCTAACCACCCTTTAACCACCCTAGGTGGTCATTTATGCTTGTTTCAGGGCTGCATAGGGCACCAATACAGCCCTGCAACATGCATAAATAACCACCAAGGGTGGTTAGCGTCATGTCTGTTTTCACCCTATGTCACCATGCTTGTCAAGTGGCTGATGGTGGTAGAGCTCTTCTGCTGTATTCTTTCTGTTTAGAGATAGAATTTCTACCCATAGAGATTCTCAGGTACAGTTTGTTTCATTGACCATTTAAATTCTGTTATACTTTCACCACCATCGGTGTGACCTACTGTCATTTTTGTACCCTGGGATTCATGTTCAGAATGTATAGAGCAGAAAAGCAAGCTAGTGCAACAACTGGATTGGGGCAAGCAAAAGGAAAAAAAAAAGCCAATTCAACAGTCAGGTTAAGGGTTCCACTGTTCGATTGATTTATTCAATCTGTATCCCACCCTTTTCCCTTTAGGCTCAGGGTGGCTCACATTACAACTTAAACATGTAACCATTAAAGTTAATAAACTAACTCAGCTCTTAATCCTCTCAACAGCCCTGTGAAGTAGGTTAGGCTGAGAGATCTGTGACAGGCCCAAGGTCACCCAGTGGATTCATAGCTAAGGCAAGTCTTAAACCAGGTGCCTCCCCCTACCTCCTGGTCCCAGTACTGCGCTCTTAACCGCTACATCACACTGGCTCTATTCAAACGACAGCCTTGGAATAAGAGTTGTGCAAGTGAAAACTGTATTTGCCCAAGTTTGAGGAGGGAGACAAAGTGGTTTGAATTTTGGAATGAAGTTTGGGGATGAAGTTGTATAATCTCTGTAGACAAGTGTAGCTTCTCCTAACCAAAGGGGGTGGGAGGGAACACCAAAATGAAACAAAAGCATATGGATGCATCCTGGTTGTAAGAGCATTGTAGAAAAACAATGCAAAATCCCAAAATAAAACCCTGCACCAGGCAACTGGACTTAGTTGCTGCTTCCTCTCCTTCTCCACCAAAAACAAAAATGAATCCATCTTTTTAGTTCACTGTCAAATCCAGAGCCTGGCACAAAAGCACTTGGAAAATCCATATCCAGCACCTGCTTCCCGTCACTTTTTTGGCTCAGATGCCGAGTTTGTCATCTGAAATAGAAAATTAGTGTTGCTGCTCTGACTCTGCTTGTGAAACATCTGGGTTCCTGATGCTTCTGGCGCGTTGAACACAGCACAAATCTCTGACACCTGGATCTTCTACAATCCAACCAGCAGGTTCTGCTCCTGCGCACCTCCTGCCGCACCATATATTCTCATAACAAAGCAGCAATGTGGCAGGATCTCCATCACTTGAAGTCTTCAAACCAAGGCTGGAGCAGAAGATAGGGGATTGCTGGGTTTAATTCTGTTGTTCTGTGTTTTGCAGAAGGGCAGACTAGTTGATCAAAATGTGGTATCCTTGGGCCTTAGAGTTTTATGAATTTATGAAGTGGAGCTTCCCCTATCTCACCAGGAAAATCCATGCTCCAGCACATCCTGGCATTGGAGTACTTGTAAAAACTATATCTGGCACTTGGCTCTAGCTAACTTCATGCAGAGCCCTAATCCAGTATAACCATGCTAGCGAACAAGAGAAACTTTTTTGCATGCATTGTGCTTTGGTAGTCTCAGTGCTGTCTGGCATTTTGACTTGTATGGATACAGTTTAAATCATTGCTAAGTATTTTGACTTTATTCTGCACATAGTAGGTAGAGCGTGTGTAGCAGACTGGGCTGTGTTTCATCAGATTATACTCGGGCTCTCACTGATCGGTACTTAATATATTTAATGTGATAGCATTTGTAGCGAGGGAGGTTAGCAGGAATAGTTCTGCCAATTTCTTTTTATGTTGCACATGTTAATGAGTGCTGCTTTAATGACTTAAGAACTCTTGGTTTAAAATTAATGGTTTAATACTTTAATCTACTCTACTTAAAATAGGGATGTCAGATCCCCAGAGCAAATCTGACATGAATTAGCGCTAGTGGAAGTATTTGAATAAGGAGGATGGTGGTGTAGAATATTTCATTTTCATTGTTGTTGACTGTCTCCATATGGCTTTTAAAGGTAGCTCCATCCTGTACAATTACATTTCAAGAAGTAATTTATAGTCTTGGTCTTCCTTATTGGGGACCCATAAACTTCCCTCTGAAGACACTGGATGTTGTGTGCGAGTGTGGCTGCGAAGGGAAGAATTCAACAAGTGGTGGTTTAGTGTTCTCCATGCCCAGGCCCATCCATAGAAATTTAGGGCATCGGTAGTACATCCTGGTAACAGGGTGCCCCCACCTCTCATCCCCTTGTCATAAGCTTTCAAATCCAATTTCTGAAGAGAATACTGGTACTTTATTTACACACATGTTACTTGCAATTATTATACTCATGTCTTAATGTATATTAAGAAGAAAATTCTTGTAGGTTTTTTTTTGGGGGGGGGGGAGGGTAATCTTGGGGTCATGCTATGCTCCTACCCCATTCCTCCCATCTTGTCAGGCCTGCCCATGCCAAACTATTCTGTTGTTCTGATTTGATACATGTATAACTTATAATCTAAACCAGTCAAAGACCAATAAGTCAAGTCAAGTCACAATTTATTTATACCCTGCCTCTCTCAAACGACTCGAGGCAGCTAACAACAACTCATAATTACATATACTGGGGATCCTTTCCCATGCAGGGGACCCAGCCATAACAATACACAAATATACACCATCATACAATAACTCCCACTCAGACCATCCCCGAAAAACAAACGGAGAGGTCCCCACCATCCAACACCCTTTTTAATGAATAAGGGTTCATTAAAAATCTCCTGAAATTTGGGGGGAATTTTTTAGAAAAACTATACACCCCCACCCATTTCCACCCCCTGCTCTTTCCTGTACACACCAGGTTATAGTAGTTATTTCCTTTTGTTTTTCTAAAAAAAAAAAATCAGCAACTAATGCCCCATTTTGTGCCTTTTTAGTAGGGGTGGGACACCGGGGAGAATACCGGATACTGGATTTACCGGTATTGGCATACCGGATTTTTAACAATTGCCGCATTACCAGATTTTTTACATTGCGGCTATTGACTTCAATGGCCGCAATGTGTAAAAATCCGGTAAAGTGACCAATGTTAAAAATCCGGTATGCCGGTGCAGGTAAATATCGGATTTAGCCGGTACACCCAAATACCAGCAATATCGGTTCTCGGGAGGACCGGAATCCCCACCCCTACTTTTTAGTATCACCAAAAAAAAACATGTTCAAAGAATATATTTGGTCAGTTCTATTTTAAGTTTGGTTTGAGTTCCATGGTACAGGATTGTTGTTGTTTTGCTAATTCTCTAGCACAGTGAAGTCCTAATTCTGGACACTGGTACATAGGTGCTGCTTTCGAGTAAATAAACAATGAAGTTCATGGAGCTCCATTTCTGTTGTGGTGTCCCTACCTCATCAGTCCCTTTCTTGTTTGTCGCTTTTATTGTGTCAGATGGCTAACATTTGGTATCAGATTTCAAGTGGAATGGATATGATGCATTGCCAAATTCATGTGTATCTTAATATACGAACATATGTTTCCATTTGTTGTTCAGCCTTGAGATATTTAGGTAGCCTTTATTGTTTAGGCAACAGCTGCTGTGAACTGATGGAAAAACTGCACATCATGGTACATGGAGTATAGCAGCTGATAGTAGAAACTGCTTTTGGACTTTCTCTGCTGTCACCTGGTGCTCAAAGTAGTAAAAAACCTGCTCTTTAGTTACCCTCTCCAAAACTAAGATATTAAGTACTGATTTGTGTGCAGTGGGCTTCCATAATAAAGAATACCATTCTTGGTACTTGGTTTCAGAATGCTATGGCCACCTGCATTGCAAAATGAGTGACAAAGCAGCATCCTCTCATTATATTAGTAACTTTTACTATGGGCCAGGAGGAATATGGTGCCAGAAGCCTCTGGTCCCAACAGGTAGTGTCCTTATATGTTGAGTGTCTTTGAGTGTACAGTTATGGAAACGCACAGAAAGAACTGTGTACTGTTCAATCCATAGGGAACTTTAAGGTGAGGAAAAGAAGTTTCAGCTGGATGCAGTGGGGGCAAGGTCATGATCACATCAAGGAAGGAATGTCATGCTAGCAGCTGAGTGGAGCGGAAGACAGCTAATGATGGAGGAGGTTTTTTGGACTGGCATTTCCTGTGTCTCTGCAGAGCTTTACAATTACTGGCAAATCACTCTCCCTCAGCCAGAGTTGGTGTGAATTGGGGTTTCCATACTGATTTAGGTTGCTTCTTGAGGGGAGCCCAGGGCTCTGCTTTCAGACTGGGGGGCACTTAGAATAATTGGTAGGACAGCCAAGAAGTGCTCATTTTGTCCATGTGGCTTCAACTGCCAGCATATGGACAAGATCCTCCTACATTGACTACCCCAGAAAGGAGCACCTGCAAAGATACGTTGAAGGTACTGTTATGCCAATAAGGGTCACCCTGTTTGTCATTCCTCTGAAAAGGAGGAAATCTGGAGGACCCCACACACCACTTTATAGACTTACTTCCGTGTAAATAAGTAGGTGTCCCTCAAAGGTTAGAGCAGTTGGAGAATCTTGCTAAGGGTCTTGGCAAATGAATGAGGCCACTAGGTTGAAAGCTTGCACATCCATAAAGTCACTAAGGCAAAGTGCGAACTTTGCAGGCGCCTGGGTGCCATTAGTGCACAGAAAGAAGGCTGGCAACTGATTCAAGAGTGTAGTAGGGTAAGAATGGAAAGGAGCAGACTCCTGCTATTGGCTCCGCTCTCCGGCGCCAGCGAGAGTCCTGGGAAGTGTGCCCCAACAGAGGAGGAGACTCAGCGAGCCACTGCACAGAGCAGGTGTGTATCTACAGTAGAGGCCACCGGTGCAGCTGCACCTGGGTGCACAAGCCTGGGGGGACCCCAGACACAAGGGCACTACGTTAGCTGTTCCTGTGTCATGCTGTGCCACCACGACTGCCTGCCCCATTAGCTGTGCCATGCTGCCTGTGAGAGCTTCCCCACAGCATTCAGTACAGTAAAGAGGACGGGAGGAGGTGGAGAGAGGGAGAGGGCGGGTCAAGTCTAGGCTACATCTCCCAGAGTTCCCATGCTGATGCAGCCTCTGCCCCTTCCGTCTGCTGTGCAGCCAGCTTCACATGCCTGAGCATTTCCCCTTGCTGTGCCTGCACACAGCACCGCTTGCCTGCCTGTCAGCGCAGCCAGTGTAGGATAATGGCTACGGTACTTGGACCTGGGAGACCAGGGTTTGAATCTCACCTGAGCCGACGAACTCACTGGGTGGCCTTGAGTAGGTCACAACCTCTCAGCCTTGGTTCCCCATCTGCAAAATGAGTGTGTGCATTGCCCTCATCTTTGTCCATCTTGGATTGTAAGGCCGCTAGGTGTGGCCCTATCTCTAAAAATCTGTGACTGTAAAGTGCTGTAGATGCCTGTTAGTGCTATAATTAGTAGTAGCCTGCCCACCCACCCACCTGGCCTTGTTGCCTGTCCCTTCCATGCGCCTCTTTCTCACCCTGCCAGTTATCCCTCTATTTAGCCTGCCCTGCTGCCATCTCCAGGCTAGAGATGCCTCCCTGGCTAGCATTGGTCTCAGCAACTGCTCATCTGCTTCGGTAAGAAGGGGCTTGGGGGACCCTGGCCAGCTGGGGAGGAGGGTTTCTTGATGGGGGCCTTGGTAAGTTGGGGGGAGAGGGAGAAGGAGGGGGTCTTAATGGAGGACCTGACGGACTGGGGTGGGAGGAAAAGGAAATGGGCTTTAATATGGATCCTGACTGGGTCTTGAACTCTGCCGCCTTGTCTTCCAGGCCTGGCTGTTCTTTGCATTGTTGTTTTTCATATAATCTAATGTTTGTCTTTGGTTTATACATAGTAGTTATATTTCCAAATTGTGATTAACTATGTGTGTGTTGCAATCTGCTGTGTATTAATAAAGCAGTTTTAATAATAGAAAATATTAATGCCTTATAATAGGACTAACTAGTTTTCCTGGGGTGGGAAAAGCTACCTTTTTACCAGGACAGTTAAAAACCAAGTTGTTACTTGGTAAAAAAACCAAAACCACCACCGCCCAGCCCCAGTAATGCCAACCCTACGGCCAACACGCAGTCTAAAGGTGCGATTCCTTTCATATTTAAGTTGAGATTCCTGTCCTGTGTGGTTGGTTGGTACTTTGTGTCTACTTTGGATTCATTTACACACACACATGTAGGAATTTGCCAGATACAATACTGGTTTTTGTAACTTTTGTACCAAGTAAATGGCAGTGGTGCCGGCACTTGTAGTTCTGGTCTGGTTTTAGATCAGCCTATTTTATCACTATTTATGAGTGGGGAAACCCTACCAAGGACCACACAGAAGTTGGAGGCAAGGGTGTTTAAGGGGTGTGTTCAGAAAAAGGAGGGTTGCTATCATGGATCTGTTCAGGTCTTCATCTCGGCTCCTTTCTCTTGAGTTCAGCCAGCAGCCCCTGATTTGTTTTTAACCATTTAACTGCTGTTCTAGAGTGGGGTATAAACCTTGTGATACTATATTAGCATGGCTCTCTATTTCTCAGTTGTTAAACCCAGCAGCTTATAATTCTTGTCTGTACTTGTTTCAGCCATAGTACAGTTTGAAATGATACTGAAATTCAGTATTTCTGTTACTTTGCATTAATATCAGGATAACGTCTGACTTGATACTTTGGATCTGAGATTTCATGCCTTGACTAATGCTTGTTTGCACATTATGATAAAGGCTTCAGTATCTCATGCTAAGGAAATGAGATGATATTTTACCTGTGGTGTTTAGTGTGTGGCAGATTTGTGTCTAGTAACTATTTTTATTTAAACTTATATCTTTCTCTTCCCCGAAGGCTCAGAATAGGTTACAACATTAAAATGACATAAAAATAGAACTGCAAAACAGATTTTTAAAAAATCACCCCCCTCCCCCCCCCCATCTCTGCCTGCCAACCGCTTCACCAAAAAGAAAATACTTATATTTTTTTCCAGAAAATGCCCAGGCTTTTACTGTATACTCCCTATTGAAAGAACTGTAACCCTTTATAAGCTTTCATGTGAACTACATTAGTAAAGAGTAGCTTGCCCCTAAATCGCAATTACCTGGACTAAACTGCTCTAGTTAAGCAGGAGTCGGCTCTATTCCTAGAACACAGGTGGCACTCTCTCCAAAATGTAGGAGCTGTGTGTGCATACGTAAGTGACATACTGGGCAGACTGAGGGCCCATCCAGCCCAGCATCTTGTCTTGGACAGCGGCCACCTTTTGGTCACTTCCGAAAAAAGCACACAACAGATCATAATGGGGCGATCCATTTTCTGCTATTCATTCCCAGTGCCCAATACTCAGAGGTCTCATCCTTTGACCAACTTGAGTAATAGCCATTGGCATTTACCAACCTATCCTCCAAGAACTTATCCAATCCTTTTTTAAAACTCGGTTATGCTATTGGTCTTCACAACATTCTCCGACAAGGAGTTCCACAAGTTAATTGTACGTTGAGTGGAAAAAGTATTTCTTTATCCACTCTAGGCTGAATTATCCTTAGATATTTTCCCTTGGGGTATCTTGTCATCCTCTTCTCAACAAACGTTACTTCCTCTTATCTTGGCCTGTCTGCTCAAGAGAACTTCCTTGCTCAGCATCTTGAAAAGACTGAACAAAGGGCACATTCACACACTGGATCATTCATGGTCATTGCTCTGCAGACAGAATCCTATCAAACTACCCCCAGCTATTGGGTTCTCAGAGTGGTTAAAAATACATGTTGGAGAGAGAAGGAAAGTCAGACTTTTAACAGACTAGGAGTTTAGTTAAAAGGTGGGGGAAACAGCTAGAACATCAGGACTCCTGCCAAAAGCTGATTCTGGAGGGGTGTGCTTGAAGTTCTAGGTGAAAGAGAATGGAGATGTTAATTGTGGAACTGTGAACTTGGTGACGTCTGGTTGGGGATAGACAGAAGTATTGAAATGGAAAGCAGCAAGGGCAAAAAAATCTGCTACTGGAATTGCTGGGAAAAGAAGCATGGACTAATCCACACAATAAATCTTCCCTCTTGCGTAATTTACCACTTGTTCTTAATCTGTTAATCTTTTTCTGTAGCAATGCATTAACACAGATGCTGATTTCCCTGCATTTCAATGCTACCCTCTTGGATCAGGCGGAAGAGAACAGGGACCATAAAGGAACTCAGGTGGTGGTCATGACTTCACATGACTCACCATGTGGATCTATGCCACCACCACTCGAGTGTTGCTTGCAGCGGCGGTGTGCCCCCAGGGCATCAGGTGCAATGCCCCTCCAGCCCCGGGAGTCACCCGAGGCTGAGTCCCCGCCAACCAGGGAAGAGGAGGGGGGGGGGTGGAAGGTCGCACCGGCCGAGCCTGGGCTGATGTGCGGAGCCAGCTCGAAGAACCTTGTTGGAAGTAGCAACCTTCAGAAGGTTGCTACTTCAACAAGGTTCTTGAGCCGACTCAGAACATTGTCACTGGTTTGTGTGTGCAAGCCAGTGACTCTCTCACACCACCACCCCTGAAAGCTTCAGGAAGCCTCTACTCTAACTAGTGGGTTAGAGTAGAGGGGTGCTGGGAGCCAGGACTCCTGGGTTCTCTGGGAGGGGAAGTGGCGGCTAGTGGGTTAGAGCAGGGGGGCTGGGAGCCAGGGCTCCTGGGTTCCCTGGGAGGGGAGTGGGGAGCTAGTGGGTTAGAGCCGGGGGGGGGAGTGATTGGGGGGCTAGTGGGTTAGATCAGGGGAGGTGATGGCAGCCAGGGCTCCTGGGTTCTCTGAGAGGGGAGTGGGGGCTAGTGGGTTAGAGCAGGGGGTGCTGGGAGCCAGGGCTCCTGGCTTCTCGGGAAGGGGAGTGGGGGTTAGTGGGTTGGAGCAGGGGGTGCTGGGAGCCAGGGCTCCAGGGTTCTCGGGGAGGGGAGTGGGGGCTAGTGGGTTAGTGCAGGGGGGACTGTGTGTGGTACAATGGAGGTTTGGAAATCCTGAGAGAGATGTCACTGCAAGTCATGCAATTTCAGTTGTGTTCAAAATGCTGGAAATGGGATGTGCCTGGTAAAATTGAACTCAGGCTGTGACTGGGGTGCTTTACAAGGATGGGTCCCTGTGTTTTGGGTTTATAAATTACTTATTTTAAGCTTGATGTGCATGTAGACTCTTTTCTCTTCCATCCGATGTTAACCCTGGGAACTCCTTGCTGCTGGGTTATGCCATGCCACTGGCCTACCGTTCCCCTGGCTCCGCCTACCGTCCCCCTGGCTGCGCCCCTAGGCCCACTGGCCTTACTGCCCCAGTGCCCCTCCAACATCAAAACCCACCAGCCGCCCCTGGTTGCTTGAACGAGCCGAAATAGGACATCTAATTCAAAATGAAAGGGGACTGATCAAGCTGTGAAATACAGCTTACTGAGGTAGGAACCTCTCGGGGTGAGTGAACAGAACACTAGGGGTGGGCAAATGGTGAATGTTGGTAAGAATTTTCCTCAAAGGGGAGTACTGAAAAATATTAGACACTTTGAACTGTTTGTAGATGAGAGGGCATTGAGGCAGGTTGCCCAGACCATGTTACGAAGAGACTTAAGATTGATTATTTTGGCTCCCTCCCAAGTCTTTCATTTCCACTTTACGTTTCGCAGGTGTGAGCTGGAGCCAGCACGCTCCTCTGCCCAAAGGAGAGGCAATTTATACGTGCTGTTTGATTTGCCGATTTCACGATGCAGGGCAAAAACATAGTTTTGAAATGGGGTTATGTTATACCAGGGGTGAGCAATGTTCCCAACCCCAAGAGTCATGGACACATGTGTACCTACCCACCCAAGCCTCTCCTGCTTCGTGATTGGCTGGCAGAGCTGGAGCCACTGATGTGGTGTAATGGCTAGGTGCACAGTCCTTGGACCGGGGGGCGGACACAGGTTCAAGTCTCCCCTTAGACAGAAATTCAGAGTGACTGTGGGCCAGTCATATTATTCTCTCAGCCTAACCTACCTCACAGGACTGTTGTGAGGATTAAACAAGTTGTTAATAGGTTCTTTGTGAAGCGCTCTGAGTGCCATGGCAGAGGAAAGCTATATAAACATAATAATAATAATAATAATAATAAATTATTATTATTAAAATTGGTACAAGCTAGAGGGCCGCATAGGAGTTGGGGCAGGAGTGCACTTAAGAAGAGGAGGGTCCAAATCGTGGCTCTGTTCCCTGTCCTTACGTGCATGTTGTTCTCTTTGCTCCCTTGCCCTGAGTCTCAGTCTTCCAGTCCTTTGGGATAGGAACTGGCACCAGGAGCCAGATCCAGGAACTAGAAAGGGGTCAAAGTGGAGGTTGGCCTTGGAGGTTCACCTAAGCCCTAATCTGAGCATCTTCTGGAGACCATATAAGATCTATTTATTTGGCCAAGTAGTTAACAGGTGGAAGTAGATCCAGGAGTGGTGGCATTATATGTATTTTATGGGGATGTCACAAGGCCCCACTTCATCGTAGGGTAAGGGTTGTCAGGATCCGCACCCAAGAAGGTTGCCACTCAGGGGATACAATCCAAATCTCAGTTTATTCACACACCCATAGGCCAGGCACCAAGCCTCGAGCCACAGTCCAACCAATAGAGCCCTGGCTCTATTGCCACAACCACAGTCCCTGGCTAGCCCTTCGCCAACTCACACGTCCAGGCTTTCAGGCCCTCAGGTCTAGATCTTCTTTGTTCCAGACCAGGAACCTTTACAGACTGCCCCTTCCTTCAGAGCTGACTCTTTATAGCGCTGACCACACCTCAAACACTTCAACTTCTGCTTCCTGTTTGTCAGCCATTTAGGAATTCTTTATGGCAAGCGCCATCTTGTGGCAGAACCCTGCCACAGGCGGTTTATTTGTTTTATCTTGTATTTTATGTGTTTTATTTTGTTAGCCATCCTGAGCCTTCAGGGATAGGGTGGGATAAAAATCTAAATAAATAAATAATGAGCTGTAGGCTAGTTCCCCACCCCTGTTGCAGGGGTTGTGTAGTTCTGCAACTGATTTTTACCAGTCGTTATTGAAGAGCTGGGCGGTATATGGCATTTGTGAAGCGGATCAGCTGACTTAAATTGTCCTGTTTCTTTCACACTTTCACATTGCACATGGCTCCCTTCACAGAATAGATTTATCACTAATGTAACACACAAAGCAAACGCTTTTTTGAAGCCGTTCCATTCTGAAAGAGCCTCAGTGGAAACATGCCATTTCTAATTCTTCAGAGTCTGCAGTCTAGATGATAAATATTTTATGTGTATAAAAGCTACTCTACATCTGCCTTCTGTCTAACTGACCCTGAAATTCCAAGTTGCTTTGGACTTGTTCCATGTAAGAACTAAGTGCTGGGAACTGAATCAGATGGAGAACAGCAACTGTTGAATTGCCCTTTGTTTCTCTTTCTATAGCAAGTATGTAACCTGAGGAGATGAAATGTGCATCTATCTCTCAGCCCTGACTGGATCGGCAGTCTTTTAAGGCTCTTAACTGGAAAGCTGGATTGGTTTACAGTTAAGCATTGCTTAGCATAGCAGTGGCCAGTTCTAAAACCACGTCCATTACCATATGACCCACCTGTGCTCTGTCAGCAGCCTGACCCAGACCTCTTGGGTGGGTGTTTGGTGTGGAAGAAACGTTCAGCCTCTGCTTCCAGCCATTTAGGCTAGGCATCCTTTCCTGCCTCATTTCCAGTTTTGTAGTGTTGTCCCAGTTAGCTCAGTCCTTTCTACAGGGAGCGTAGTAGCACGGTTGGCCATGCTGTTTTTGATGACTAGAGTCTCTGCAGATGAGGTGGTGTGAGGCCCACTTCTTTGAGATTGCTTTTAAATCATGAACCTAGGCCCTATTCTTATCCTAGCCTTGTGGATTTCAACCATTTTAACTGAATTAAACTTACTGAATACCTGCATCTTGTACTCCAGTATTCATAGGAAGACTCTCATTTGTAGTTGTCTGTCCTTTTGTTTCTTGATTAGATTGTAAGCTCCATGGAGCAGGGACTGTCTTTATATCTATCTGTACAGCGCTCCATACGACTAGTAGCGCTATAGAAATGATAAATAGTAGTAGTAGTAGTCAGGTTGTGAAATTTGCAGGCACCTGGGAGCCATTGGTGCCCAGAAAACTGAGGCTGGCAGCTGGTTCAGGGATGGTTTAATATCAGGATAAAGTTTGGCGACGGATTTTTATTTTTTATTTTTTTTTGACTCCCAGAGTTTGATCTGAAATTTCATGCCGTGGTAGTGTTGTACTCGAGTACTATGCTGTGAGCATCTCTGGAGAATCCCTGACAAGGGGCCAAGTTCAGTGGGATGCCTTTGGAGGCTAGGAAATCGCATGCGGATGTATCTCTGCAGTTTTGCAAGCCCCCTCCAAAGCCAAGTCTGATGCTCTTTGGTGATAGTGGTTTACAGGTATACTAGTCCTTTGGCACCAGTTTTAAAACCGACTTTGCAAGCGTCTTCTGACAGTGTAAGTAATGGACTTCATCCGACTGCAGTGGGTTTGTGGGTTCCTTGTTCTTTGCTTTGGGTAGGACCTCTCATGGAACCAGGGGTATACCTCAAATTACACAGGATTGCTGAGACATTAGTGCCCAGGTATCTGGTTCCCTCTCATCTCAGACCCGATGGGACTTGTTACTTAACTACAGGAATGTTGGTGGGTAGGCAGCGGACATGGGGCGTTTTCTGACGAATCAGAATGCTCAGCCTTTGGCTCCACGGGGAAGTCCAGGAGTCGAAAAAGACACAACTTTTGTCTCGTGGAAAAGAGGGAAATGCGTGTCTTTGCTGGCAGGGTGGTGAAAACCTACTCTGCTGAACTCGCATGTTTGCCAGCAAAGACCCACACATGTGCCCTTCCCACAAGATGGAAGCTGTGCGTCATTTACCTCTCGGAGAATCCCATGGCACAGAAGACTGCGTATTCTTTCCCATCTCATTGGAAAGCACCCAGAATGAAATGGAATGCAGGGCCCGATTCATACTACTTTGTTCCGCAGACTTGTATTTCATGCTTTCTCCTGATAACGTTACCAGCAAAGCCCATACTCTCCCAATTCTATTTATTTATTAAGCTCCTTCTAGTTTTACAGGGACAGGTCAGGATCATTCTCCAGGGCTTTGTTCAGTCTAAGTGTCCTGAGCAGTGGACTGGCGCCCTTGAGAGGATCTTCTACCGTCTCAGCTGTCTCACTGCTGGGAAATGTTGGCAGTTTTTCTTGTTTTGCTGGTAGTCCCATTTGCACGCCCTAGAATTCCTCTTCCTGCCTAGACTTAACAGTTGTCAGATTTGCACTCTTGTCACCTCTGTTCCCTTGGCTGGTTGGTTTTACGGGGCTTTAACTGGCCCCACTGAAACTGTGGCAAGAAGTCATTTTAATTGGTGCTAGGGGTTTTTCTGGCGTGCAAGCTCCATGTTGTATTTGCCTCTAATTGGTGACATTTTGTTCATTTCCTAAGGTCAGTGCTTCTGAATGTTCCTTGTGACCTTGGGGTCTGCTAATAGGATTTGAAGTTGCCCATGAGCCACTCCTGTTTCAAATTTAGAATTGTTAACCAGATCGTGTTTCTGGGTTTAACTCCCTTAATCTGCTAGAGATGAAAAATCAGGGTTTTCTGAGCTTGACTTTCCTGAGGTGCCAATAGGAAAGAGACTCTGACCCTAATGCTCTGATCCTCAAAGTGCTTCACCTGCATACGCCCTGTTCGCTTCAATGGGACTCGTCCTGGTGGAGCGCTTCAAGGTTGGGGCCGTAATCAGCGAGAGCGGTCTTGTTTGATGGGGAAGGTGTTAAAGGAGCAGAAAACCCTAAAATAGACACTGATCTCCAACACTTCAGATTTTAAAATATCCGGAACAGAAGTGTTTAAAAGCAGGCTAGTCTGTGCTAGATGGTTCAGAGTAGTTTAGATACGTCTTTATTGGACCAACTTCTGTTGGTGAAGGTACACAAGCTTTTGAGCCACACGGGGCTTGCATCAGGCTCCAGGCAAATCGGAACTGAATTGGAGCAAATGCAAGACAGGTGCATATACATGAGTATAACATTAGGGATGGTTCATTAGGTGCTTCAATAAATGTTGTGTAAATCTTTATGCACCTGTCTTGCATTCGCTCAAATTTAGTTCTGACTTGCCTGGAGCAGAGCACTGTGTGGCTCAAAAGCTTGCATACTCTCACCAACAGAAATTGGTCTGGTAAAAGATTTATCTGAACTACTCTCAAAAGTAATAGATGGAGACAAACATGGTAAACGCATCCTCTCTCTAGACTAGAAGGTTGAGTTTCTTACTGTGCCCTGCACACTGAGCTCATTGTGGAACTCTGCAATTTATATTGTGCTGATGAGGATTTTGGTTCCCAACTGCTCCCCCATAGGCCTGGCAGCATTAGCACTCTGTATAGATTTCTCCAGGAACTGCTGGGAAGTTGGTGCAAACGTTTAACAAGGAAGGCAGCTAACATTTTGATCGGTTTTTGCCGAGAAACGTGATCGGTTCTCATGACTAGAAGCCGTTTTAATCTAGATGGAGCTTTCTGAAAGATTGGCTCTTGCTCAACTAGAAATGAATGGGCTCACTGCAGAAATAACTGAGTGATGCTCTCTGGCCAGTCTGATACAGAAGGTCAAACTAGTCCCTTCGGCCTTTAAATATTAATGGGGAGAAGCCAAGCTTTGAACTACAGGAGCATTTACATAGCCAGCAATGCAGAACTGAAAGTTGTTTGCCTAGTGTGCCTTGTTTCAGAGCTTTCACAGAAGCTTGCTTTTCTTCCATCATCAAGAAATGGGTCTCGGGAGGAAAGCCAGTGAATTCTTCAGGAACTGAATAAAGGCTTGACCGTTCTAGGGGAGATGAACCTGCTTGCAGGAACATGACACAACAGAGACCTTCAGCATTCACTAAAGGACAGTGTGTGCGCATGCTCATGTCGTCTGGACAAGGAGCTCTTTGGGAGGCTGGACTGGCCATTCCCACGTAGGTTTAAAAGCCTTCAGTGGTTTGCGTGACCTGCCCCGTTCCATAGAACCCAACACCCTGTAGTTTTCTTACAGCTGTTACCTCTCATTGTATAGGCATTTCAGAGAAATGACCTCCTCTTGCCTGTACCCATCTCATCTGAGGTGGTAACAAGCATCTGTTATCTTTCCTGGAAAGGCAATACCTGCATATGTATTTTGTTTTCTTCAATGGGATTTAGTAGGTGGAAATGAGTTTAATCTGTCTGATCAACCATCTCCCTCATGACTTTGAAAACGAATAACCTCAAGAGGATAGCTGCTTTAAACCCTGGTTGATTGTTTGCATCTTGCACTGTCCCTTTGGCACAGAAAAAAGCTGTTTAGTACCCAGCTGGAATCATGCTGCACCTATGGTGAAGCCCAGCTTGGCAATGAGACCAGCTAGTAAGGTAGAAAAATAACTCGTAGGTTTTGCTTGTCTTGTGAATGTCATGTTGTCTGTGTGCCCTGCAGACGCCTTCCAGCTTAGCTTCCCAGGTGATTAAAGTGAAGCACCCAGGGCTGTTCTCTCCCCCTTTGTGTTTTTTTATTTATTTATTGACCAGATCAAAGCATTATTGACCTCCAATAAATATCCTTCAAAGGGCAATTGTTTGCTAAAATGCTCTCCCTTCTCTCTTGTCATATCCTTTGAAAAGGGGTCTGTTTAATAGGATACCTTGTAATAAACATCTGAGCTGCAAGATGCTTCTTTGTAGCCACAGTCTAATGGGCCCCAGTTCTAACCAAGTTGTGGAATTTGCAGAAGTGGCCATTTCTTTCTTGAAGTCCAGGTGTTAAGCTTCTTAATCCACCAGGGAAACTTAGAGCTCTAATAAAACAACCACTGGTGATTTACTCCTCCAAGGGCCTATAGTGCCATATTTTTAAAAAAATTTTTGGCAGTTTGGAGATGCTTCCTTTCCAAGGAGACAGAGTAGTTAAGATGATATCTTTTTTTGAACAACTTCTGCTGAGTGTGCAAGCTTTTAAGTTCCAGAGAGCTGGATTCATTTTTATTAATCCAAATCTAAACTATGAACAACAAACCCCCCTGACTTTTCTCAGTAGCCCAACGCAGGAGCTGTGTTTCTTCCATGGCAGAGCTCAGTACTAGAGAGAAGCATGAGATTGCAGTTAGCATTGCTTTGACATGACATTCGTGCCAGACCTGCACCATTATCACTGGCAATGGAGCATGATTTTATTTATTTAGATTTTTAACTTGCCCTATCTCCAGAGGCTCAGAACAGCTAACATACTAGAACCCACACACACAAAATACAGATGATAACTTTCCAAAACTACATAAAATACCCATAACCCCTCACCCCAAAAAATAAAAATCCTAGCCTTGCTTTTTAAAGGTCTGGTCAAGTAAATAGGTCTTACACTGCCTCTAGAATGCCCAGATGATACGCTACTTAGTTTGCAGAGAAGTCTCATGTGGTGTTAGGCAATAAGTTTGTGGCTTAAAATGAAGAATACTTATGCATTTTATATAATAGATATTCATATAAATAAATAAACTTTGAAAATGGTTTGCCTCGGTATTATCTTCCTGGATTCTTGTGAATATTAATAGAAAGACTGACCTTGTTGTTATACAATTTTGAAGCCTGACAGAACAGCCAGATCTTACAAGATCATCTAAAAGAGGGGAGATCTGGGGCCAATCGTGCCTCCACTGGGAGGGAGTTCCACAGCCTTCCACCAAGAACGCACTCTCCATTGTAGCCCTCTGGGACACCTGGGGGACTTCGAGAAAGGTGCCTCCAGTTGACAGCAGGGGCTGATCCAGAGCCCGGCAGGTGAGGCGGTCTCTCAAGCAAATGGGACCCAAGCTGTGTAGGGCTTTAAAGGTAAGCACCAAGAGCCAGTGCAGAGAACAGAGCACCGGTGTAATATGCTCTCGGCGGCCCGTCCCCATAAGGAGGTGGGTCACCGCATTCTGCACTAACTGTAGTCTCTGAACCGTCACCATGGGCAGCCCCACGTAGAGCAGTGCTTAAATTCTATCTTGTGGTAGGTTGCGCAGTCTCTGGCGGGGTGTGTGTATTCGTATTATGTATTTCTAGATATTAATGTAGCACAGGCAGCACGGAAATTCACAGAGTGTAGCTGAATCTGTTGCGGCCCACATATGAAGCCGTGGCAGTAAATTAAAATAGTCTGGAACCTGCAGTAGCCTCTTATTCTTTGAACCAGTTAGCTGCCCTCTGAGAGTGAAAAGAGAGGGCCCAAAACATGCTACAGCAGGGATGAGGTTTCCTTTCCACTGTGGGCCACTTTGAAAATTGACACAAGCTCTGCAAGCTGTATAGGAGTTGGGGGTAGGAGTGCTTAGAGGGTGTGCTCAGGATGGGGGAAAGCAGAGGAGGGCCTAGATCATGGCATTTCCTATCCTTGAGTACATGCCGTCATCTCCGCTCCCTTCCCCTGAGCTCATCTTTTCAGTGCTTGAGAGAAGGGGCTGGATCTCTGTGCCAGATCCAGAAATTGGAAGGAAGCCAAATAAAAATACAGCTGTGAGCCAGATTTAGTTTATTATAAAATTTATTTATTATAAAATTTGTATGCCGCCCACTCCTGCTAAAAGCATCTCGGGGCGGCTAACAGATTAAAAACAGATTCAAAAACAACAGTAATACAATTAAAAATCCAACAATAAAACAAATTACCCCCCTAACCCAACCCAACCCACCCACCCCATCTCCCTCGGGAAAGGCGCGGGCCAGACTTTTCCCACCCTGTGCTACACCAAGTGTGGAGCAGTATCTTGTTTCCAAATGAGGCCGTAAGAACACATCTTCCTGGTGTGAACTTTCAGCGTCCTGTGGGTACCTATAGTATAAAGAGTTTTTCTATTAGATGTGGAGGTCCACCTTCTAATCCATTGTTTGGTGATCATGTGGTAGCCATCACAAAGCACTTGTTTAGGGTGTATATTTAACTACAAAACTCTCCTTTCCAGAGTGAAATAATTTTACTGCGTTTCACGTTACAGCAATACGTTGCACATGTAGAGAGAGATCAAATGTCTGTACCTTGTATAAAACAGGATTAGACACATGGGACTTTAGAGTATAGGGGCTCCTCCTTTGTCAAAACTCCAGCCCTGTCCTCCCACTGTGTACTTTTAAAGTTGGGGGCTTTAGTGTCTGCTTGTCCATGTGAATATCAGCACAGTCTCCTTTACTGAATCTATTCTGTTCCTACTCTAAAGCACTGAAAGTGTTTGCAGTGGGGAAGGGAGTGGAGATGAGAGCAATGGCATGCACTCAAGGATGAAGGTTGGATCCAGGGTATAGACCCATGGTCTTGACGTTGCTCTTTATCTCCCCATCCTGAACGCAAACCCTTGAATACCCTTTCCACAGTTCCTATATTATAAGGGTGAATAATATGTGGAAGCCCCCACTGTGTGCATCCCCCACACTCTGCTGTTGGTAGCTTCTGGATCCTGCAGTGTCTTAAACTGACTGGGAAGAGACTGATGGAGATGTACTCTAGAGCAGAATTGTGATATGGAAAGGCTTGGTGTGCTGTGTTCCTTTTGCTGAGGAGAAGCATGGACAGCGGCTCGACCGTGGGAACCCAACAGAATTTCTCTTAGCGAGAAGAACTATATTGTTAACCCACAGTGGCTTTTAAAATCAGTTAGACTTCATATATCAGGAGTGGTTTAAAAGTAAGATGAAACCGTCCAAAACATATTTGCCCCTTCTCCCATGCTGTCCCCTATGCCTGGATTGGAACTTCTTTCCTGTGAACGCATTTGTTCTGCTCCCTCCCAACCTTCAGATCCTTCCTGAAACCTAACTCTCCCATCAGGCTTTCCATAGCTCCTCATTGCCTCCGATTGCTCACAGATTCATCCAGAATTCTCTTCTCCCCTGTAATTAATCGCATTCACCTACTGCTTCTCAACCCCATGAACGTATCCCTCTCCCTGTGTTCCCTTTTCTTTTTGTCTCCCCTCCCTTGTGTCTCCTAGATTGCAAGCCACCCAGGGCATAGATCTTTCTCGAATTAATGATTTTACAGTGCCAGGTACATTGCTGATGCTAGATAAATACTTAAGAGGGTGTTTTTAGACATGATGGTGCTGAACGCCGCCACCCTTTAATCCTGCCCGGAGTGAGGGCCCTTACTCTGTAGAGGATTTGACCTGGCCACCGAACAGATGTGGCAGTGGCAGGACTGGGGAGGGTGCAGGGTGACACACAGATGTGAATCTGTATGACCCCGCCCCCACGCTGTTTAGAGCGGCCTGCCCCCTTCCCTGATGGGCAGCCGATGAGGCAGCCATGATTGCCCAGAAGCACCGCAGACCTGGACCAAGGTAAGTGTAAGCGGGCCATCAAATGTGGCAGCCTGCTTTTACCCCAGTCCAGGCTGCCATAGCATGGCCACGGTAATGCTTAGCCCGCGCTGTGACTTGGCCATGGGCCATTGTCGCAGCCCGGGCTAAGAGCCACCACAGCCCATGCTATGACCCAGGCCGACATCTGGTGGCTGTTTCAGATGCGATGGCAGCACAGATTTTCATGTGTGGCAAAGCATGGGAATCTGTGCTATCGTCGCGTCTGAAAATGCCCATAACCAGATCTTAAAAATCTGCCTTTTGAGCATTGGCATCGCTTGCATTGATGCCAGAGGCCAGAATTTTAAAAAGAGCTTGGTGCTTGCAGTGAGAACCAGATTTCCAGAGGAGTTCAGTGTGATGGGTGCTTTCTGGTGTGTAGTCGATAGTAAGAGCAGGCCCATTATATTGCTCCTTTAGCTTAGCAGCTGTCTCAAGGGAACATTACGGGCGGGATGAAAACCTTCTGGAGTACGTATTGCCAAAAACAGCTCTTGTGCTGCTTCATGTGTGTGTATATACAGCGAGGCTTTGTTCTTTGCCCCGGACTTATTGGGTGTTGCTCTGGCAAAAGCATTTGTTTCCTTTCTTTCTTTCTTTCTTTCTTTTAGAATTTTGCTACCCCGCCCCTCCTGCCACAGACAGCTCGGGCGGCTTACAGTTTACCCAGGGATGGACAGGAGCATGGGAAATGGTGTGACATGGGGCATGTTTGCATGAATCAAAGTTCCTCCAGGGTGCCCATTGGCTCAGGGGGAAGCATAGCATGAACATGCTTCCCAGAGGTAACTGATCCCAGCCATGTTCCTGAACCAGTCAGGGGCATTTTATCCCATAATAAGGGCAATTCCCTACTCCACATCTGAATGTCTTTCCTGGACTGCCCCAAGGTAGCCTGGTGTCTCCCATATAATACCTCTTCTCCAATACCACCTCTATGCTGATGACACTCAACTCTATCTCTCTACTCCCTCTCTCTCTCCCTCTGTTCAAGCTCGTCTCATCAACTGTCTCTCTGACATCTCTACCTGGATGTCTCAACGTCAACTCAAACTCAACATGGCTAAAACTGAACTCCTTATCTTCCCCCCTCATCCTTCCTCTCCTTCCTCACTGTCAATAACTATTGATGGAGTCACCATCCTGCCTGTCCCCCAAGCCCGTAGCCTAGGCTTCATCTTTGACTCAGCCCTTTCTTTTAAACCCTACATTGACTCTGTTGCTAAATCCTGTCGCTTCTCCCTCCATAACATTGCTAAGATTCGCCCTTTTCTCTCTGTCTCGTCTGCCAAAACTCTTGTTCATGCTCTGGTCATCTCTCGCCTCGATTACTGTAACCTCCTTCTCACTGGCCTTCCCCGGTCTCACCTTTCTCCCCTCATCTCTGTCCAAAACTCTGCTGCCAGGGTCATCTACCTCGCCAGTCGCTTCGACCATGTGCAGCCCCTCCTCTCTTCGCTTCACTGGCTTCCCCTTCCTGAACGAATCCTGCACAAGCTCCTAGTCTTCACCTATAAAGCTCTTCACAACCTTGCTCCCCCCTACCTCTCTGCACTTATCGCCCTCCATACTCCAGCCCGTGCACTTCGCTCCTCCTCTGTCCCTTCTCTCACCCTTCCACGCCTTCCCTGCTCCCCTAAGCGCCTTCGTCCCTTCTCACTTGCTGCCCCCCATGCCTGGAACTCCCTCCCTGTCCACATCCGCCTTGCCCCCTCCCTTCATACCTTCAAATCTCTCCTTAAAACTCACCTCTTTTGCTCTGCTCTGTCTGACTCTTTATCCTGCTGAGCCACTATTCCTATACCTACGATCGGTTTACCCTTATCCTTGCAACATGGACCTGCCTGCTGTCATTCTCATCGTAACCAAGCCAAGTACGTGCACTTGAGACCTCGCATCTTCATGAATGTTAGACCCCTTGTCTCTCCCTCTGTTCCCCTTCCTAAGTCTCTCCCCCAGCTCCTGTCTCTCAGATTGTAAGCCCTAGGGGCAGGGACCGTGTCTATTTTATTACTTTGTAAAGTGCCAGGTACACTGCTGGCGCTATATAAATGTTTGTTATTAATAATAATAATAATAATAATAATAATAATAATAATATAACTTACTTTAGGGTAGCCATTTCATGAACAAGCCAGCTCTGGGATGAACTGCTGCTTGCTTTGCCCCTCTTGTTGGCACTTCAATGTGCCACCTCTCTGCCTAGTTAGGGCTTTTTAAAATGACTTTCAGGGGCCTGGCGCAAATAGTTGAGCATCCTGCCCATTCCTACCCCCTACTAAATTCACCCTGTAATAATCACTACTGTTTTCCAGAGAACTTATCTTAGTTGTGCTTTGCAGTTACTGCTGATAAACAATTGTCCAGCTCTCTTGCACTATCCTTTTTTGCAGGCGGTTCTCCCAGCATCTGCTGGTACTTCTAGGTACCAACAACCTGGTTCTTCTCCTCCCCCCCCCGAGGGGAATGGGTCATAACAAGACTGCTCAGCTACCGCCTCCAAAAATGGGGAGAGGGAAGCCGAGTCCTTAGTTACCCGCTGCTTATGGCTGGTACCCTTTGGAACTGGCAGCAGTAGATGGCTAGAGGACCAGACTCCCCTCTGTCTTGCAAGAGGCACCTGAAGGATCTAGCCAGAATCACTGTGTGCCCATACCCCTGCTTGGGGTTACTGTCTCCCCCCCCCCCCCCCCCTTTTCTTTTTCTTTTTCTTTTAAACTCTGCCTACCAAAAATGGCCCTGGCAGCTTCCTCAGAGAAAGGATGTCTACCTTGGGTTGATGTTTAGCTCCTGTTATTGGGAAGAGGGGCTAAGAAATGTATTTATTGGAGCTATGACCATCACGTGAAGGAGCGTGCGCCTGGATTTCAAAACCCTTGTCTTGGATGAGGCTGCCGCTGTGTTTGGTTTCTATTTACTTAGCATAGGAAATATCCTGGTGCTGCTCAGTAAATGTGTAGGGTCACTAATCCCAAATGCTTCCGAATCAGGGGGGTTTGTTTGTTTTTAGGAAGTCTTGGTTTCTGGGACTTTAGGGCTGACTGTAGCCATGCTTTCAAGCTTTTCTCTACAATCCTGAAGTCTTAGAAAGTTGAAAAAATGCTTATTCCCACAATTTTGTCATCTGGATCTTTAAAAAAATATTTAAAATCTACAAGACTTGCAATAACATTTGAGAGCAATAGAGTTGAGAGAGCAACCCTGTAAGCGAGGATGACAAACCAGAGTCCCCTCTGGTGGGCAGGACAGAGCTGGGATGACAGAAGTCATCCTGGGGTCTGGCAGGATAGGGAGTGGGATTTAGCTGCAGTGTGTGCATGGAGGGTGCAGTATTCATCAGTGTTGGGCTTAGGATCGCAAAAAACCCCACCTTACTGCCCCAGAGAAAGCAGGGCTCAGGCAGTTGCTGTCGGGCATTTCATGCTTTTAAGAAACTATTAGTATTTTTTGGGGGGGGGGGAGGAATGTGTCACTCTGTGGCGTGAGATCTGCTTAGTGCATCTCATTGTGGTGCTGGACATAACCAGCTGTCAAGGCAATCCTCAGCCCGGAGTAATGTTGCTGTAGCTACTTGCAGGAGAAAAGTTCTTTGTTTGCTAGGCCCTCTAGGTCTGGTTGTCATATGCTATAATGTTGCTGTTGTATGTGTTGACTGCCTGGTCTGTGAATTGTATGTCTGACCTCCCTAGTGGCTATTTGTCATCTTATGGCAGATGAGTGAGAAAAGAGCTTCTAAGTGTGGGGGAGCAGGGGGGGTTCCTTGTAAAGGAACCTAAGCTGTATCTTGGGATCCCGACTGCTTCCTCCTGGTGTCTCCTTGACACTTGGATGTAACCTCCTTTTTTTTTCTTCCAGCTGTTGGGACTCAGGCTACAATCCTCTTCACCAAGGAGCCGTATTCCCAGGATGCCTTGCACGGCCGTGGTGCCATCCTGCGCTGTGAAGTGGAGGATGCCAGCGATATTAAGTTTGAGTGGCTACAGAATGGGGTTCCTGTGCAGGACACTGAACGCCGTTTCAAGGAAGGGAGCAACCTTCAGTTCACAGCTGTTGATCGGCAGCAAGATGCTGGGTATTTCCAGTGCATAGCAAGAAATGCACTAACTGGAGAGGAGGCTCAATCAGCAAATGCATCTTTCAACATAAAGTGTGAGTACCTTCAGATATTGGGCTAGCTACCCATGCAATCTGACAGAGGCACTGCGTAAACAGGCCTTGCAAAATGATCAGGAAAGTGCTCTTAACCCCAGCCTAATTGCCTGCTCACATGCCCTCTGTCCTGAAATGCAGTGGGGCTGGGGAGGTTTTGCTTGAAAGACGTTTTTGCTGACAGAATAGGTTTTCTTCAGGTTAATGCATGCCATCCACATCACTAATTGAGGGCAGTGGTTCTCAAAATATTTTTGAACCATGATCGCTTTTAAATCACTGCCTGGCAACATCTCTTCCCTCAAGCATCCATGCTTCAGAAAGGAACCCTGTCCTGTCAGTTCTGTGAGATCCACAGAGAACCTGACACTGCGTGTTCTGGGCTGTAAATTAGTATGGGATCAAAGAGGTTAAGTGCCTGTCTGATCCTGTTTAAATGAAACTGCTGGTTTACTCTGTATCATGTCTTCCTTCTACAGCCAAAGATGTGCTAATGATTAAGTTACCTTTGTGAAAGCTGCTTGAATGAATAAATTGGGAAGCAGACACCAGGCTGTCTCTGACTGTCAACAGATAAAATTCTTCATGGGGGAAAATACAAAGGTGCTGTCCCCAAACTGAAAGGAGTGATCGCTGCAGAGAGACTGCAAGGAGCTCGTAGTTTGGGCCATGCACCTGTAACACCAGCTCTCTGGATTCCCGCATTGTCCCTCACATGGGCAAAGCACATCTGTGGCCTCTCCTGACTTCGCTAGCCCAAGTGCAGTCTTTTCAGAGCATGGCCCTCTCCTCTTCCCATGCTCATGCTCGGTTGGCTCCCACTCTCCTGCTGTTTCGGCGCGTATGTAAGACCTGGCTGTTCCGTCAGGCTTTTGGCGAGGGGTAGGGGTGGGGTGGGGTTTTTCCCCACATATTTTAAATTGTTTTTAATTTTTTTATATTTTTATTGAATGTTGTTTGCTGCCCCGAGCAGGAGGGGCGGGATATAAATTTTAAATAAATAAATAAAAATAAATAAATAAATAAACAAATGCAGTTGTTGCTTGGTCAAAGTGTTTTGCAATAATAGCAACAACAATTTTATTTCTTTAGTGCCCCATCGCTGAGTGGTGCTCGGAGCACTTTCCAGCATAAAAACATGATATAAAATTCAGTTAAAACATAAGTCTGTATAAAACTATTTAAAAGGGTATGTTAATGAGGAAGGAAGAACACATTAAGGGAAACAAGCAGTGGATCCTAAAAGCACCTGGAGAATAAGTCTTCAGGTGCTTTTCAAAGGTGAAGAGGGAGGAACTAAGATGGACATCTGGTGGGAGCAAGTCCCGGGGCCTGCCACAGCAAAGGCCCGATCGCCTGGCGACTTAAGGCATGATGATGGGTTCCCCAAACAGCAGGTGGCTTCTGAGTGCAGATAACCATCAGCACAAGACTCAAGGAGCAGGTCTCAAATATAACCAGGGCCTATGCCATTTAGGGCCTTGAAAACCCATAGTGCAATCTTGAATTCAGTTCAGCGTTCTACAGGAAGCCAATGCAGGGCGGGCATAATATGTTCACAGCTGCCCAAGCCAGGAAGCACTGCAGCCACGCTGCCGCATTCTGAACAAGCTGGAAGCGATGGAGAAGCACCGCTGGCAGCTCATAGAAGAGGGAGTTGCAGTATTTTAGCCTTTTGGTCACCAGGGCATGGGGCACTGTGGCGAGGTCAGCCTGGGATAAATAAGGACGTAGCTTATGCAGATTGTGTAGCTAAAAAAATTATTTTCCAAACCACGTCCAATATTACATTTTCATGGACCGAGCGTAGTCAAAAATGACACCTAAGTTCTTTACCTGGCCCACTACCTCCACCCGCACCTCCTCAACATGCAGGAGCCCAAGGGTGGTGAGGGCATCCTCATATCAGCTGCCCCTCTCCCCACCAGCACCACCTCAGTCTTCCCCAGATTGAGTACAAGGTAGTTCCGATGCATCCATCTGGCTATATTGTTCAGGCATTCTTTCAAGGCAGAGACCAAGGCGATAGGGCTCACAGGACAAGAAAAATACAGTTGAGTATTGGCATACTGATGATACTCGACCCTGTGCTTGCTCATAATATCCCCAAAGGGTTGCATGTTATATGTTGAACAACATGTGAAAGAAAATAGAACCACGAGAAAGTCTGCATTTCAAGTCTGTTGGGGAGGATGCACTACCATCCATCACCTCCGATTGACTCTGCTCTTCTAGGTATGACTGAAATCACATGCTGGCAGCTTCCATCATGCCAGCGATGATCCTGAGCCCCTAAAGCAGCAACCCATGGTCAGTCGCATTGAATGCTGCCATGAGGTCCAGTGTGACCAAAATGGCTAGCTGTTCTCAATCTAAAATCATCAGCAGATCATTCATCACCCTGACAAGTGTAGTCTCTACCCCATGGGAAGGCTGGAACTCAGACTGGAATTTTCCTAAGATATTATTGGAGTCCAGATGACTCTGCAGCCATACTTCCATGGCATATTTTGTGTTCAAAAGTAATTCTGCCTTCCTGTGGGGCCCTTCGACCTACAGAACATAGGAATGGGGTCCTGAAATGTCTTTGCCCCTTCTCCCATGCTGTTCATTATGACTGGAACGCCTTCCCTGAACGCATTCATGCTCTTCCTTCCTTTTCAAATCACTTCAACAAACCTGCCTCTTCCATCAGGCTTTCCCTAGCTCCTCGTCCCCACAGACTGCTCATTGATGGTTTTTACCCTCCTATCCTTCAGGGTCATCTCCTTCCCTGTAACTAAGCTAAGCACGTGGACCTGGTGACTTCTCAGCTTAATGAATGTATCCCCCTCTCTCCCTTTGTTTCTCTCCCCCCAAATGTCTGTCCTAGATTTGTAAGCCCCTCAGGGCAGAGACCTGTCTTTAATGAATTATTGTAAGTTGCTGGCATTATGAATAGTAATAATAATCCACAGGCAGCTGTTTCTGTAATGGATAGCCTCTGCCTTATCAGTGTCTAACTGCAACAGACATGGGTATTGGATCCCATGCTCTTATTCCTCACTCTCTGCAAGGACAGCCCTGGAGAACCAGCATCCCTCTCCGTCCTGACCCAGCACACACAGCTCTGGAGGCTCCCAAGCTAATCCACTAGTGGTGGTGAAAGCATGTCATGCCTGGCCATTCTTTGACAGAGGAATGATTCTCCCTGAGATGACGCTGGATGTCCAACCCTCCCATCTCCCAGTGGTTTGTCTGGTTGGGATGATCAAGACCCTTGCCTGTATAAGATACTAGAACAAGCCCTGTTTATAAAGCAAAATTACTCTGGTAGGAACATGCCAAGTTGTGCTGAGAGGACATTCCCCTTGAAATCCCGTTCAGCATTACAAGGGCCCGTCCTGCTTGGAGCGAATACGGTAGCAAATTTGTGCTCTTCTTAGCCAGGCGTTTCTGCCTCGACAGCTGGATAGGCAATGCCAGTCTCCACTGTTTGCCAGATTCCATTCCTGCTTAATTGAAGCTCGTCTCTGGGGGCTGGAGAGGGGGCGTGCACGGAGCCAGCAGATTGTCTGGATCAATGCTGGCCAGGGTTTGCGACAGCAATCAAGAGAATGAAGTGTCACTGAAGTGCTCTTTGGGCTAATGCTCTCGAAGGGATTCATTGTCAAGTTGTTACATGATTGTTAGTCCCTAGAGCCAAGTTGGCAGCCGAACTTCATGTCACTGTTTAAAGGAGGGCGGGCCTCATTATGGAGCCTGAGAGGGACCCAGCACAAGGCAGAGAAGCATACATCTAGCAGAGAAGGAATCCTGCATTATGCACGCACCTTGTATTAGTCACTCATCTCTTTGGGAAGAAGGCGGGAAGCAATTAGGAGCGAGACGGCCTTGTTAGTGACGCAGCTCTGCTCTCTGAATTCTCTCTTGTGATTACTGGGGCGGAGACTATCCCCAGTTCTGCTGTCTGCAGACTTAGATATGCCCCACAGCTTCTGGATAACCCCAAGCATGGGTCAATGTTGCATGTACCTATGCAGGGAACTCGGTTGCTGCGGGGGAAGCCCTGTTAGATCCTTTCCAATCTAATCCATTCCCCACCACCAGAGCCCCATGTGTGTTCCCTGGGGCTTTCTCCCCTCTAGGAGCCGTGACAGGATTGTTCCCCTCAGTGTATTCCTTTCTCCACTCCAGGTCTAACTGATCTGAGCAGTGTTGTTCCCTTCCCTTCAGGGGTTAGTCAGTGACCAAAGAAATGTTATGCCTGGGAAGTGTTTCCCAGCCTGCTTCGGGTGTCTTGCTTTTGGAATAACTTCAAACAGACTCTGAGGGTTCAGGGTAAATTCTGTTACTCCTGCACTGTCACTACAAATGCCATTGCCGGACCTAATCTGCCAAAAACTGCAGCTGGAGTGACTTCTCAGATATCTTTCAGACGTTCTGCCAGTTGAGGGTTTTTAAGGAGACTTAAGAGGTACAGGGTGGGACCTGGCAAAGCTGAGAACAGCCAAGAGCCGCTCAGGCCTGCCCTGATCTGGGAAAGTGACCGGGCAGAGCCTAACTGAGCTAAGAAATGCCTCTGGTGGTTTGAGGCCTGCATGAATTTCTGGTGACACAGCTGGAGCTATGAAGAGCTATCCTAGGAGAGGACTGGGATTGTGACTGGTGCTGTAACGGAAGTGTCTGTGCAGATCAAGTACATTCACATAGTGGAAAGACTCACTGCAGGGACAACCTGTAGATGTAGGCACCTGGTGTTAACACACCCCAATGGGTTTCCGTGCTCCAAAGCGCTCTAGAGTTGGAGGCAGTCAGATGACCCAAGACCACCTTTCTTTTGCAGGGATTGAAACGGGGGGCATTGTCTTGAAGCACCCGGCCAGCGTGGAGGAAATCCAGAGCTTGGCCCCAGTGACACTGCGTTGCCACATCGACGGGCATCCACGGTAAGGAGCTGAATGCAGCCAAGCAGCTGCTGCGCTGTGCTGTCCCTTCCTCTCACCTGGAGTCTTTCTTTCAGTCTCACAGAAGAGACAAAGGGGAAGGTGAAAGGCAGGAGTGAGTCTGACATTCCTGACGGTCGAGGGAAAGAGCAAGCAGGTTTCCAGCCCTGTGGCTTCCCTTCCGACTGAAAAGCTGTGGGGATGTGAGAGGAGGACAGTAAGGACGCCACCAGACAATGGGGGCCTAGTGCTCTGCTCCTAGCTTCCTGGTATGATGCAGTTGTCCCCTGTTGCTTTCTGGCATCCATGTCCAGCTCTTGACTCTCATTGGAACCAGCTGCATGTTTCATGGCTTCACCAAGCTCTGTGTTTGCGGTCAGTCCAACAGTAGGGGATGCAGTGTCAGCTGAGCGGGCCATTTCCCAGCTGCTCTCCTCCGTGCATGTGCTCTCGAGTCAGCCTTTGCCAAGACATGGAGCTCTGTCTGCTGCTGTATTAATGCATTGCCTGTTTTGCAGCCCAACCTGTCAGTGGTTCTGGGATGGCACCCAGATCACAGACGATCGTAGCAACTATTCAATCAGCAACAAGGAGCGAACGCTAACCCTGAAGAGTGCCAGCCCAGACGACAATGGCATCTATTACTGCTGCGCCCGCAATGCTGTGGGCTTGGTGTGCAGCAGCAACAACTTCACCCTCGCCATCATAGGTAGGTGGGAGAGGCACTGTGTCCCATGTCATGAAGCACCCTCTGGTCTGGATGTGGCACAGCCACTATCTTCCCTGCAAGGAGCCTGTAAAGGAAGGGCAAGGAACTTTTTCCCTCCTGAGGGCCAATTTGAAAATGAATGCAAGCTCTGAGGGCCACATAGAAGTTGGAGGTGGGGTTGCTTAAGGGGTGCACTCAGAGGAGGGGACAGATCCTTCTGCGTATGCCTTCATCTTTGCTACCTTACCCTGAACTTAGTTTTTCAGTGGCTAAGGTAGGGACTGGATTGAGGGGCCAGATCGAGGAACTGGAAAAGGGGCCACATGAAAACTAGCCATGGGCCACATTTGCCCCACGCTGGGCCTGAGGTTCTCCACCCTGTTGTAAAGGAAGTCCAGACTAAGGGAAGTCTGTTCATTGTTGTATCAGCTGCCTTTCTGTGTGATGTGGAGAGAGGGTGAACCCAGGAGCCAGAAATAGTAGAGCATGCAGCATGTCTTCCTTGAGCATGCCTTGAGAGCACGGAAGGGAGGACTGGTGACCGATGGGCAGACTAGGAAGCAGGAAGGAGGTTGTCGCTTGGCAAACATTGCTAACGCTTCGTAGAGACCCCTTTGCCTAGACAAAGGCAGCAGTGGTTCAGAACATGTTATCTATTTCTAGCCAAGCTTGGGGCCCCATGGAAGGCTAGGTAGCATGCTTAAAACACTTTGGAATGGTCTAGATCAGGAAGAGAGAGTGGGCAGAGGTGTTTTATTATTGCAGGGTGTGAGGCCTGGCTGGAATGTAAATGTCCATGTCCGGTATATCTGGAAAGTGTGGTGTTGCTGTGTTGGTCCCAAATGTAAGAGATGGGAGACAAAGTAGATGAGATGGTATATTTTATTGGACCAGCTTCTGTTGGTGAGAGTGTGTAAGCCTCGGGGCCCACACAGGACCCTTGCTCATGCCTTGTGAAGGATCAAATCTTTACTGTAGGGGCGTGTCACTTTGGCACAGACTGTCCGTTCTATGGCTTCCTAGATTGTAAGCCCCCCAGGGCAAGCACCTTTTCCTCGTGCATTGCTAGTGCTATACAAATAATAATGATAGTAGAAGGCAGGCACAGCATTCCCCAGTGTGCCACTGGGTGACATCCCTCTTCAGGTTCTGCCAACAGCTGGGCTTGTTCTGCAGCAGCAAGGTGGTCCTTGTGACTGTGATCACACATTCCAGTCTGCACCTGGGTGAGGGCCCTGAGTGACGGCTCCCAAAGCCAGGGACAACACGTGCAGGCAGTCTCGGGGGGGTCTGTGCGGAGAGAGCGCTGTAGCTTGTTGCTTGCTTTAGGGAGGAGGATGTGTCGGGCTCGTTCACTTGGATGCTGCATCCCAGTCTAGCAATCTCCTGTTACTGATCTCTCCAGCTTCCCTTTGCCAGACCTTTATCTTTTTGGAGAACCATAGGATGGAAAGGGACCTCAAGATTCGTTTAACCCAGTCTCTTGCTCCACTGCAGGCCACCCTATTGTTAAAGGTCCATCCCCCCCTACAGTAAAGCCAAGGGCTTAGGACATGCTGGGATTCCAGACGTGAGTGTGTTTTTTCCCTCCTCTGCTTCCCTCCTCTCAGATGAGAGCTTTCCCCGCCCAGTAGTTGTGCCTCAGGACCAGATTGTGAATAAAAATGAGGAGGCCGTGTTCCACTGCCAGTTCACAGCTGTGCCTCCTTCCAGCCAGGAGTGGCTCTCCGAGGACAATGCTCCCATCACCAATAGGACGAGGTAAGCCTTTCCCTCAGGCCAGAAGCGTTATTCCCTTTAAGGAAAACAAGCCTATGTCCATTTGCACTGATTTTTGCATGCTTGGGGGGAGAGGGGCACAGAAGCGCTCCATGCATCAGGGAATCAATCCTCTCTTTTGTCATGGTGCAGTCGACACCAGCATTTTATACTGATTTTAGCACCAGTCCAAGAGGATCCCTGGCTCATCTCCAGTTTCCATTCTGGGTCAGTTCCTGAGAGCACAGGGGTCTGTCATTGGGCACCAATTGCTATGAGAGACCCTGCTTGTTACTTTCTGGTTACCATTCAAGGGTGAATTCATGCAGGGATTTGCAGCCTCATTTAACTGAATCTGTTTGAAAAGATGCCTTAAAACACACCAGACCTAAATGTAAGCCTGGTTGCAACCTCTGTTGACTGTCCCTGTCGCAAGTGGCTTTGCAGCTGGTCTGTCCCTCCCCAGACAAATGTCTTGCTTTTTTTTCTCTCCTGGTTATATAATCATCTGGGTGATGAGGCAGCTCAGAGGAATGAGAGCGACAACAGAGGTGCTTCCAGTGATCTGCTGTCCCTTTAGGGCATCAAAAAAACCTTAATGCCTTGCTTGAAAGGAAAATTAAAGAGCTAGTGTTTAAGCATTCTACCAGAATGGCCTTGAGCAAGAGTTCTAGCTTATGGATACACACAACAGCCTTGCATACAGGCCATCTTATGCCTGAGGTATAGGTATCCAGAGTTCCTGCAATGGAAGGAAGTGTGTGGAGACCCCCCTGCTTGTCTCCACTAAGCCCCATACCCCCCATGCTGTGGAGGGGTGGTGGTGGTTTGAGCAGGAGGTAGTATTTTGTGTTGGAGGAGTTCTCCCCTGGCTGGTTACAGGTGCTTTCATGGCCCTACATGCTGCGGTGCTGGAGAGAATCCCCTCCCAGACAATACAGAGGAGAATCCAGTGTCCACCAAACTAGGTTCTTTCCTTGGGACATAGCTAGTTACTGGCTTGGGGGTAGGTTATTAGGCTCATTAGTGAAGCTGGATGGTTGTACAGGAGGGAAGATGCAAGTCAAAGAGATCCTGAGAAATACAGAAGTGCTGTTGCTGGTTCTGCTACTGACTCTAGTGTAGTTCTTGCCTTCATTCCCCCATCCCCATTCATAAGCTGGTGTTTGCAATGTGCTTTCACAGCCTCTCCTGAAGACACAAGTGCTGCCAAGGACCATCATTCCTATTCTAGCCAATGGAGGATGGTTGACCCACTCAGCACCCTGTACAAATCCCAACCTCCCTTCATCTAAAGGGGGATAGCTTTGCATCCAGGTTAATGTACCTCTGGCAGAAATGGCAGGCCTCTCCTTGTCTGGCATACCTCGTCTCTTTCACTTGGGTGGGGTGAGGATGGTGCTCCCTTGCTTCTTGGGAGGCTCTGCCACTTTCCCTCTTCCCCACCTTATGCGTGTAGACTGGGTGGGGCATAGCAAGAGATTAACTTATTGCTTGGGAGAGGCCCGTGCTGGCACCTGGTGTCTGTCTCCTCTGTAGCAACCCACCCTTCCCTTCTCTGTGCACAGGACCACTGTATTTCCCAATGGCACCTTGCTGATAACCCAGGTGAAAGCACGCAACACCGGGCTCTACAAGTGCGTCGGCCGTGGGCAAAGAGGGAAACCTGTAATCCTGGAGGCGGTTCTGCAGCTGGCAGGTAAGGGCCAGAGTCTGGTTTAGCAGGCACTGCCAGAGACTTCATCCCAGATATTTCCCAGAGGTGGGAAGGAGCTGACTGGTACCTGGGGATGGTTTCCAGTCATGAAAAACAGCCCCAGTTCTCTGTCCCTCTGACCTGCCTGTATGGAGTGTCCCTAGTTGAGAATAGAGTTGAACCAGAAAAAGTTTCTATGTCCTCCATTGCTTACCAGGGTCTGAGTGCCCCCCTAGTGGCGGTGTGTACCTACTGGCATGTATAGCCAGGTGTCCATGCCGCCTCCTTTCCTTGCGTAGAGCTTAGTGCCCCAGACCTGCTTGGTTCTAAGCTGTGGCTTCATTGGTTTGTCTCAGAAATCGAAGACATGGGGCTGGACATCCTAGAGAAAACTTTCACCGCAAATAAAGAGCAGCGTGTAGCTTGTACTGCTCCTCGGGGAGTGCCCAAACCCCGTGTCTGGTGGGAGAGGAATGGGGTGCACGTCCCTGCTTCTGGCAGGGTGTACCAAGAAGCCGAGACCCTCGTCTTTAGTAACATTACGGAGAAGGACGCAGGGATCTACACGTGCCATGCAGCAAACAAGGCCGGGGAGAAAAAGCAAAACCTGAGCATCACAGTGGCAAGTAAGTGGGTTCTTCTGCGTATTAGGGCTCTGTTTGGATGGGGAGGCCAAGTCCAGGGGTAGCCAGGTGTTGGGTATGGAGATAGACATGCAGGGGGCCCACTGGCTGGTGAGGTGCTGGGACAGCAGGGAGGATTCTTGGGAGCGCATGGTTGTGTGGGGGAATAGGGCAGGGTGTATGTGGGTGTATGTGGGTGAGGTTGTGGGAGGACTCGGTGTTGGAAAAGGTACCCAAGTGACCCAAACAGACAATCAGTCCCTGAGAGGAGAGATAACAGAACCGGACGCAAGGGGAGTGCCAAGAATAAATGTATTATCTGAAGCATGATGCCACTGACACAGGCCTCGGGAACCCCAGATAGCTTACAGGACAAAGGAGGAGTCTGAAGGGGCTGCGTGCTCCCCTTACATTATATCGGGTAAGAACTAAGAGCAGGCATGAGCCAAAACCAGATGGCACAAATTGAATAATGATGAAAATACATAATTTCTAACAGCAGATAACCATCCTAACAAGCAAGCTCTTGGCTTTATTAACAAGGCATAATTGGGGCCAGGTGCAGAAACTGTGGTTAAATCACCTTCCAGTACCAGGAAGGGAGGAGACTGTCTGCCCTGTGCTTTGCTTGGTCTTATCTTGGGTAACCAGCCAAGGGCAAGTTGCTTTGCTAGCCCCTCTCACTGTTCAGCCACAGCTATTCCAAGTTTCATGATGATCTCACCTTGAAGGGCCTTTGCTCAGTTTTCCTATCCCAGTAGTTTGGTCAAGCCAGGAAACTTGATAGGAAGAAGGGCCTAGGCCTACACCTGTGGAGTGGTGTGGTGAGGAGATGGGAGTGTCTAAGGGAAAAGGACTGTGGGTTGACAGCTGCATGCTGTTCATTTAGAGACCTCTTGTCTCGCTGAGCTGCAGTTCCTGAGCCCACGTTTGGAAGGGGCCGGCCTGCTGTGGCTCCTCTGAAGCATTTGGTACTGCCCCACTGTCAAGCAGGATACTGAGCTAGCTCTGGCCTAATATGGCAGTTCTTACATTTCTGTCATGGGTGAAATCTTTTGTATTTTGGGATGGCATCCAGGATCTCCCACCACCACCTTTTTTCCCCCTCCAAAGATTGGGTTCTCCAGATGGTAGATATATTTGACGTCTCCTGAAAATGTGGGACTTCCCCCACAAGTCATCCTTTCCCATTTGCTAGGCTAGAACCTGCATTCTTGTTACGTCTGCAACTCTGGTTATGTTTTTGGGAATGACCTAAAATACAGGAGAGAGGAGACTCACCCGCTGGTTCGTTGGGGGATGGGTGGCTGTGCTGCTAGGGTTGAGATCAGCTATGTCGCCTCTGCTAGGTGATTGCAGTGTGGTCAGACGGGTTTCTGAGGGCTGGGCAGGGATGCCGTCTGCGGACTGAGCAGGGGAAGATTTTCAATCTCTGCCTGCATCCAGGGTGGTATGTGTTAGGCCAAAATCTTCTACCAGGGCATCCAGTGTCACCGGTGTCTCCTCTTTTGCTCTCCCCCTTCAGCGGCACCAATATGGGTGGAGATGCCCAAGGACAGCCAACTGGAAGAGAGTAAACCAGGCTATCTCCACTGCCTCAGCAAGGCCTCTCTAAAGCCCAAAGTCGTCTGGTATCGCAACGGCATTTTGATTTCGGAGGTGAGAACAGAGGAATTGTCTCCTGAGTTTCCCCACCGGAAACTCCCAGACTGGTGCTCCCTGCTGCTTTTGGCTGTGGCAGTAGCGCATTCCACGTTTCCCCTGGCTTCAGCTTAGCTGAGTGCAGGTCCCGCTTGGCCGTGCTGATCATTAAATATTCTCTGCCCCTCAGGCAGGGCTGCTTGAAGCTCCTCTTCCTTCCGTCCTGCACATCTTTGTGGGACATGCTTGGAAATAGGTGATACAAGGAGCTGTCTCCACCTGATGGCTGTTTGGAGCATTGTTTTAATGACCGCAGGTTTTTCATGTCCAGCGATCTAAAACTAACCCTTGCATGCAGATACAGCACAGAACAGCCGAGAGTTCTGGAGTTTGTGTACCGTTCCAAACGCCCCCTTCCATTATAGCAAACACCTTAACGTGCCATTTAAACCTGTCCTTAAAACCGCCTGACAAAGGGAAACCACCTAAGCCATGTGACCCTTGTGCTAAGCAAGGCTTTCATTTGCACGGTCTCCTTTAATCCCTGCTCTGTGTGAAGCCTTCAGAAGGGAAAATTCCTTGCTTGGTACTGAGAGGCTTTATTGGGAAAGAGTAAGGTAGAGATGGTAGGGGGTGGAATAGGATCCTGTTTCTTTTAAATATGAAACCAAACAAACGCACCCCCAGAAAGTGAGGAAAGCAGAGTGCAGCTTCTGTTTGTTATTTGGTGCTAAGATATTACAGGCACAGTGCATCATTACTGTAACCTCCTTCTCACTGGCCTTCCCCGGTCTCACCTTTCTCCCCTCATCTCTGTCCAAAACTCTGCTGCCAGGGTCATCTACCTCGCCAGTCGCTTCGACCATGTGCAGCCCCTCCTCTCTTCGCTTCACTGGCTTCCCCTTCCTGAACGAATCCTGCACAAGCTCCTAGTCTTCACCTATAAAGCTCTTCACAACCTTGCTCCCCCCTACCTCTCTGCACTTATCGCCCTCCATACTCCAGCCCGTGCACTTCGCTCCTCCTCTGTCCCTTCTCTCACCCTTCCACGCCTTCCCTGCTCCCCTAAGCGCCTTCGTCCCTTCTCACTTGCTGCCCCCCATGCCTGGAACTCCCTCCCTGTCCACATCCGCCTTGCCCCCTCCCTTCATACCTTCAAATCTCTCCTTAAAACTCACCTCTTTCGCTCTGCTCTGTCTGACTCTTTATCCTGCTGAGCCACTATTCCTATACCTACGATCTGTTTACCCTTATCCTTGCCACATGGACCTGCCTGCTGTCATTCTCATCGTAACCAAGCCAAGTACATGCACTTGAGACCTCGCATCTTCATGAATGTTAGACCCCTTGTCTCTCCCTCTGTTCCCCTTCCTAAGTCTCTCCCCCAGCTCCTGTCTCTCAGATTGTAAGCCCTAGGGCAGGGACCGTGTCTATTTTATTACTTTGTAAAGTGCCAGGTACACTGCTGGCGCTATATAAATGTTTGTTAATAATAATAATCGTACCTTCCCTTCTTAGCCAGCTTAGCTCCATCTCATCGACTGGAACGAACTCTGCTTCTCTGGCCATAGCAGCATGTGCAAAGGGGTGAGCGCCCTGTCTAGCTAGCAGGACTCTGAGATAGTAGAGAGAATAGCATGAAAAAGGGAAGCCAGGCACGCTAAGGTGACAGAGGCTGTAGTGCAGATGCCATGTTGTTTGGCCTTCCACTGAACTCTCAAGTTGCACTACAGCCACCCTCTGCAGAGAACTATGAGTCTCGTTGTTTTTGCTGTCCCATTTTGCTAGGGCCTTGCTACAGGGACAGGTGTTTTTTGGGAAAGCCTGCTGTTGCCCACACTCTGTACCTATTGATAAAAGAGCCAGTGTAGTGGGTTGAGAATTATTGGTGAATCCTGGGAGGACCCAAGGTGGCCTGGGGGCAGTGCAGAGGGTGGCCCATGTGACCTGATGCAGCTTGTGCCAGCTCTTAGGAAGGGAAGGGCACAGCTCTCCTGTCTTTCTTGCTTCTGCTGCCTCTTTATTTTGGCCACCTTGTGCCGGTTCCCTGCTGTAGCCACCACTGGGATCAGGCCTCTGTCTGCTGCTGCTGCTGGTATCATCCACGTGACTAGGCCTGACGTTGCTGCGCTCTCTCTAGGAGGATTCCCGCTTTGAGATGTCTGACAATGGGACACTACGTATCAACAATGTGGAGGTGTACGACGGGACAGTGTACAAGTGTGTGAGCCACACTGCAGCAGGAACCATCAATGCATCCGCTCGGGTGCACGTGCTGGGTAGGTGCTTCTGCCAGGCCGCAAGGACTCATCGCTTCTGAAGGGGGAAGTGCCCTTATTCTGGGAGGTGGGAGGCAGAAATATTCCATCTCAGGATATCAGGGGAGGGTGGGAGCCCTAGCAAGCCAGCTGCTTAACTCTGCTGCTGCTACTTAGCTCTTAAGTTCCAGTATCCTTGTACAGACTCTGCAGGAATCCTGGAAAAAAAAAAATCTGGAAAAAATGTCCTTGTTTGAAAACACAGCTCACCGGGGCATGGGGTCTTGAACTGTGCCTGCCGGGCCCTGACTGAGCAGTCTTGTTTGTTTCAGAAAAACTGAAGTTTACCCCTACTCCCCAGCCCTTGCAGTGTTTAGAGTTTGGTAAAGAGGCCACCGTGTCGTGCTCAGCCACAGGGCGGGAAAAGCCTACAATCCATTGGATTAAAACAGGTATGTGGGGGGCGCAAAGCCCAGCATAAGAGACTCGGAAGAGATTTCTTCCTGGCTGTGGTTAGTTGGGATGGGGGACGAGTGGATTTGGGTGCCATTGATCTCTCTGGGATCAAGCTGAACTGCTTGGTGGTCTAGCTAGTGTTTCTCTCTGGCCACATGCTCCCCAGTATGCAGAGGTGAAGAATCCAGGCCTTGTGTCTCTGTTCCACTTACCAGCCCTTTTGGCTGTTAAACTGTATCCGTACCCTGCAGTGCTACGCTAATGCTCTGGTACACACAGGATGCTGCTCAGCTCTGCGGCGGCTGTAGCCATATTCCCCTTTCCTGCCCTCCCAGATGGAAGCAGCCTGCCTGCTTGGGTCAGCTTCAATTCTGGGAACCTGCGCTTCGACAAAGTGACCAGGAGCGATGCCGGCAACTACACGTGTGTTGCCTCCAACGGCCCCCAGGGTGAGATCCGGGCCACGGTGCAACTCATGGTGGCAGGTAAGGGTTGCACTTCTTTCCTGGGGGGGGGGGAGATGCACCTGCCTTGGTTAAAGTTGTCCGTGCTGCTCTCCTTGCAAAATGCCCCCCCTTGTCTCCAGCATAAAAAATAAAAAAAAAAACTAATAAGGATGAGAGGACAGTTTTGGTATGAGGCATTTATAAAACTTCGTGTCTGAGCATCTGTTGCCTCTGAGCTGCCATGCCAAACGTTACGGCCTCTTGTTCAACTGGTGTGATGGCCAGGTCCCCCAAGGAGGAAGCATTGGTGGTACCTGCCACTCAGGCCTTAAGTCATTCAGAAAACTGGTGCATTGTCCTGCGTTAACCCTTTGTTAACAGATTTGTCTGCTGGTACGAGACACAGCACTGTGGAAATGCCCTGCATTCTTCTGGATCTACAAAGCAATAATCTGTCCTGTCCCAAAGTGACTTTTCACTCTCTGCTTTGATGTTCTGGAAGTATCACAAGCCTCTCTTACCCCCGCCCCCCCCACCCCCCGTTAGTCATTGGGATGATGGCTCTGCTAGAGTGCCTGGAAGCTCCCCTCTGCGGCCTATCCTTATGTCTGACCCACATCCAGCTTGCACATCAGAGAGTCCAAGCAGTGCTTACTCTTTATTTTTATTTTTTATTTATTTTTTATTTATTTATTTTTACATTTACTATGTGCTGAGAGATGCTTTTGGGATGCATGATCATGGAAACTGAGGTGCTTTTCTGTGTTCAGTTTTCATAAGCTTTAAACAGAAGCCAGATGACACTACGGTGTATCAGGGGCATACAGCTGTGTTCCAGTGCCAGGCTGTGGGGGACCCAGTGCCAAATATCGAGTGGAAAGGGAAGAACCGGATTTTAGAGCCCAGTGATGTTAAACCCAGGTAGGAACCTCCTCGCCGAACCATCTCCCTTGCCCCATGTAGCTGGAGAGGCCCTTGCGGGTGTTTGGGATTGTAGGCAGGTACAGGACAGTTTCCTAAGTACTTGTCATACATACTACTCCAGGGGGCTCTAGCTGGCATACAAAGACATACACTGCTACAGAAATGTCCTGTGGGGAGGGCTTGTATGAGCGGTTTCATCCAGTCTGTGCTGGAATGAAAGGGAGGAGGTAGCCTTACCCTGGAAATGCCCTGACTGGATACTTGAGGAGAGTGCAGGCTCTTGTTTTGAAGCAAAGGAGCTTCTCTGAGCATTTCTCTGGTCTGGGCCCCATGGCATCCTACACCATGCTCCATGGAGGGGGACAACTGAGACCCTGATCCTAGGAACCCCAAGCCCTGCAGAGCAGAAACATGCAAAGTAGCTAAGGCAAATTGGAGAAGCCTGGAAGCAGCTCTGGGGGTTTGGGGTTGCTCACCTAGCGAAGCCATTGACACGGATCCTGAGGTGGTTGGCCAGTTTATGTGGACACCTTTGTGGTTTGGGCATAGGTTCAGTGTAGCAAACTCCCATTCAAGTACGGCTTTATTTTTCCACGGACCCCAGGTTGTGCGGTAACATCCGCCCCCAACCATTGTTACTTTCACTCTCTCCCTCTCAATCTGGCGAATACGGCACCATTCCCAGCAGCTCACAGCTTGAGGAAATCACTACTTTGCAGCAAGGAAGAAGCCTCACCCACAGGCCCAGCGTCGGCCACAGTGAGTGGCTATTGCCGCCCCCACCACACAAACCAACAGCCACAGTAAAGGGAATCCATTGGTCCCTTCATTGGTTGCTCTTAGTTCCCACACCTCCCAACTTCTTCTGTACTAAGGAGACGCCTTCAAACAGGCCCTGCCCTGAGGTAAAAGTCTCTCTCTAGATCCAGCAGAGTAGGATTAATCCTAGGAACAGCCACAATGGGCAGTAATTAAGGGATCATCTTGTTGCTCTGAAGTACACAAGGAGGTGATAACCAGCTGTTAGGAAGATTAAATGCTTGGGCTGGGACATTTAAGGAGCATGCTTCAGAGCAACAGAGGTTGTTACTGCTCTGGAGAGCTTGCAGAGGGTATGTTGTCTGTTTACGTTCTCTGGATTTGTTGCCTTAAAAGGGGTCAGGGGCCACTTTGAAAATTAGTACAGGCTCTTTGGGCCGGGCTGGAAGCTGTTGGAGGGGTGTTTAAGGAGTTTGCTCATGATGGGGAAGGGGGGTTGGAAGACCAGGGTCCAGATCACGGACTCATCCCTCTCCTTCAATGCATGCCCACATCCTGCTCCCTTCCCCGTCTTCACTCTTTCAATACTTGAGAACAGGGCCTGGCTCCACAGGCCAGATCCAGGAATCCGAAAACCACCCTGGGTCAGAGGTTCCTCACCGCAGGTATTCCATTGCTGCCCCAGCCTGGGTCTGCAAACAGGAAGCCTTGGGTCATACAAAGCAGTGAGCAGCTCAGCTAGCCAGGCTCCCCAGCAGTGAACCTTACAGCTCTGCTTCCATGTTTGAAAAGCTGGTGCCTCCTCGCTCCAGCTGTTGACTGGAAGCAGCTACAACATAAGTCTGTGCATGCCGCCAACCTCCCGTGTGCATAAAGTGCCCATCAGTCATTTACTAGGGCAGATGGCTGTGCTGAATAGGGAGAGATTGAGGAAGATCTCAAACCTCAGGCTTGGGGGCCAATTGCAGACTACAGCTAGCTTTTACATGGCCCCTTTCCAACTCCTCGATCTAGTTCCTGAAAAACTGAGCTCAGGGTAAGGGAGCAGAGATTGGGGGTGGGGGTGGTATACACGCAAGGAGAGGGGACACCTCCATGGCACAGAACCCTCTTCTTCCTGAGTGCACCCCTTAAGCACCCCCCCCCAGTCTTCATTGGAAGCCCAGAAAAAGCCCCCCACTCTCACCAGTGAATAAGCTGGTTGAAATCAGAGGCTGTAGAGACTCAGCGTATGTCATAGCCTTCAAGAAATCTGCTCTCTCTGGATGCTGCTTGGGAACAATGCAGTTGCTAAGGGAGTAGGTGGCCAGCAGGGAGTGCTATGGAATGAGAGCAAGTGCCAGAGATCATTGGGAACTAGATCTGGACTCTTGCCTGGAGTGTATCCGCATTGGTCCTGTCTGCCCCTTGCTCGGAATTGCTCCTTACCTACCTGTACTCTGCCTCTCCCAGTTATTAGAAGCTTTGGAGACCATTTGCAGGGGAGTCTGGAGCAGAGAGCCAAGAGTGACCTGGCTGTGTAGGAAGCATGTGCTAGCTAAACACTCCTGCAAGGGTCTGGGCTAAACACTCCTGCAGGGGTGAGGGAAAGGGGAATTGAGGCAGCCCTCTAGTTTTGGAGAGCAGGGATTCTGCAGGTGACAGTAAACAGTCCAGGCATTTGTATTTAGGTTTCCTGGTGGCCTGGTCCTATCATGGCAGCTACATGAAATCAACTAGCTGAGTGTGGCGAGACTGGGTGGAGTTGGATAATACCCATTCCCAATCATTTTCTCCTTTTGCAAAGGCTTCCTAGGCAGGGTCAGCCCCTTGCGTTGTTTGCACAACGGCTAGCATTTTGCATGGGTTCCTGGGCACAAGTTGGCATAACCTCTCCTGGGTGGGTGCTCTCTGTCTTGCAGAATCGAGATCCTACCCAATGGCTCCCTTGTGATCTATGATGTCACCACTGAGGACTCTGGAAAATACACATGTATTGCTGGCAACAGCTGTAACATCAAGGACCATGAAGCCACCCTCTTTGTCGTAGGTAAGGGTTGGCTTTTTGACTGTGGCTAGCTCACCCTGCTGAGAACACAAGATAGAGGCTTTCCTGGGGAGTAGAATTCAAAGGTCTCAAATCCTCTGTCTGGTGCTGCATCCCTGGAACTCATGATTGTATATGCCTGTGGCACAGCAAAAACAGGCCACGGTCTTCCTGCTATGCACCAATGGCACATGGCAGCTCTGGCCACCAGTCTGAGGGCAAAGAATAAAGTCCTGTGTAAATCCTGAGTTTAGGGCACACAAATTCAAATAGAACGTCCTCAAAATACCTTCTAGTCCTGGGAATAGCACCATTGAATTTCTAATGGTCACAAGTGGTCAAAGGGGTCTGTTCTGCATCTTCTCTGAAAGATGGCATCTCCAGTAGCATAGTGGCCCCTAGCACCAGGCTGAGGAATTGGGCAGATGATTGATCATCACCTAGTAAGACATCAACACTGCAATCTGCAGAGCCAATGGGAATGCTCCCATCCACCTACAGACCCAGCCTGGCCCTGCTTAGAATGAGATCTCGGGTAAACATGGCCTGAGGAGGTTTGACTGCTGATAGTGAGCCTTGAGGGGACATGTAGGAAACTTAAGGTAACAAATTAAAACAGATAAAAGACAGTAATGTGCTACTCGTTTGCACAGGGTATGATGATTAAATAGTGACATTTACTGCTGTGTGGGTGAAGCCAATAATTTAGTGAGATTCAGATGGGGCACTAATATCTCTATGGTGACAAGAATGCCCAGAGTTATAATAGTTATGATCCCACATTTAGAGGGGGAAATGGTGCTGTAGGATTTAAAGCAATCTTTCACTATTAGGGACTAGGACAGGATCTTGATGGAGCAGGTTATCCGCACGTATGACTACAGGGTTTGTTCTACCTCTGAAGCACCATGTGCTGGTGGTTGTTGGAACAGGGTAATGGACTAGCTGATTCATGAACCTGATTTGATCTGGGCAGTTCCTATATTCTGTGATGATCATTAGTCGGTTCTTGAGATTGCTAGCAATTTCTGCAGGCAAGGAGTGCTGTCTCAGTCTTGTGAAGTGGGCGCATTCCCAAGCCTAGTTTTGGACAGACACTCCTCTCTGTGCCTTGTCCTAGAAAGGTGGGCCATGCTGTTCAGTGTGGTGATCTTGGCCTCACGTTATTGTTTTCTAAACCTCAGATAAACCAGCTAGAGATGGGAGTGAACCAATCAATGGCCACACGCCCTATAAGATGATCCAAACTATTGGGCTGTCAGTTGGGGCTGCTGTCGCCTACATCATCATCGTCCTGGGCCTCATGTTTTACTGCAAGAAAAGGAGGAAGGCAAAGAGGTTGAAGAAGCAGCCAGAAGGCGAGGAGCCTGAAATGGAGTGTCTGAATGGTGAGATCTTGGAGCTAGGCCCTTGGGGGATGGGGTGGGGGGTGCACTTGCCATAGGTCTACTGGGAAAGTCCCTGGGCTTTCCACAACATTTCCATGCAGAAGCTTTGGTGCTTTTTAAACTCTGCACGTTCCACAGAGGCTTGTGCATTAAGTCCAAGTTGGTTTTTGCTTAAATGCACGTGCCAGGATAAAGCTTAGCATGAATGCTTCTCCAAGGGGGAACTACATCACAGTTCTTTAGAAGAATATTCTGCAATGATATTGCTACTGTGGTTCGAGAGGGGGTGGGGGGCTCAGTTGAGCCCAGGCACCACAGTCTAGTGGAGAAGGTGAGGCTTTGCAAGCAGCCTGAGCAATGCTGGGAAACTTTCAGAGTGGGTAGGAGAGGGATTTGGGCCGGCCCTCTGCCCCTGCCCCACTCACTCTGAAAACTTGCAAAGGGCTGTGCCAGGAAGGAATTTTTCAGAGTGGGCATGGATGGAATGCCCTACAGCAGTGACAGCCTCTCCTCCCACCCTGGAGACCCTGCCCTCTTGTTTTTCTAGGGGGCCCCTAACTGGGACCCAATCCTGGGCCCTGTACAACCGTGCTATGCTTTAGCTCCGGGCATGGAGAGGAGAGGCATTTCCCTGTAATGCAAGGAGAGGAGGTTATTCACATTCGCCCATTTCCCTCCCATATTTGCCCCCCATTGGCCTGGGAGAGCCTCCATATTTCTGCCAAGAGTACTCTGCACCCCATTTGCCCACCTCTTGTGAGCACAGAGCCAGATGTCCCCTACATCTGAGGGAGCAGAAGGGTCACAAGCTTGGCCTGGCTGTTGCAGGACCATGCAGTGTTCATGAAGGCTGAAATGGCAGGGACTTGAAGGCAGCAAATTCCATTAACAGAACAGGCAACCCTAAACTGTGTGGTGTTAGTGCCCTCTAGTGAGCAAGGAGGAGCTGTCTTGTATTATAGCTGAGAGAACTGACCAGTCTCTCATTCTCTTTGTCCTCCACCCCCGAAGCTGAATTTTCTTCAGGAAGCCCATGCTAAAGAATTCCGAGCTGTGTGTCTGAGGTGATGTGATCTTTTGTTTGCTGTGATGCATGATCCACAGGGTCTTTCAGCCACCAATCCCTTTGATAATCAATGATGCCCCTATGGCTTGTATGATAAAAGCAGGTCTTTGGCGAGACCCTCCGCCATTAGCACACCGGAGATGAGAACCAACTTTGGAAGTCATTGACTCACCCCTTTCTTTTAAACCCAACATTGACTCTGTTGCCAAATCCTGTCGCTTCTCCCTCCATAACATTGCTAAGATTTGCCCTTTTCTCTCTGTTGCCTCTGCCAAAACCCTTGTTCACGCCCTGGTCATCTCTTGCCTCGATTACTGTAACCTCCTTCTCACTGGCCTCTCTGGCTGCCACCTTCCTCCCCTTATCTCCATCCAAAACTCTGCTGTCAGGGTCATCCACCTCGCCCGTCGCTTGGACCACGTGCAGCCCCTCCTCTCCTCTCTTCACTGGCTCCCCCTTCCTGAACAAATCCTGCACAAACTCCTCGTCTTCACCTATAAAGCTCTTCACAACCTTGCTCCCCCCTACCTCTCTGCACTAATTTCCCTCCGTACTCCAGTCCGTGAACTCCGCTCCTCCTCTGTCCCCTCTCTCTCCCTCCCATGCTCCCCTAACCACCTTCTTCCCTTCTCCCTAGCTGCCCCCCACACCTGGAACTCCCTCCCTGCCCACATCTGCCTCGCCCCCTCCCTTTGTACCTTCAAATTCCTCAAGACCCACCTCTTCTGCTCTGCCCTCCCTGACTCCTCACTCCCCTCTCCTAACTCCTGCTGATACCTACCATCCAGTACAATCTGTTACCTGAGTCTGTGTACTCATATCCTCACCACATGGACCAGCCAGCCATCATTCTCGATGTAACCAAGCCAAGTGCGTGCACCTGGGACCTTGCATCCACATGAATGTTACACTCCTTGTCTCTCCCTCTGTTCCCCTTCCTTTGTCTCCCCCCTCCCCCCCGATTGTAAGCCCTAGGGCAGGGACTGTGTCTATTTTATTACTTTGTAAAGCACCAGGTACATTGCTGGCGCTATATAAACGCTAATCAACCCAGGTTCTGCAGCTCACAGTGAAACTAGTAGTGGATGGCACTTAAAGATGTCCAGAGTACTTAATGACTGTGAGGGTTTCATGTGCAGTGACTATAGTCGAGGTCCTACAGGTTCTTGTGACTTGGGAGACTCATTTGTCCAGTGAGGAAAGGTTAAAGGAACTGGGTATGTTTAGCCTAGTGAGGAAAAGACCAAAAGGAGAGCATAGAGAAATCAGAACAAATGCAAACTTGTTTTGGGTTCTGCTGTTTTGGTGCTTTCCCAGTGCCTGACGGCTGTGGGGGCCTGGATGAGGTCGAGCAGATTGAAGTTGAATCGTGACAAGACAGAGGTGATGCTCATTGGTAGGTCAGGGTTCTGGATTAGGGGTTGTTACCTGTTATAGATGGGGTTCGCCCTGTGTTGACAGCTCAGGTTAGGAGCTTGGGAGTACTCCTGGATCCACAGCTGTGTCTGGGCCTCCAGGCGTCGGCTGTGGCCAGGAGTCTGTTCCTCCAGTTACATCTGGTGTGGTGACTCCGCCCCTGTATCTCAGACTCTGACCTGGCCACTGTCATTCATGCGTTTGTCACCTCGAGGCTAGACTATTGTAATGCGCTCTGTGTGGGGCTGCCCATGGGGATGGTTCAGAAGCTGCAGCTAGTGCAGAATGCCACAGCCCATCTGCTCACTGGGCCGGGCCGTCAGGAGCACATTATGCTGATGCTCTGGGCACTGCACTGGCTGCCTATAGTCTTCCGGACCCAATTCAGGGTGCTGGTGTTGACCTATAAAGCCCTACACAGTCTGAGCCCTATCTGCCTGAGGGACCACCTCACTTCCTGGGCCCTTGGGTGGCTTTTGCAGTTGTCGGGGGCTGCTCTTCTGGAGGTTCCCCTCTATAGACGGGTGGGGACCGACAGGCGAGAGTTCTTGGCAGCCACTCCTGTCCTGTGGAACTCTCTCTTGGTGGCAGTCCACCTCAGCCCAAGCCTTTTGACGTTCCACCATCACTGTAAGACCTGGCTCTTCCACCGGGTGTTTGGGGGAGGGGAGGGTTGAGGGGTGGGTTACAGGGGGGAGGGTGTTGGGATGATCGGCTGCACACTTTTTGTAATTTTGATGTTTTATATAATCTGTATTCATTATTTATATGATTTGTATTGTGTTTATGTTTTTATTGTATTTATGGAGTTGTGAGTCACCCCGAACTGCCGGAGGCAGGAGGGGTGGCATACAAATAGATAAAAAAATTAAAATTAGATTTTAAAACCCAAAACAGGGAAGGGAAGAAGATAGAGAACTGTACATTATTCAGAGTTTTATGGGCAAGGAGGGGAGCTCATTAATGAGGTAAAAAGAGCCTTTGTGTGTACAGCTGGACAGAGAGAAAGGGAGGGGGAAATATGGGGGACTTTCTTCCATGGTTGTTGACTTGGGCTAAGCGAACACTGTTGAGGGAGATACCTGTACATGTATAGGTGGGGACTGGTGTGTTTCTCTGTGTTATTACTGATGATTTAATATTTCAGACTTCGGGATCTGTCTGTCGGTATCTCCTCTCATCTTAATGAAACTAAATAAGTTCCTTTAGTGTTTCACTGTTAAGTGTTTTCCAGACCTTGTATAATTCTTGTAACTCTTCCATGAACTTCCCAATTCTTCAGCATCCTTTTAGAAGTGTGAACAGCAGAGCTGGCCACAGACAGGGTTCCAGTAAAGCCTTATACAGAGATAATGCTACCTCCCTGATCCTGCTTGGCACTCCTCTGCTTGTAAACACTCAACAATTGCATTAGTTCAGTGAGATGGTGCTCAGTTGGTTACACACCATGGCTAAGTCCTTTTCAGTCACTGCTTTCCAGGATATGGTTCCTCCATCTTGCAATTGTGATCTAGTTCACGGATGTACTGTGTGATCTTGTTCTGTCATATTACAACCCATGTTGGTTGATCATCTTTTATCTACCCCACGAAGCTCTGTTATCTTTTAAATCTCTCTAGCAACGAGCTGAGCAGCAGTCCCTCAGGATTCCACTAGAAATTTCCTCGGTGGCCAACTTTAACACTTTTATCAGTTGTTTTGGGATCTCTTGGGTAGCCAGTTTTAAATCCAAATACTGTTCAGTGCTGTAGTCAACCCATAGAAGTCTCAAGTCTGTTAGCTGCACGCAGGTATCGTTTATCAACCAAAGCTGGGTTTGCTACGTTTTCCCTATGGCTGTCACTCCTTTCTCTTTATCCTCTTGGCTGAGATGCATATATTCTTCTCGTTCATCTCTTAACCAAGGACCAAATGGTGCCCTATAGTTTTAAAGATACTACCTTTGTATATCTGACCCCTTGGATTTGGATGTTATGATTTGTTTGTTATAATTTAGGCTCTAGATGGATTGCTCTTGTGTCCCGCCAAGACTTTAGATTTGCTGTATTAGAATGATTTATTTTATATTTCCTGATTTACCTACCTCCTGAGGCCCTTGTGATTTATAACTTGTGTAGTTTTTTCTTTTTCTTCTTGTGTAATCAAATTATGGCGAAAGCTGATCTGTAATAAACTTGAACTAATAAATTGGCCCTATGGCTGCCAGTGGGAGAGATGCAGTGAACGTGGGCCCTCGGCCAAAGCAGAGCAAGTTGATTTGACAAGATCTCTCTTTTCTATGAAACCTGCTGTTTGGCATTAATTACAGTTCCATCCTGAAGTTCCTTATTGCAGAGTGACTGGTGAGGTGTAGAGAGAGGACCCTGGCTCAAAGAAGGAGAGTGCCATGTTCTCCGCAGATCCTCCCCATCCCAGACCCAAGATGCTGGCAGAGGAGTGACCTCCCACCTGACCCTGCCAGCTGCTAGGGGCTCGGACTCGTTTTACAGAGGCTCCCGGAGATGGCTGCCCACCCACAGATCCGGAGATGAAATGTCAGGGTAGTCTTGGGCCTTGATCCCCAGTCACTCGTGGGATGCCTGCCACCCTAGATGGGGGCTGGCTACAGGCCCGTTGCTCCTTCCCTTGGCTTATTTCCCTTCTCTGGGTGGCACCTTCCTTGCTGGGCAAGCCCCTGGGATGCAAGGGTGTGCAAGGATTGTGTCCCTTTTGTGTAGCAGGCACTGGTTGCGAGAGAGCACCCCTTCCCTGAGCATAAAAACCCCTGGAGCAGTAACTCAGACCAACCTCGGATCAACTTAAACAGACCATCCTTTACTAAAGGAAGAGAATGCCCAAGGACAGTGTAGGGAAGGCAAAGAGGAACACAAGTCAGGTCACACAACGAGGCTTACAGTTCTCAGTTTCTGGGTGGGTGGCTCAGAATTATTCTTCTCCAGCATTCTCAGCTCACCCGGCAAAGAGTCCATTCCAGGGCTGAATCTGCTCTCCCAAGCTGCACCCCAGTCCCCCTCCAGCATGCAGCACAAGACCCAACTGTCTCACATTAGCTGACCTTACTTCAGCTGCCCACAGTTTTCTCTGCCCAGGTCTAGAACCCATCTAACTCAACGACATCCACAGGCAAATTGGGAGGGGTCCCTCCAGAGTCGTTAACAAGCCAGACTCACTGGCTCCTGGATGGGCTTTGCCCAAGTGTTTGAGGAGACACCCAACCATCGCAGAGAGCTCCCAAGTTTATAATCCTGAATATAAGCTGATGTGGCTGGTGAGAAAAACTGGAGAGGGTTCAGTGAATGATTGGGTGTCTAGAAAAACCTGCCTTTCCAGCAAGAGCTTGCAGGAGTTCAATTGTTAATGACAATCCTGCTACAGTGAGTGGTGATTTCTGATGGCAGAGGGCTCTACTCCAACAACAGCCAGAGTCATAACAAGATTTGGTAGCTGGAAATAGAAGGTGGAATATTTCAGACTGGAAATGCAGGTAAGGCACTGACTGACTGTTAACAGCGAGGGCGATTAGCCATTGAAACAGGTACACAGGAAACTTGTAGCTCCATCGTTAGGAAATTAAATTAAGATTGGTTGTCTCTCTGACGCACAGTGGCTCAACCACTAGTTAGAGGGACAGCCTAAGTGGCAGGTAGGGTGGGATGCTCATCTCTGCCCCTATGTCAGACCTATATCTCCACGCTGGTGGAATCCCACGATGGGCTTATCTCAACACCAGGCTACCAATGTGCTTGTTTTCCATTTAGGTGGTACTTTGTTGCAAAACGGACAAACCACAGCTGAGATCCAGGAAGAAGTCGCGCTGACGAACCTGGGCAGTGGCTCCACACCTAATAAAAGACACAGCGCCGGTGATAAGATGCACTTCCCCCGCTCCAACCTCCAGACAATCACTACACTGGGTATGCTGAACCTCACCTAGACACTGGTCCAGGACAGGAGTAGGTGTGCTGCTTAGCTGGCCTTCCTTTCCAGAAGACACACTTACTAATGCATCTTTCCAAATCTGGGACCAAAAAAGGATTTGAATCCCAAGGGACTGTTTCTCATTATATAGTCATGTGTCCTTGAATCAGACACTCTCCAGTGCTGGCCACTGTTGGAGACAGGATGCTAGGCTAGATGAATCAGTGGCCTGATCCAGGCTTGCACTTCTTATTTAGCAGCCCAATAAAAAAACCAATGAGCCTGACCTCTGTACTTCAGACAAGGCAGCTATAACCAAGGCTTGGTCCAGCTCCCTGGTACAGACCAAACCCTTAAATATAGAAACAGCCCTCCGCATTTGAGTGCCCATTCATTACATGATCCTACACAATACACTCAATAAGAAGTCTCATCCTGCACAAAGCATGCACACAGGTTTGTCTGGGGTTCGTGAGGCCAGTGAAACTGGTCCCTGTTCTGCTTGTCTGTCATAGTTGAAGTCCCTCCCCCACAGCCCTTGCTCTGTCTGTTCCTCTCCCCCCTTCCCACCCTCCTAATACATCCCCCCTCTCTTCCCCTTGTCATCCCATTATTTTTGAGATTCCCCCTTGCTCGGTAAATGTGGAACTGGAATCCTGTAGAATGCGTCCCCCCCCCTGGGCCCCCCATTTGAGAACCTAGGAACTAATCACTTGTAAAATGCCAGTCAGCAGTGATTGTTACCTCAGCAGAGCTGGGCAAAGTTCCCAGCCCCCAAAGATACGTACCATAATCTCCATATGACCAAGAACCACAAGGCACGTTCAGACGCAAACCTTCCTGCTTTGTAACTTGCTGGTGGTGCACTGCTGTCCTGGCTGCTGAATTTCTGAAGATCAGCTGTGATTCAGCTGCTGAGACTGGGTTTGAGTGTGCGCTTCATTCTGTATAGAATGTAAAAGTTTAAGTACATTTCTTCTTCGTTACCCTCAGTGTAGTCCCATTGTAAGTGTTGGTGCTGTCTGGCAGCCAACTCGGAGAATAGCAAGCAGATTTCAAATAGAAGCACATTGCACCCTTCCCCCTGCCCCATAAATAGGCCCCCAACCAATTCTCTCCAGTTCTTTAATTCTTGCCTTCAGCAGACTCGGAATAGCAAATGCTGATGTATGGGCCTTGAAAAGGGCTTCAGAAAGTGTATTGACTTGCAAGGCCTAGACTCCCTGACTCAGACTCTCTCATGGTGCTTATTCTGCTTCGGGCTGGAGTACGTTACTGGCACCTGCATTATGTTCTGCGGTTTTAAACTGCACCAGAAAAAAGAGAGCCCCGGTGCCTTGCTGAGTTCCTTGCAGAAAGGGTGTGTACAACAGTGTATTTGTCTCCCTGCCTCCTTTCCTCCTCCGCATGCCTCGCGGGGAGAAGAAGCCTTGCATAAGCTAAATGTACATAGGGCTGAGCTATTTTACCAAACAGTTCTGGGGTTCTGATGCCCTTTCTGTTCTGTCTGGGCCAGGTAGGAAGGGATGCCAAGCATCAAAGCAAACTATATCCAGGAGGATTAGCAAGTGCATTTTGAAGCATTATCACACTTCTGGGTTACCCTCACCCTCCTGGGTTAGGGCTCATTCTACAATAGCCATGGCTGTGCCTGTAGCAGCTCTGCGCCAGATCCCATTGGCTGATGTATGTAAAGCTGCTACTTTGGAGTTCTGCCTCTCCGTTTATTACGTTTTATGCTCTGGACCTCGCTGCTCAAGCTGCAGCGAGTTGTGGCAGATCCGTTCTGAATCTTCTGTTTTCTTGAATAAAATAAATGACATGGTTAGATTTCTGCAGCCCATTTCTTCCTGCTTTCTACTTTACCTATGGTGGGATTACACTGAGAGGGTAACAAAGAAGAAATACAAGTTGCTTACCTGTAACATTTCTTCAAGTTGTTACCCTCACAGCACAGTCCCAGATCCCTTCCACCCCCCACTTGCAGTTGCTTGATTATGAACTGGGGATAATTGGTTGGGCCCCTGTGTATGGGCTACCAAGGCGAGGTGAGCCTCTATTTGAAATTGACTTGCTATTTTCCAAGTTAGCCGCTAGATGGCGCCAATACTATAGTGGAACTACGCTGAGAGTGCTACTCGAAGAAGAAACGTTACAGGTAAGCAACTTGTATTTCTGGCCCCAGACTCTAAACTAGCTGAAGAATCTTCATGTTCTCTCAGTTTAATAAAGAGAATGCCAGCAGGCGTGAAATTGATTTCTTAACAAATTTCCACTGATAGCTACAAACTTTGCCTGAGTATGTTTTGATGTGTAAAGCATCACTCATTACCACCATATTAAGCTGGCTGAAGGAACAGTCCAGTGCACTTTCTGCACTGTAGGTTCCTGAATTCTGATTGTCTCATTCCTCTGGACGAGACTGGATCAGTGTGTATACTACAGAACCAGAGACTGTCCAGTATCCCTCTGTGGATATGGGAGGCGATCATAAAAGCAGTCTAAAGCTGGGCTTAAGCCCTCAGGGAATGTATAAACATTCCAGCTAGGAGCATATAAACACGAAACCTTGTATGAAATAGATTAACTGTTTCATGGTTATCAGCCTTTTCTTCCATGGTTTCCTTTGAGACAAGTCATTTGCCTTTTTGCTTCTGGGTAGAGCGTACAGTACAATGCTTTGAGACAGATCTCTGGATAAGAACATAAATGCTGTACTGGGTCAGCCCAATGGTCCTTCAAACCCAGCATCCTGTCTCCGACAGTGGCCAATCACTTTCTCTTGGGAGAAGCACCCAACAGGTCCCAATCAGAAATCCATTCCCTGTTGTACCAGCCCATAAGAGGTTACGTTCCCAAAACCTACTTGGCTAATAGCCATTAATAAACCTATCCTCGAAGAACTTATCCAATCCTTTGATGAAGAGCTGAAGATGAAGAGCTGCATCGGTTAGTTACTCACTGTGGTAGAGGGAGTGCGGCAGGAATGTGGTCCTGGTACTTTACCCAGCTCCACTACCCGTGGACTTTCCCTGCCGTGGCTTCCTGGAATTGGGGCTGTAGACTATGGGGGGATGGATGGGGCTGCCCAGCTGTCAACAGCTGCCTAGGAACACACCGCAGACAACACTGCCAGCCCAGTCGTGAATATTGTGTGTGTTTCTGGGCAACCTGAGCTGCATGGAAGTGCTAGCGCTTTCAGTTACATGCTGCACTTTTCTTTCAGGAAAGAGCGAGTTTGGGGAGGTCTTCCTGGCTAAGGCGAAAGGCGTTGAAGACAGCGAGAGTGAGGTGCTGGTCCTGGTGAAGAGTCTCCAGACCAGAGACGAGCAGGTGCAGCTGGACTTCAGGCGTGAGTTCGAGATGTTTGGCAAATTGAACCATGCCAATGTGGTGAAGTTGGTGGGTCTGTGCCGAGAGGCAGAGCCACACTACATGATCCTGGAGTATGTGGATCTGGTAAGGGAGCCCCTGGGCATCAGCTACTGTACAGTGTGGTGGTGGTTGGTGGTGGTGATGATATTGTATAGAAAGCGCCATCAGCAGTCATGATTACAGACAGGTCCCTGCCCTGAGAGGCTTACAATGTAGTATCCACAAGGGGAAGGGAATGTAGAGAGAGATGGGGATGCATTCATGAAGCTGAAAAATTGCAGGTGTGCATGCTTCAGTTGGTTACAGGGGAGAACAGGGATGCTGAAGGATAAGACACCATAAGGAGACCTTCAGCTTGTTGGGCATGCTGTGGGGAGAGGAATCTGGGTCTGAGAAACTGATCGTCCTAGAGTCTGCTTCGATAGCTCTAGAATTTTCTACATGAAAATTCTAGATCTATTTGACAATGCAGTGTACTGGATTGACCTCCAGAACTTGAGTCAAGTGCTCTTGAGTTACCTGGATTTCACTGTCAAATTGGAGACCAGTAAGAATATTCCTGCTTTCTAAAATGTGTGGTGGCAGCAGCCAGCCCATGCCTCCTTGCTGGAGCTCTTGCCTAGAAAAGAGGTGACCGTATACCTTTGCTGGGGACAGGCCCTACAGCTCTTGAATGTTTGTGGTGCGATTTCTGAAATGCCAATTTGTCGTGCTAGGGAGACCTGAAGCAGTTCCTGAGGATCTCCCGGAGCAAGGAAGAGAAACTCAAGCCCCAGCCCATCAGTACCAAACAGAAGGTAAGTGAGGAAGCGTTGCTCCTCTGGAGACCTTTTACCATCAAATTGCAGGGGCCGCTATGGTTTAGGGAGTTGGTCTCTAGCATTGTGGGGTTTGGGGTGCTGCAGTACACATGAGACAAACAAAGTAGACACTGCACTCTGAAGATCAGGTCATTAGGCTTTATGGCTTAGGGACTGGAACAGGGACAGTGGATCCAGATCTGTCCTTGTCCCGGAAAACCAACAGTACAGACCCTTCTAGCTAGCTGAGGTGGCCCTAAGGCACTGTACAAACTAAGGGTCTTTTATACAGTATAGGACAGCTTGAGGCAATGAGAAGGGCGAACAAAGGAGAAACAGGGTGTGTCAAGTTCCTTGGGAGGTGTGAATGGGCCTGCAGCTGTAGAAACATTAAACAATGGGTGCTAAAGCCAGGGAGATGTCCATGGCCACTAGAGTTGATTGGGGAGGCACCATTTCAGGCTTTTGCAAGAACATCAGCTGTTTGTCCTTACAAGGCCTTTTTACTGGTTTTAACCATTTATGAAGCGGCAGGTTGCCTTGTACATGCCAGGGCATGTCAGAACATGCTGACAGGTATCTTGAGGGCCCCTACTCCAGCAATGGGATAGATGTTTGTGCTTCTAAGGCTCTGGCACAGGGTGGAGGGATTACTTAGAGGCTGGGCCATGTAGCCAGGCCTGCATGGCTTGGAGTTGACCTCTTTTATTGCAGGTGTCCCTCTGCACCCAAGTGGCCCTGGGGATGGAGCATCTCTCCAACAACAGGTTTGTGCACAAAGACCTGGCGGCTCGGAACTGCCTGGTCGGTGCTCAGAGACAGGTCAAGGTGTCGAGCCTGAGCCTCAGCAAGGATGTTTACAACAGGTGAGGAACGCTGCGCTGCCCTGGGCATGGCTGGAGCCAGCAGGAGGTCCCTGGGTCGGGGACTGACTCCCCTTTGTTTCCCTGCACAGCGAGTACTATCACTTCCGCCAAGCCTGGATCCCGCTGCGCTGGATGCCTCCTGAGGTGGTCTTGGAGGATGAGTTCTCCACCAAGTCTGATGTCTGGTCCTTTGGGGTCCTCATGTGGGAGGTCTTCACGCTTGGGGAGATGCCCTACACCAAGCTGGCAGATGACGAGGTGCTAGCAGGTGTGTGAGCTGCCCTGGGGTTTCAGTGAGGCGGGTAAAGGGGTTGTGGATTGAAGTGGGGGGCGCTGTTCACGGGAGGGGAGGGGAGAGAGTCTTTGCTTGGACACTGATTGGCTGGATATTCCCCGGCACGTCGTCTTGCTGTTTCCAATGGAGCTGTTGGTCCTGGTGCCTGTCACGTTGTTAGAACAAGTGCCTGTCTAGTCAGAAGCGCCTGCAGAATTAAATTCAGAGGGGCAACGGGGGCAAGAGTGTCTTTCTCTGATGTGGTTCTGCTCCTTTCCAAGTGTCGTGATGTCGCGTCGCTTGGATAGGAGGTGCAGGCCTGTCAGAAAGGGGCGAGGGAAGCCTTTTGCCTCCACTCATTTCCAGTGTGGCTCTGTCCAAAGGGCTCAGAAGAAGGTGGCTTGGGTGCTGCCCCCTCAAGTGCCCCTGCTGGTAATTCCTATTCCTCTGTCCAAGGGAGTGTCCCGTCCCCCAGATCTGCTGTGTGCCGCGGTGGGTGTTGGATCTCAGAGGTGCTTGGCGGTGGCAGACTGAATGGGCCTATACCCCTGCCCCAGGCTCTGATGAGAGCAGCCACGGCTCCCCTCTCTTTCTCATCCTTCGGGCTTTGCTTCCATCTCTAGGTTTACAATCTGGGAAGATGAAGCTCCCCCACCCTGAGGGCTGCCCTTCCAAGCTTTACAAGCTGATGCAGCGCTGCTGGGCCCCCAGCCCCAAGGACCGCCCGTCCTTCAGCGAGATTGCCAACATGCTCGGGGACAGCCCGTCGGACAGTAAAGCCTGAGAGGGAGTTCAGCCCCTTACTGGAGCGGGGAGGGACGGGGAGGAGGGGGGAGAAGCGTTTCAGCATTTGTCCATTACAGACTTGCAAACGTGGCTCATGGGAGTCTGAGCCCAAAGGGACCATGGATTTTATATTAAAGGACAGAGTGCAGGGGGGGAGGGGCAGCCCCCTGCCAAAGGCCTCTTGCCAAGGCCTAACGAAGCTGCACTCCTCCAGGTTCTACCTCTTGTTCACAGCAATCCAGCCATTGTGTCCAGCGCTGCAGGGGATGCTGGGAGTACAGGCTAGTTCCTCAGCTAAAACACAAGGGGTGCGGTTTGTGATGCCTCTGTCTCTAGCACATTTAGCCATTTCTTAATTCCTTCCGAAAAGCACAGCAGGACCCCAGCTAGCAGTGCGTCCCACTGGGAGTGGGCATGTTTGTGCTGATAACGCAGCTTCAATGGGCTAGGCAGGCGCTGGGGTCTCCACAGTGATACCAGACCACAGAGCTAAGCAGCTCTTAGTTCTGCTGCATCAGGGAACTGTTAGCTTCTGGGTCCAGTCAGGAAATCCACTCTCCAGGGGCCAGCCAAGACTGCGTGAAACAGCCCCAGGACTGACTCCAAGCACAAAATAGCATCATCTGTCCCAGCGCCTCGCTCCCAGCCTCTCTGCACTCTTCTGCTTCCATACCCTCACGCTTTCTTGGAGCCTGCCCAGGAGGCTTTTGTCAGGCAGTGCCAGGCAGTAAGTGCTGTCCAGGGTAACCTGGCCAGCTGCCACGTGGCCATGTCCCTGTCTGTTTCCTGTGAAGTGAGGAGCTGGGGTCACTGCAGGGGGGAGTACGTGCCCTGGAAACGGGGACTCCTCTTTGCCCACACGCCCATGCTTTCTCCTCAAGGACGTGGAGGAACCTGTCTATTTATTAAGTGGTTCTTTTCTCCCCCTTCCTGGTCCCGTCTGTCTGTGTGTTAGGTGTTCTAGCATCTCACTACATATCCTAAAAGAGCAAGGAACACTAAGTGCCTGGCATATGAAGGAGATTTCACTTGCTTTCCTGACTATCCAATGCCTTTTTATATGATGATTTGGGGCAGTGTTTTATTCTTCCCTTTTTTTTTTAAGCGTTGCCACCTCTCAGCCGTAGTATTATTACTGGAATGCAGCCTAGAGTCATTTTTAGTTTCTGTTCGCTTGAGCGGAGGTTACGACAGCCAAGAAGTTTTTTTATATGCTGCTCTCAATAAAGAATCCCTCTTTTGTAAAAAGCTGCTTCTTAGCTTGCTTCTTTCCTCCAGGTGAGTGCAGCTCTGAGTCCCGATCTCTGAGCGCAGGGGCTCTGAGCTGACAATGAAACGCCGGCGTGGTCAGTGGCACGTGTTGGCTTGGCAGCCAGCTGCACAGGGCTAACCAGCCACAGTCCCTGGGTCATGCGCTCCCCCTGGCTTCTGACAAGTCAGAAGGATCAGAGTGCTCAGGTTCTTCTCTCCTCTGCAGGGTACGGTCTCTTGGCTCCCAGCACAACCACTGCCTTGACTGTGTTGAGCACACGGCGAGTTATAGCTGAGGGCAGAGTTAGCAGCCACCTCCTCTTGTCCCCTGCCTGTGCCTGTTTCTGCAACACGGAGGCCTCGGCCCAGCCCATTCTGATCCCTTTGACTCATCAGAAGCAGCTACCTTTGCCTTCAGCTCACCTAGGGGCAGGATTTGAGGCTCCTGTTTTGCTGCAGCTGCGCCATGCCTGGAGGAGCCAGTGTCAGACACTATTTTAGAGTTAGTAAGAGAGAGTTCTTCCCTTGGCAAGTTGGCCTGGGAGCCCCTAAATTCTGCTGCGGTGCTGATTTCTTCTATCACCATTCAGCCCCCATTGCTCATTGGAGGCAATACTTGGAGGATTTCCTTTGAGATTATGGGGAGGGGATTTTCCAAGCAGCCTGTCTAACAACCTCCTTCTCCTATAGTACTTAGCACCCCTCTGCCATGGCACTCAGAGCACTTCACAAAGAACGAATTAACACAACTTTTAATCCTCACAACAACCCTGTGAGGTAGGCTAGGCTAAAAGGTACCATTTGGCAATAGTAGTGTGTACTCACTTCATCTGTACTTTTTCCTGCTGTGATGGCTCCGGGATGTGATCGAGAACACTTGCATCCAGTGGAACACTTTTATCCCTGTACCGAGGATGCTGAAACACATCCCTTCTGCAAGGGGTTAGTGTCTATAAACCCTTCTCCAAATCCTCCCTGCAGCACTTGCTGCAGTTTCCACTCTGGCATCTCTCGAGCCAGGGACCATCCTAAGATGGGGATATAATCAGTGGGTTAGTGACACTTCAGTTGCCACACACAAGATGGGAGCAGCATCACCCCCCGGAAGGATGAAAAGGGAACACACACACGCACCTTTTCCCCCCTCCCTCTGGGATTTTGAATCCACTGGGGGGGGGGGCGATAGGTCCCTAAAATAAGAACTACTTTCTGCAAAGCTGCTGGTGCCCTAGTTCTCCTCCCTGCACAGCTCACCTTGCTTAGTTTAGAACAGCTCTGGGCTAGCTTATTCAGGTCACTTGTGCAACATCTCCTGAGGCGAAGGATCCTGATTTGGGTGTTCCCGTTCGACAGACCAGTGGCCCCCGGTGAAGAATCAGAGTCCCTCTATGGTGGTGAAAATCTAGTCTTGAGAGTAGCCTAGCCTAGAATGAGTTCTCATTGCTGATCCCACTGTAAAGGTAAGCAAGAGTCCTGTGACAAACGCTAACCTGGCCTCGGGGTGAGGGTGAGTAATGGTTTCAGGGCACATGCCCACCCCTATGCATGGATGAGTCCCTGCCAGGTTCAGCCTCAGTGCTTCATCCCCAGATGTTCTGCCTTGCGGGCTCCCCTGCCGCCTTCAGCAAGGCTCTGCATTACCTGTGTTCCTGCCCTCGGCTTCAGGTACGTGTTCCCTTTGGGAGGGAGGGGGGGGAAGAGTGCACCCGCGTCTTACAGCTTCATCTGCTCGGGGGGTGGGGAGGGGAGAGAGACAAACCAGGCCTTGCCTCCTGTCCCTCAAAAACACCAGAACAGTAGCTGCTGGTATCCAGGCTGGATCAGCAACAGCCCCTCAATGTTTTGGCCAGAGCGCTTCTCCCTCCAGCCTGCACACTCTGGCCTGGCTTTGGAAACAGCTAGCATATTCCTGAGCTGTTCGCAGGAGGGGTGGGGTAAAAAATAATAAAATAAATAAAAATAAAATAAAATATTCACATGGGCTTGAATGAAAGTCTGGTACTTGAGACTAGGATGTTCTGTTTGTCCAGATGAATTACGGGAGCATGAGTTTAGGGATTGGCTGTCAAGAGGCGAGGAGGTCTGGGATCAGCAAGAGAAGGCAGCTACTGCAGTAGAGAAGGTTTCACTAGTCTGATCTAGCTTCTGAGACTGAGGTGCAAAGGGTTTAATGCAGCAAGTTAGCAGCAATTGTAACTGTGGGGAAGAGGGACAGATTGCCCTGTCCCTGTGTGATCTGATGAGGCTCCCATTCCTGCACTGCCTTGAACCACCTTACTATTCATTTTAAAATAAGAGGAAGCTTCTTCCTAACCTTTGACTTGACCCAGTTTTGATCAGGTGGCTCTGCTTACTCTGCCTGGAACATTAGTAACTATTTCCATCATGGTTGCACACACCCTGCGAGTAGCCCTCCAGTGACTGCAAAGTCCTGCAGGGTGGCAGCTGTCCCGGGTTGGGGAGTTGAGTCACAGGGGTTAGAGAAGGGAAAAGTGGTTTTCTCTCTAGAGGAAGAGGGTAGCTGAGAGCAAGGAATGGGATAGCCTCCACTAGCTGCCTCTTACTACTGACACACATCAGGGAACCCAGTGAATTCAATGCTGGTCTCAACAGCTGGCAGATAACTCCTCTGGGGTGCAAGGGGTTCTTACTGTAGGACAGAGCCACTGCTGAAGGCATGTTCTGTACTTGTTGCTATGGCAGCAGAGTCACATAATGCACCAGGAACTGATAGAAAAGCATAAATTTAGCACCCTCCAAAGTAACAGAAATCCTCATGCGTGCTCACGGTGGTTGCTGTGGGAACCGGATCATCAAATTTCATGACATTTGTGCACAAAATCAAAGGGGGAGCTAGAAAGGCCCAACTGGTTGGCTCGCCCATCTGTGAAACAGACTTGAAATCCTTTCCCTGCTAGGGCACCAATTCCAGTCTGGTCCCAGGTTAGGGGAACTGGATCACACTGGAAGATTGGTGAATGGGATGGGAGGCCCTTTCCCATTTGGGCACTAGTTCCCATCTAGTCTTTGTATAGCACATTTCGGCACTAGAGTTCAAAGTTCTCTCAAATTCGGCTTAGCTCCATGCTCACAGTGGGACTCTGTCACACTCTAGTGGCTGGACCAGATATTTACATTTTCCTATTGGAATTCTTTTACCTCTGACATTTGAGCAGAGGTAGGCAAAGTTCTCAACTCTCAAGAGCCAGGCACCAAAATCTTCATATGGCTGAGAGCCGCAAGAAATTGCAGATGTGCACAAACCTTTCCTGCTTTGCAATTGGCTGGTGGAGTCAGTGCTCTGGTGTCCTGAGATTCAGAGGAGCAGCTAGGATTCAGCTCACTAAGATGCAGATGTAATAAAGTAAGACAAGACCATTAAAGGCAGCGCAGGGCCCAGAACCAGCCTTGACCAAGAGCTCTGCACTAATCCCAGTTTGTCCCCGGCCCCCCACGCTGCGCTGGAGGCTCGTGTGTAAGTCCCGAGTTAAATTTCCTGCATTGCTGATGCTCCTAGACAATAGCGGGGGCAGGACTAAAGCCCTTAGGAGAAATACGTTTGAGGTGCCACGTCCGAGCGCGCTGTTCCATCGCTGTAGACTTGCTTTTAGAACTGGAGGCCCCCATCACCTACTTAAGGATCTGTAAGAAACTTGCCCCTCTAGAAACCTACTTAATACAAATTCCAGCAGAGTAGCCATGTTAGTCTATAGCGCTAAAAACCACCCCAAAAAAGTGTTTTGTTGCAAAAGATAAACAAGAAAATGTCTTTATTTTGGCATGAGCTTTCATCAGCAAAATAAAGACATTTTCTTGTTTGTCTTTAACCTACCATAAGACTCTCCTTTTTGTTAATACACAGGCCTGACAAGCCAACCTGGAATCAACAAAGACCATCCTTTTGCAGAAATACAAAACACTGGATTTCAGTCACAGAGCTAGAGACTGAAGGCACACTAACCTAGCCACCTTGCCTGGCAAGAAAGCGCTCTACAAGCCTTCTAGGTCATCAAGAATTCACCAAGTCTGTGCAACCCATTCCCATGTTAGACTTGCCCATAAAACTAACTTGGAGCATTATCTTTTCATCCAGTCCCCCACAGCCGCCAGGCACTGGGTGGGCACCGAGACTGCCGGGTCTGCAGAAGAAGAGAGGTAAAGCTGGGTGTCATTGGCGTACTGATGACCACGCATGTCGAACCCTCTCATGACCTCGCCCAAAGGCTGCATGTATATACTGTATCTATGGGTTTCCAGGATAAAGGATATTAGGGGTTGTGGGTGTTGATACTCGGGCTCCCAGAGATTTCAGCAAACCCCTCTCTGGAGGTGTGCCCCAGTAATTCTACTCGCTCATGGGAGCAGAGGTGCTTGGAGGGTGTAGGGAGCAATGTAGAGCTTTACCTCTCCTCTGCCCCTTTAGGGGAGGAGTACTCCACCCACCTACCCTGGACACCAGCTCCAGTAGCCCTCAGAACTCAGTCCTAGTGCTGAAACCTTTGGTTTTATTTTGGCAAACATTTGCAATGAACACTTTTCTGTCTTGCTGGTCAGTTCTCTGTCCACTAGTGTCATTTGACTAGAAAGGAGCTGTTGGAAAGGCTGCTTTTTGTGACATTTTTAATTCCGTTTCAACTCTAGTTCAAATGGGGAAGATAATCACATTTTTGGCCAACCCTCCAAATGCCCAGATGAGCTCCGTAACCAAAAAGCGTCTCTACAAATGTGTGTATTCAGGTTTCATCTGTGTGCTTATTCATCTTTCTGGCTCGCCAGTTATTTAATGTTTGGCTACAGGGCCCGCACAGATAGCTGAAACAAAGGAACTGAATATCCAAACATCAAAAACCTGGCCCAGAGCAGCTCTCATCCCTCCTGGTGCGCAGGGCTTGAATTGGGCAAAATCAATGGCTAGGACAATCGCAGCAGGTGTTTGTTTTGGCACTGAGTCTGCAAGTGACTTAGCGCATTGCACTGTGAAAATAAGTCGCCTCTTTTAAGAAGCAGAGTTCTGAGGAGGTGAAAGGGCATGGGGAGCTGGGGTGGTGTGGGAGGGGGACCCCATGCTGGGAGCTGGTAGGTTGCACTTGCCCTGCCTGCTACCCAAAGATTTCTCCTTTCCCTATGCTCTGGTTCTGATCTCCACAGCCCACTGTCCAGTAGTGCAGTAGCCCAGCCCCCAGTCATGACTCTCATCCCTTCTTTTGTCAGTATAGTATACTTGACTGGAAGGCTCCGCTCCCTTGCTTCAGCATTGCTCTGGCTATGAAGAAGTTCCCTCCATCCCTAACCATGCATAAATCGAAAAGCCTGTACCATCCTGTAGAGATCCGCTTTTTAAAAAGAACTTTACATTTAAAAACCCTGATTGCAAATGGGGAGTTACTTTTATTTTAAGCACTTTAAATTGGAGATTGATGCATTTTGTTCAGGCCTAAACTTACTATAATCCCTTAAAATAACATGCGGAGTCAACAAGCCTCCTCATAAGTTTTAATTAAGGGCTGCACTTTTATGTACAGGAAATATGCTTAACAAACCCTTCAGCTCAAGCTATAGAAATAGAGCACCACTTGTAGTTTACATTAAGGGCCTGAAGACCTACCCCAGTGCAGAGCTGTAGGCATGCGGACCGTATTCTGTACCATTCAAATTAACCGGATGGCTTTGCCATCGACTTTATCAGAGTACAGACTCAAGCCCCAGGTAGCTCCCTTTTACTCTGGGGCTGCCCCCTGTACCTGCTCTCTTTCAACACTGTAAGTATTTCTGCAGAACTGAGCACTAAGTCCAGAACCAGGTCACTTTCAGTCTTTGCAATTAAGCAAATGCCAGACTCCCTTGCCTCCCCCAATGCTGCTGCTTGCAGGATCTCCCATGAAAGAAAGCTTTGGGGGCTGCAATCCTGAGCCCACTGAAGTTGGTGGCTCAAGTCCCATTGCCTTTGCAGAATGAGGACTGCACCCTCAGTGTTAATTACTTTTGCTTTCAGTTTGCAGAAATCCACATTTGACACTTTGCTGTCTTGTCTGTCAAACATGTGCCCAACAGTGTCTGTCATTTAAGTAGTGAGAAGCCATTCCAAAGGCAGCTTTTCATGAGATTTTTAAATCCGTTCCACTTCAAATGCAGCTTGACACAAATTGTGATTTAAAGCTCTGCTGCTGAAAACACTTGTGCTTGGAGGATCAGGGCCTAAATTGTTTTTGTTTGTTTAATTTTCACTATTGCTATACCGCCCCCTCTTGCCTAAGCAGCTCGGGGCGGTAATTGTCAGGTACATTTTCTAAAAACAAAAAGTCTGATCAAATCTGTAGAAATCCATATGAATTAGGTACAGCAGAGACTTGCTCATCTAATAATAATATTTTATATTTTGATATAGCACCCCCTGCCATGGCACTTGGAGTGCTACAACAACCCTGGGAGGTAAGTTAGGCTGAGATAATAATGTGGCTGGCCCAAGGTCACCCAGTGAGTTTCTGGCTAAGGCAGGACTTGAACCGGGGTCCCTCCCCTACCACCCAGTCCCAGTACTGCACACTCCCCACCTTTGGGGAGGTGACGGTGGGATATGAAGTGTCTGGATGAGCAGGGTGTCCCACTGTCTCATTTCACCTGCAGCACCAGCTCCACTCCCTTGGGGCATTAACAAACGTGACACTCCCCACTCAAAAGCAAGTGAATATCATGTCATGTTTAAGGGGCAGGTTTCTGAAAATGCTGAGTTCCTCCATGGCAGCTCTGCACCGGCTCCCCCTAGCGCAAGTTCCAGCACTACAACACCCAGCATGGCTGTGGCTACAGGATAACAGCTACAGGAAAGGAGGGACAGTGGAGGAATGGAAGCTGCAGAAGGGGGAAGAGCTGTGAGCCAGGTTCTCTCCCTGCCGCAGGTTATGCCTGCTACCCCAGCAGCAGCAGCATTAGAAGCTCTGGAAAGAGTGTGGAGAAGGATACTTTGTAGTGTGGAGGAGTTCCTGGTCCGTTTTCATTGTCCTCCCACCAAGCTGGGATGTATTTATTTATTACAAATATTTATATCCTGCACAGTGGCAGCCCGGGGCGGTGAACAACATAAACAATAAAAATAAACTATAAAATCCATTTTAAAATACTACAAATATTTTAAAATATTAAAATACCAAGAACAGAATAACCCTCCCCCCGAAGGCCTGGTGGAACAACCAGGTCTTATAATATCTTAGGACAGAGGAGATCCTAATATCTTAGGACAGGGGGTCAGGCACCCCCAGTCGACTGCAAGGGCCGTGAAATGACCTGGGGCTTGAGGTGATCTCGCAGATAAGCAGGACCCAGGCTGTTTAGGGCTTTACAGGTCATCACCTTGAATTGGGCCCAGAAGACACTAGGCAGCCAGTGCAAAGTACAGAACACAGATGTAATGTGCTCATGGTGGCCCATCCCTGTTCGGAGACGGGCCGCCGCATTCTGCACCAGCTGCAGCCTCCAGACCGTCCTCGGGGGTAGCGCCACGTAGAGTGCATTACAGTAGTCCTGTTGAGAGGTAAAGAAGGCATGGATGATGGTGGCCAGGTCTGAGCCTGAGACATACGGCTGCAGCTGTCGCACCAGATGTAGTTGGCGAAGTACTCCCCTCGCCTGACAATCCAGGTGGAGCTGTGGGTCAAGAAGCACCCCCCGACTACGAACCTGAGCAGCCAGGGTGGGCAGGCCCCGCCAATGACGGAAGCCACTACCCCTCAGTCCTACCCATTAACATCACCTCCGTCTTGTCTGGATTCCGCCTCAGACGGCTCGCCCTCATCCAGTCCCCCCCAGCTGCCGAGCACCGGGCAAGCACTGCGACTGCCGGGCCTGGGTCTCCGGAAAACGAAAGGTAGAGTTGTGTATCATCGGCGTACTGATGCCATCGCACGCTGAACCCTCTCATGACCTCACCCCAAGGTTGCATATACACGTCGAACAGGAGAGGGGACAGAACAGAACCCTGCGGGACCCCACACGTGAGATTCCGGGGAGATGACGTACATTCCCCGAGAACCACCCGCTGAGTTCGCCCGGCCATGAATGAGCGGAACCATTCGAGAACAATTCCACTCACCCTGGCCCGGTCCCTCAGCCTCGTCACCAGCATCTCGTAAACCAGTACTCAGCCATAGGGGATTTCTGCATGTGAGCACACACACAAACCCTGTGGGTGGGTAATAGCTTCTCTGTCCCCCACACCTTGATGAAACGGCCTCATCTGTGCTGCCCTCCTCCTGAGCACGCACTTTCATTCTTTGAGGATGGGGAATTGAGTGATGGGGCCAGATCCCCAAACTGAAAATTAGCCAAATCTAAACCAGCCATTGGCTGTACTTAAACATTTTCTCTTCCTTCTGTGCCTGTTTTGGCTCAACCTTTGCCTTTATCCTGTGCCATTTCAAGCAGGGATGTTTTGTCTTTATCCAGCCTCCCAGCAGATGTTCAGTAGGGGGATGCTTAACCAGAGGGCAACACTTAGAAAGCAGCAAAGCCTTGAGAGGCACTTTCCTTGCATACCTAGCCTCTCTTGAATCTTGCACCCATCAGGAATCCCACATCTGGCAAGGACAATGCACAGCTTTAAGGTGAACTGCTTGGATGTGCCTCCTTTAGCTGAGCCGCCTCCTGTCAGAGGGAGGATGCTGTTTCCCCAGCTGCAAAGTACCAAACAATATTGGTCTGTGATGGTCTCTCTGTCATACAGTGACTGAGAACAAGGCAGCTTCTGCATGTGAAGAGGATCAGGTCTTGGCCCTCAGCCCTCCTCCACTTAGTCAGCTTTATGTTGAAACTCAATCCTGCCCAAGATAATGACTACAAGCCACAGCAGGCAAGGATCCTGCATTCAGCTGATAAGTCTAAATTGGGAGGAGGACAATTCCCCACCCCCCACCCCCCGCAGCCTGGGCTGCTTTGAAAATCAGTACAAGTGCTATGGGGTGCACGCAGAAAGAGGAGGATCCAGGTAATGGATCTGTCCCCTATCCTTGTGCGCTTGCCCTCGACTCTGCTGTCCCTTACCCCTTCAGTCTGTCAGTGCTTGGGGGTAGAACAGGACCCCCAGCCAGATTCAGGAGCTGGAAGGGGGTCAAATAAAAGCTAGCTGCAGGCTGTGTTTGGTCCTTAGGTCTGAAGTTACCCTACCTGGTCTAAGTCTTGAGGAGCTTCTGAACAGTTTTAGACATGATAGTCTCAAAACCCCTTTGAAGTAGTGGAAGCAACTCCGGACCCTGTCTTCTGCACAAGGAGACCAGCAGCCCCGCAGTGGGAAAGCAGCTTCTAGACCTCACCTCCATACCATCTGTAACAAGGCTTGAAAGGAAGAGAGATGAGTAACGTTTACTCCACTTAAAGCCCATGACGACTGCTGTCATTCTGTCCTGAGGGCTCGTTGCAGCTGGGGTTGATCCAGATGCGGCCCTCTGCAGTACACTGGGAACCATAATAATTGCTTCTCTTGGGTGCTTATAACTCTAGGAGTTATTGAGGAATTGCAAAGCAACTGTTAAAAGTCCTATTGTCCTGGTTCCAAAACCACATGGTGTAACTTGGTTTTCTGCTGATTTTTTTTTTATTTTTTTTAAAGTTTGTGACCTGAAAACGTGATGCACAACCCAGGCCCTGCAGGGACTAATGCCTAGAATAGCTGCGAAACATCAGATACATCATGACCCCTAGACCTTACAAAACGTTACTGGCAAATTCTCCTTCCAACAGAATCCTGGGAGAAGAGGCCGCTTCTCCCACCCCACTTAGACTCTTACCTGTTTGGGAGAATGCCATTTGGGCTTCATGCAACACTCACCACCTTCCAGCTTGATGCTTGTCGTTAACAATGCTCCTTGCAATGGCTCTGCATGATAGAGGAAGCTAATACAGTGGAATCTTTCTCTATAGCCAGACATCTTTAAGGTACAGCAGTGGGTTGGCAAATGGTACTAGAACACAATCTTCCTGCGTTTATTGGGGATAGGGGGAGAGCTGACTAGCCAAGAGCCTGAAGATCTGCTCTTCATGGGAGTAATCCTTCAGATCTGCATAATGTCTTTGCTATCGTACCATGCATGGAGTAATACAAGATGTGGGCTTCGCTGCCAACCCTGCAAAGTGTAAAATTGGCCAAGAAGAAACCATAGATCTGGGTTACACTAGGAACAGATTAAAGACAGTGCCTTGTGGAGAAGGTTTAGTGCAAAGGCTTCCCCTTACTCTACCAAAAATAAATGAGCTAGGGCTTTCTTAGGGCTTACAAACTACTGCAGATTTGTTCCAAGTTTCTCTCTTCCATGAGCACCCCCTTAGGAAAGATTGTAGCCTGCAAAAAAGTTGCTATGGACTGAGCCCTGTCAAAAGCCCTTCAATGGCTGCTTATCACAGGAACCCATACTGCATTGGTCTGATTCCTTGAAATCTTTTATTTTCCACATATATGCCCCTGAGGTGGGTCCGGAGGCCATTTTGACCGAGGAAGTGGACCATGACTATCACCCGGCGCTATATCTCACCTGCATACCTTTACCCCCAACAGTCCCTATTTAGGAGGAACAGTCCTCATTTAGGTGCTGAATCCCACTGTTCCTCCAACAGGGGATTAAAGTCTTTCTGGTGCCAATGTAAGCCCTGCAACATAAGTGGCCTGGAAAAATATACACGGGTGGCAACCCTACGTCGTGAAAGGGGCTGCTGCTTACTACGCAACCTGTTTGTCGGTCATCAACAATGTTCCTTGCAACGGCTCTCTGGGACGGCCAGCCCTGCCCTAAAACACCTGTACGGTGTGCAGCTCTTGGAGGGAGGAGCTTGGGCTAGTCCAGGATGAGTTGCTGGAGAAAACACATATCCTGGGGAAGGCTCCTGGGCTAGTCTAGCAGGTGGAAGATTCTGCATGTACTTTAGTCCAGATTACCCCCAAAGCAAAGAGAAACCTGGACAGGCACCAGCTTTGCCTGCATTAGGAAATGGTCTTGAAAAGATCTGTCAGGAGTGGGATGATCTTCTTACGCCACCTCTCCTTTTCATTTGTACCCTGAGGGCTCGGGCTGGAATCTGCTAGGAGAAGGGGCAGTTGTACAAGTGGGAAGCCCCAAAAGGGAGATGGGTGGCTGGGGAAGCTTGCCCTGATCCTGGCCCAGAGCCTAGTCTGAGAGAGTGGGCAGAAGTGGCTCCAGTATGAGCAGAAACCAGTTTAGGCTGGATCGTCCTATGAAAGGGAATGGACTGATTGCTGAGGTGGGACCTAGGGTGGGAATTTTTCCTCACAAAATTCCTACATTATGATTTGATTAACCCAGAGCAAGCTTCACCCCTCCCCCCCATTTCCTGTTTGTCACTTCCTACCACTGAGTGTATACAGCTGTGGTCAGTGAATGCTCCCTCCTTCACTCCATGCTACTTCTAGAACATTGCATATAGGGATAGCAAAAGGGTATTTCTCCGTTTATTTATTTATTTAGATTTATATCCCACCCTAACCCCAAAGGCTCAGGGTGGCTTACGACATGCACATAAGCTACAAATGTAAAATAAATAATTAAAATCCCGCAAAACTAAAAACACCTCCATTGCCTTCCCCCCAATCCATCTCTGCCCCTTGAATGCCTGGCCAAATAAAAAGGTCTTACCCTGCCTCCAGAAGACATTCAAACTAGGGCTTAGGCGAGCCTCCCAAGGGAAGGGAGTTCCAACGCTGTGGGGCAGGATGCCCCTCTGCGGGCCCAACTTGTGTGTAACTGGGCCAATGATGGAACCAGCAAGAGCCCTTTGCATTGTGGGAAATACTACCGAGAAGAGCCATTGAAACGCAAGAGAATCTGCAATGCTATGAACGCTAAGGGACAAAGGCGAAGCAGATTAAAGAGCAAGTGGGGAGCTGCAAAGAGGAAGGGTGTGAGGTGAATGAGCTGTAGCTATTAGCAAGGGAGCTGGGTGGCTGAAAGGCCTGGAGAAACACCTTAAGAGGGTACATCTACTCCCTTCACTGCTCAATTTATCAACAGCCCAGCCCTGGGGCTTTTATTGGGGTGGCACTTTGAGGATGGTAGTCCAAGGGTAAGTCGATGGCTTGGTTCCCATTGATTTTAGTGGTGGAGGACGTACACTATGTTTCTAGACTGCATGGCTGCACAGAAAGCTCGAGGATCAACACACAGGGCTGGCCCAACATAGGGGTCATAGGTGCCATGGCCCTGTGCTTTCTTGCACTGTTGGGGCCTGCACAAAATGCCCGCCACTGCAGGGCCCCACACCCCCAGCAGGACGTAGTTAGTCTAGGGCCCTACGGGAGCTGCTTATAGCTATGGCACTTTGTGTTCACAAGCCAACACCAGATTGCCACATTTTAAAAGGGGCGGGGCAACAGCAGGGCAGTTTGTTTTTCCCCTGGGGCCCACAAATTCTAAGGCTGCTCTGTAGAAACAAAAATGCTTGTCCTGATTTTTTTTGTTTTTCATGAACTTGGAGAGTGGCCAATATTTTTATAGTGCTTTCAGTGTTCAGAGTGCTTTACAATTCTTATCTTTTCACCCTCACAACAGTCCTGTGAGGCAGGTCATTATTATTTCCATTTTACAGAAGGGGAATTGAGGCAGCGAGACTAAAGCCACCATGGGTTGGTTCATGCAGGGCCGGCCCGAGGCATGTGCCACCAGTGCCCAGGCACATGGCCCCGCGGGGGGAGGGGCCCCAGGCTGCCGCGGGCTAGAGACTGAAAGATGCTGCCGGTTTTTGTTTTTCCCCCCACCGGGCATCTCCGAGTCAGTCCTCATGGGGACTTCCTGGGAATCCCTGGCCAGTTATACGTTGCGGAGCTGAGCTGCCACAGTCAAGTTGCAGGTAAGTAACCAGCCGCCCCTCATCCCCTGAAAATCCCCCCCGCCCATTCTAGCAAGTGCCGGCTGGCCTTTGGGGCCCCGCAGCAAGGCTTGGCACACGGGCTTGGCCCATGACCCCTGAAACCCTTGGGCCGGCTCTGGGTTCATGGCTAAGATTTAGACATGGGGTGGGGAACTTTTTTCTGGCCTGGGGGCTACAATGAAATCGTGTCTATCTTGTTTTTTGTAAAGCACCAGGTACATTGCTGGTGCTATATAAATGCTTATAATACTAACAGTAACATTAGTAGGAGCTCCGAGGGCCACACAGAGGTTGGGAGCGGGGGTGCTTAGCAGATGTACTCAAGAAAAGGAGGGCCCTGATCATGGATCTCTCCCCTACCCTTGTGTGCATGCCTTCCTCTCTGCCCCATTATCCTGAGCTCAGTTTTTCAGTGCTTGGGGGCCAAATCCAGGCACTGGAAAGGGACCACAAAAACTTGCCACGGGCCACATTTGGCCTCTGGGCCTGAGGTTTCCCAGCCCAGATTTAGACCCTAAGTCTCCCAAGTCTAACACCTTGGCTGCTAGGCTGTGCTGGCACCAATGCACGCCCCGCAACATGCATTTTTCATAAATAGCCTGAAAAAATATACATAGGTGGCAACCCTGGCCTGGCCTGGCTCGGCTCCCATCACTTCTGACCATCTGGGTCTGTCAGCTCTAGAAGCAAGAGGCAATTCCCCGTTTCACTAAATGGTTCCTCGTTCGAGGCAGCAACGAAGGGGGGGGAGGTCCAAGGTCCCAGAGCCAGGCGCTGTGGTGCAGGCTTCCCAGCCTTGGACATGGGGTGGGAACAAACGGGGAAGCGCTTCCCGGGCAGAGCTGGAAGTGGGAACCCATCCCTCGATGGAGTGAATTCCCTGTTGTGTTCCTAGCTGGGATGGAAACGGCCGCCTCCTCCAAATCTCTTCCCCGCTCAGGCCGGCAGCACCTAAACCCCTGCAGGTATTAACGGGAACAGGGGCTCTGTACCTTTAAGAGCCTCCACCATCCTCTTGCGCCTTCGGGTGACGTCGAAGTAAACGCAGCTCTCTTGGAATGTATGTAAATCATTCCCCGCCCTGCGACCAATGGGAAGCTAACCTTGGGACCTTTCAGCCAATAGGAAGCTAGTACGGTAAACAGGAGGCCAATGGATGCGGCGCCCCGGCTCTCACCATATAAGGAGCGGCCTCACCATAAAAGGCAACATTGTATCGCTTTATATGGGGAGAAAGTAGCGCAGGGGAGCCCGGGCCGGCGGATCCAGACTGTAGATTGAGCGAACGGCTAGGCGAGCGGCAGTAGGAGGGGGCCGGGCCGGAGCAGCCGGCGCGGGGCCCATGGCAGCGCCGGCCTGACCCTCATCGCTCGCCCGGCTAGGATCGCGCTCGGAAGCACCATGTTACCCAGCCAGGCCGGGGCCGCTGGGGCAGGGAACGGCGCTGCCGCCCTGGCCCGGGGCTCTGTCATGAGCATAACCAGGGGCTCCACCAGCCGGCCAGTCGCTGGGGGCCCCCGCGGAACTAACGGCGGCGGAGTAGGGGGTCGGGGGCCTGGCAATGGCGCCGGTCCCCCTATGGCGCTGGTCGGGGGCCGCTATGAGCGGGACCGGGACGCGGCAGCAGCGGCAGGGCAGCTCTGCAGCGGCAGCGAGGGAGAGTCGGACTCGGGGGAAGACGAGCCGGAGCTAGGCGGCGAGCGGCGCGGCCTGAAGCGGAGCTCCGGAGATCTGGAGCTAGGGGTGGTGGGGCCGGAGGTGGCTGCGGCGGCGGCTGAGGGCTATGGCGGGGTGAGTGGGGCCGTGAGTGGGGCCAAGCCTGGCAAGAAGACCCGGGGCCGGGTCAAGATCAAGATGGAATTTATCGATAACAAGCTGCGGCGCTACACGACGTTCAGCAAGAGGAAGACCGGCATCATGAAGAAGGTAGCGGCGTGGGGCAGCCTGGGAACAGGCAAAACCCTGGCGGAAAGGGAGCGGGGAGCGAAGGGGAGGGATTGCGATCCCCCTGGGGTGGGGGAGTTGAGGGGGGAAACGGGTCCTTGCAGAAGCAGGAATAAGGTCGGGATGTGGGGGACTCGCGGTACCGTATCATCGGGATCCCCATCTCTTCCGGGCTGGGATGGGTGTGAAGGAGAACTAAGCCCAGTAAGCGCGCCGCCCCGCCACTGGTCAGCGCGCTTTTCAAGGCGCTAGAACTGGGAGGGCACGGGGGGCATCATCATCATCTCGGGCAGGCACGCTGGAGAGTCGGGCAAGGGCCAGGATTCCGAGCTCCAGTGTTAAGAAGTGCCAAGGAGCGGGAGAGACACTCCCTCTTCCCCCGCCCGCCCCTCCGAGGCAGGCAGCCCCTCTAGCCTGGCTCCCCTGGGAAATTGTACAGACCCATAGACAGGAACTCCTTGTCCTCAAGTGTGTGGTGAAACGGCCTGTGTGTAGGTGAGGGGTGACCTCCTGTCCTGGGCTTAAGCCTGAGGCGAGAGCTTGGGGCAGAGCTAACCGGCGAGTATCTCGTGGTTCCGGCTATGGCGAGTACAGACGCTTAGGTACTCCGTTGCCCAGCGGAGAAGAGAGTGGCTGCAGTGTGGCACTGGGGTACTCTAAAAATAGCGAGGTGACCAAATTTGCTGATGTCAGTCAAGTTTTTAGTTGGATTCTTCTGGTTTGCCTCTCTGGTCTTATCAAAGCTAGGCAATGTATTGACAGGCTGCTAAACTCCGAGGCTGTAGGAAACTGGGTGTGGCGTCTTAAACATTTGTTGGCTAAACGTTCTGGCTCCTCCCTGATACTTAGTCACGAACAGCCAACATGCTTCTGATAGACTCCAAACTGTTTACCCTGGGAGTGGAGTCCAGTGGCTTTCAATGGGATTACACTGGACTGATTTGGGCTAGTCCAGAGTAAGTAGTTTGTGGATTGTGGCCTAGAACTATTAAAGGCTTCCTGTGACTGTTTAACCCCACATGCTAATGCATTATCCCTTCTAAACTTCAAATGGACCAACCATTGAGGTTGCTGACATCCCTTGGGAGAAACTCTCCAGTCCTCCCAATCTAGTTTTGCTTGATATTTGGCCTAAGTGTTTGCTTTTTTAGCTTTACTAGCTGTAATGCCCTTCCAATGTGTTTAGTTAAATTCCCCCCTCCACCCACTCCGTTATGTGCTCATTTAGCTAAGGGGGATACATTTTTGTGTTTTTAATGTAGCTGCATCAAAGTAGCTTAGTGGGAACTGCTTCCCTTCTGTCTTCACTTGATAGCTTTGTTTCTGAAGTGTTGCTCGATAGACTTACTGCTTCCTAACACCCAAAGAGATCTTGACCATAGCCAGCACCTACAGAAAATAAAAAAGACTGATTCACTGGCACTACAAGTGAATGGGTGCAGCATCGCCAGAGCTGGCCTGGGAAGGCAGGGATTGTTTGGAAGGTAAGAGGTGCTAGCCTCTTTCTCCCTGGACCTGTGGAACAAGTATTCTGTTTGAACATACACATGGACGTGTCCCATCATCGGATAAACTTCACAGCTGTTTGTGCTGAGGCTGGCTTTTCACAGAAGGGCTACTGGGAATCCTGAAGGACTAAAGTCTGCTTCAGTGAGGGCCAGTTCCCTGAATGCAATGGTGTGAGAGATGGCAGCTGTCCACTCAAACAACGAGGTAGAATTAAATGGCTCTCTGTTTCCAAAAACTGTCTAGCTCTCTGGCTGTGGAACTGGATACAGGTAGTATCTCTCCAGTTGTGTGTAAATAGGCTACAGGCTGCCTGGCGAAACAGGAGTTAAAAGAGCGAGTTTGGATGGGAGGCTGTAACTCTGCCCAAAACTGGTGCACAAATGTCTGGACATCAGTGTAGTACATCAATGGAATGACTCTGAGCAACTGCAGTGGAGGCTCATGAGGGGCACAAGTGCATCCAGCGTGGAATACGGTCCTCTGAACTGCTGGGTTACTTTGGAATCTCCAGGGCAATCGCCTCTTGCCAAACTGTCTATAATGCTTTGATTGTGAGCAGCACTAGAAGCCTTAAAGATACATAAAGCATCCCTTTAAGTCAAGCAGTCGGTTCTGGAGTGAAGGCCACTATATGCCTGGTATATGGTTAGGAGGGAGGATGCTGGCCAGATAGCAGGGCAACCCTGGCTGAAGGTCCTATTTGCCTGAGAATGATTTTATTTATTTATATATATCCTGCCCTATCCACTGAGGGCTCAGGGCAGCTCAGAACAAATACATAAAATACAAAACCTATAGAACTACACACACATCTATCGAATGCCTGGCCAAATAAAAAGGTCTTGCACTGCTTCCAAAAGACATTCAAACTAGGGCTTAGACGAGCCTCCAAAGGAAGGGAGTTCCAAACCTGTGAGGCAGCTACCAAGAATGCCTCTCTGCAGGCCCGAGTCATAAAACTGGGCCAATGATGGAACCTTCAAGAGGGCATGCTTGGCAGACCTTAAGGACTGCGCAGGGACATAAGGAGAAAGGCAGCCCTTCAGATATGGACGTACTACCTCAGATCCTTTATGGATCAGAATTCTTTTTTTTTTAACCTACTCCAAAAATACAGAGGTGGTTCAGAACAAGCTTATAAGGAATATTTTAGGTGTTGCTAATTCAACTCCCTTCTGCATGGTTTGAAGAGAGTCGAACTATGCTCAGTAGCAACCTTAGCTAAAATTAGAGTAATTACCTACTGGGGAAGACTTTTGTTCAGAACCGTCGAGATTGTCTAATAAATACTGGTTGGAACAAACACAGCGTACTGGAAGCATAAAGTAGAAATGGTGGAAAGAAATTCTAAGCATCTTAGTGAAATCAGGGTTTTCGGTAGAATCTAGTTTCCAACCTAATTGCAGACTACACTTGCAAAAAATTAAACAGGCTCTTGGATCTCTCTCTACAGGAGGATTTGTCACAAATTGCTGCAGTGATGATCGCCCCATGGTATCCGCAAATAAAGTTGAGTTTTGGTTTAGAGCCCCACAGAATTTTAACTTTGGCTAGATTTCAATTGTTAGAAACAGCAGTCCTGAAAGGAGAGAATAGAATTTAATGACAGATTATGCATATGTCATAATGGTGAGGTAGAATCCATTGAGCACACTTTATTTTTATGTTCTTTATATGATAACGTGTGCTGTATGGATTACCCCAGTTGTGGAGAGACAAAAAAATTTGCCACGATCACAGAAAATGTCAGCTCTCCTGCCTCCAAACATCCCTGATGAGTGATATGAAGGCGGTAGCATTATACTTTCTTTTGCACAGTGGGAAAGAGTCTGTTATCTAAGAGGGCTTGATTGTTGCTAGTTTTTTTTCTTTTTCCCCCTGGTGGAAAAGAGATTAGCCTGGATTCAAATGTTGATTGTGAGCAGCTCTTGTTTGTTTTTGTAATTGTGTAAATGTTATGGCGAACAGACGAATAAAAACTATGTATGTATGTAGCTATGGACATACCCCTTCCACCTTTTAGAAGCGCTTGGCCATGAATTCATGTGAGTTTCTAGCCCAAAGCTCGATCAGCGGGAGTGATGGAATGTTCTGGTATTTTCATTTATTTTAAAGCATTTATTATCCTGCCCCTCATGCCACAGCAGCCCGAGGCAGCTTACAAGATGGCAAAGTGAAGAATTTGTAGGGGAGTCTTATTTTATTTTAACAATTTTTTACCCCACTCCCAACCTGCCTCAGGAAGCTCAGGGTGGCTAATAGAAAATAAAACAATATAAAACATATTAAAAACGGCTAAAATCATCACAGATAAATACAATAAAAATGGGGGAAGTAAAACAAAAGCAACCCCCCCACCCTCTACCGATCTCCCACACCAAAAGCCTGGCGGAACGGCCAGGTCTTACGCATTTGTCGAAAGGAGGAGAGGTCCAGGACCACTTGGTTATGGCTCTTCTTCTTTCCTAGTCCCCACGAGCTGTGATAAACTGGTAGAGGCTGCGATCTTGATGTGAACAGTAAGCTAGACCCAAGACATGTCTTCTCTGAGGAATGTGTGGTGTTGCTTCTCTACCCCAAGGTCCCTTTTGTCCTGGCCCTTTTATTCCTATGCTTGTGACAGAGAGGGAGAACGGGACCCTAATAGACTTCCTAGCTGCAGTCTGGGGTTACTGAAATGTGGTCCTGCTTTGGTTCCAGACTTGTATCTTCCTCCTACACCTTTGTCTCCTCCTCATTTTCTCAATCTCCTGAACGGACAGCTCTCTGGTATTTGCTGTGGTGGCCCTAGTAGTAATTGCTGTGCAGTGCTGGGCCCCATCCTTTCTCATGGCTAACCTTGGGGGGTTGATGGGATGTGATTGTGAATGTTGATGGCCCCTGGGTAACGTACACCGTGTGCAATGAGATCTGTTCCCTTTGGGAGAAAGAAGAACCTTTCAACTGATCCGTAGGCAGAGCAAGAGGAATTGTACTCATGGGGGGCCTTGCCGGGAGTGTCAGTTGATGTATAATATTCCTGAAGGAACAGAATCTGGGGCCCTAAGAGCAGAATTGGGTCTCCAGTGACAAGATTGCCCTTGGAAATGTGCTCATGAATTATTGGGGAAGAGGTGCAGGACACCTGGGCCTTTATGGCCTAGAGATGGGAAGGGGTTGTTGCTTCGTAAGACCTCCAGTTTGTTTCTTGAGTACAGGCATATGTAATGGACCCATAGTTAGGAATATTTTGGGCCCACCCCGTGTCCCTGGTACCTCTGGTGCTCCTGATGTTTCAGGACTGGTTCAACATAATTCCATAGGCTGAGGGATGTCGGTGCACATTTCCAAGCCCAGCACACGCCTCCTGCCAGGAGGAGTGTGGGAACAGCCTTTGAATTCATGTGTTTAAGGCTGATCTGGGTCTGGTGTGCCCGCTGTGCTGTTGGAGCCTGATTGCTTCAGACCAACAAAGTTGCTATAACAGGGAGATAGGATCCCTGCTGGGCTGGTGCTTTTTTCCAGCTTGGGAGCTGGGACACTCAGATCTGCCTTTGTTTGAATACTTTCCTTCCTGAGGAGGGGGAAGCTTTGTGGTGGGCCTGAGCCAGGCTGCAGAACTCCCAGGAAAGGGCACCGCTATGGCTGCAGCAGGAGGAGAATTTCAGGGCTGTTGCATTCTGGAGGGGATGGTGCCCTGGCAGTGACTGCAATAGTGGGGGTAGGGCTCAAAAGATGCATGGCAGCTCAGCCTTGCTGCTGTGGTCAGAGACCAGCTTACGCTGCGACGGCTGTGACTGGCGCTAGACCATGCTGTGCAATAGTGGGGAATAGGCAAGAGAAACTCCTGGCTGCAAGGGCTGCTTCTAGATCTTGTCCCTCGTAACAGCCCTAGCAGGGAAAGGCTTTTCCACTCCTGGCTGGGGTTCTGGCGGTTGCCTAGCAGGAGAGTGGCCAACATGCTTGTTTCTATTTTATTTAAATTTACTGTCCTGCCCCATCCCAAGGGCTTAGGGCAGGTTATGACACAATCATAAATACAATCTCTTATCCCCAGACCTCGCCCCTTTCCTTTGCTTTGCCCGCAGCGCCAGCCTTGAACGGTTTCCTCCCAGACACTCTTACAACTCCCTCCCTACCACTGTTTATTCAACCACCCCCCAGACCTCCTCCTCCTCCCAACCTCAGCGAGCTTGCCACAATGTCTATTAAAAATGAATCTGTATTATTACTGGTAAGATTCACAGTCCTCTAGTTCCTCATTTTGAAGACCACAGATTGTCTGCAGCTAACTTGCATCACCCCGTGCTGCTCTTTTGTCCTTAGCCACCTTCCCCTCTCCCACACAGTAGCTGGTCTCATTCCAGGCCTCTGAATATGCACCTTAATGCAGCAGACATAGGTCTGGCACTCTACTCAAAAGACTCTTCCTGGAACCTACTGGCTCCACTCATCCATTCCCCCCAGCCTTCCTGCAGCCCCAAGACTGGTGTGGTCAAAGCCAGATAATACCCTGGCCACACACCTGCCGAAGACCAATGGTCATATTGCTGAGCAGGAAACCAGACAAACCTGATACAAACGCACCCAGAAAGTCACTCCCTCCCCCAGTATTTCCTAAGATACGTTATACCCAGGTTTCTTCTTCCTAAGCGAGACTAAATATCTGCTTCCCTGTGCTGGTCTCATTAGAGCTTTGGCAACCTGTTCAGAGCTTCTACCGACCCCAAGACAACAAGTTGGAAGTGCAGAGTCACACCTGGGCTGCAGCTCTCATGGTCCAGACAGGACAGTCTAGAGTTGAATGGGAGATGCCCCGACAGCCTTGCCCAGTCCTCCCAAGCAGGGCTTTCTCCGTTTCCCTAGCCCAGCTTCTCAGCAACTGTAGACCGCAACAACTGGCGTCTTAGTAGAGTGTCTATTGTATTCCTTTGCTTAATTTTGCTTTATCCCCCACCATATTGCCCCCATAAGGCGTCAAGCCAATAGCTCTCCTCAGACTTTGCACACCGATCCACCCTGTTACAAGTCACCCATCTGTCTTGGACAACAATAGACACAGTCAAGACCAAGGGCTTCCCCCAACCTGTCTGTATGGCAACCCAAATGAGAATATATTATTCCAGGTGCAGCCATGACACATGGCAGCATTGAAGGAATAGCCATTTCTCTCCTGAAACAGCTTCTCTCCATGATCAGCTCCCAAAATATAGGCAACACCAATGCCTCAGAGTGTTCCTCTTGTCCTCAAAACCCTACTGAGACCTATTGGGATCATGCTACTAACAGGAAGTTGTAACCCTTTCACAGCTGAGCTAAGGAATCTTTGGACCAAGCAGCATCCGCGTAGCTCTGTAACAGGGTCACTGGGTCCGGGAGATGGGGGAGAAGAGTACTTTCAGGCCCCAGCCTCAACGACCCAGGCCCATGGCAGGATCTTCAATGAAGTCCTGTATTTACCACCTTCTGCTTCATCCATACCCCTCTGTAGCCTGGCTGGCCTTATTCAGGCCAGTGGTTCAATCCGCTCCCTCCTCCGGCTCTGCTGCCAGGGGACAGTTCCTCCTGCAGCCAGTGTAGAGGCAGAGCCCTTTCTAGTTCCTAACTCTCCTCTGTCTCTCGCACAGGGCTCAGTTTAGCCTCTTCTAGACTCAGGGCTGGTCCAACCACGCCCAGCCGGCCCTACTCAGGAACCCAGTTGCCTTGCTCTGGGGTTAGTTCAGCTGAAGCCTATTAGGATGCTGTCCTGCAGCACCTCAGTGCCTATGCCTCCCAGGCTGGTGCTAGCCTGCCTTAAAGGGCCAGACTCAGGCCCCCAGCCTGACCCTGCCACAAGTTCACTTGCACGTAACTGTGTAAGTACCTCTGTGTAGCATCCACCACCCCTGGGTGCGGTGCTAAGGGCTTGGGTTTGGGTGATACTGTGAGAGAAATCTCCATGTGCCAACTGCCCCCAGTCTCATTGCAAGGGGTGAGAAGGTGGTGACCTTTTTTTATCTGATTCAAACCCGGCCAACATCACCCAAACCTTTGTAACCCTGGACTACTGCGATGCGTTTGGAGTGGGGCTGCCCTTGATGACTGTTTGGAAGCTGCAGCTGGGGCAGAACATGGCAGCCACTATCTTCTGGTAAGGGTGAGTCGTCAGAAGCGCACTGCGCCGCTGCTCCTGAGGCTGCACTGGCTCCCAATAGCATTCTGGGCTCAATCCAAGGTGCTGGTTTTGCCCTACAAAGCCCTAAATGGCCTGGGTCCTACATATGAGCCAATCTCCTCTCGCTTCCTGTCCCACATAGGCCTCCAGGGTCTGCCAGGAACACCCTCTTACAGATACCATCAGCCTGTCAAGTTCACACAAGGGAGTACAGAGAGGCTCTCTCAATGGCTGCCTCACAGTTATGAAACTCCCCCCTCACCCCCAGAGGCTATTTTTTACTATTTATATAGCATGAGCAATGTACCTGGTGCTGTAAAATCAGTAGTTAGACTACTTTATTTGGAAAGCAGGGATAAGGATTTGGGGAAGTTTGGGATAAGGGATTGGATTTATGATTGTGTCATAACCTGCCCTGAGCCTTTGGGATGGGGCAGGATAATAAATTTAAATAAATAAAATAATAGAAACCAGCATGTTGGCCACTCCTGCTAGGCAACCTTCAGAACCCCTGTTTCTACTGTATTATGTGCTCATCACATTGAGAAGGACTTCCTCCTGGGAGGGTCCTGTAGAAAGCCACATTGGTGGTGGTTTTTATTTTTATTATTATTATTCTGCAATTTCACAGATGGATACCCTGGTATGTGTCTAGCCTAGGCAGCCTCTGAAGCGCTCTCCCACTCAGTACTGCCTGCAACATGGCCCCTTTCTGTAACATTAGTACAAGCATCAAGCCAGGCCCAACACATAGCCCTTGCCCTTCTACTCACCCCTGGCCATGTACTATGGTCCCCTCTTTACCAGCCAAAGTACCATGAGCAGCATGGTAGAGGGGAGGTGCTCCCCCAGACAGCTAAGGCAGAAGCCAGACAGCCTTTGGGACAGAGGTAGAGTATAACCTAGTGGAGCGACCTCCTCGGCCGTGACAGCAAGCTGTAGTATCCCTTTAAAGATCCACTGACAAGGCCAGGCAGACAGGAGTGGAAAAGCATTTTCCTGCTTGGGCTGTTAAGAGGGATAAGATCTAGAAGCCAGGAGTTTCTCTTTCCTATTCCCCACTATTGCACAGCATGGTCTAGCGCCATTGTCACAGCAGTCGCAGTGTAAGCTGGTCTCTGACAACAGCAGATCAGGGCCCAGCAAGTCTGAGATGCCATGCATCTTTTGAGCCCGAGAGCATGTGAGGCAGGAGGGGCAGAGCTGTGAATGGCTATAGGTGCAAGGACAATAAGCTTGTGCCTGATGCAGTGATGGGAGGGGTGGGGTGGGGTCACTGAAAAGGCTGGCACCGTGAGTGACTGTCTGGTTGGAATAGAGGGACTGGAAGGAGAAGAGGCTGGATTGGGGATGCCTCCCGGGGGACCCCGCTGGCTGCTATCAGGGCTGGATTGGGACAGAGAATGGGCCCAGGTTGCTGATGAGTTAACACTGAAGTTTTGGCTCAAGTTGCGGTCGAAACAGGGCCCGCAGCTTTTGATGGCTGTTATGAATGACTCTTTTACCACACATTGGTCACTTAGGATTGAAGGCCATCTTAGGGCGATTGGACTCTCACCAGAATCCTTATGCCACAAGCGTCCTACCTCAGTTAAGAAGGAAGGAAGTCCTAGTGTGAATGGAGGATGTAGGAAGGCAGCTTGAACTTGGCAGGATCAACATGTCCCCCCACATTAGGGACTATCTGGCGTGGGTTCCGGACTTAGGCCAGGTTGCCGACTTTCTCTCTGCAGATATCCCAGGGAGAGCCAAGCAATTCATATGCAATGCCCGTTTCAGTGCCTTCCCCTCCAGTGTACTTGAGGGACGGTTTCAGGGTATCCCCTTTGGTGAGTGCCTCTGTCCGTTTGACAAACAGGCAGTTGAGACTGTTGGCCACATGGTATTGGTTTGCCCGTTTATATGACAAACCAAGGCAGGAGTATCTGAAGACTCTTATGGAGCAGCATCCTGGGAGGTCAGATGCTGTTCTTCTGTCCCTAATTTTGAATAGCTTAGACCCTAAAGATATTAAAAATATAGCAGCTTTTCTGCTGCAAGCATTTCACCTTAGGAAATCTTTTCTGGATTTTGTCTCCCTTTCATTCTGAATAGGTTTTTTGTATTTGCTATGAGATACTTAAATGTATATGTTTTAGACAACTTTGTTTTTATGATTTTTTGTGATAGATTATATAGACTGTTTGAAGTTTGTAATTTTCTGGGTTCTCTCCTGGACTGCTGGTATTTGTCCTATTTGGATTTTAACATTATGTTAAGAGAGTTTACTTTATCTTTTGTATTTCCCTTTTTTGTATTACTGCAATGGTCTCAGGCCACGCAATAAAGTATTTAAGTAAGTAAGTATGTGCAGTGGGGGTGGGGAACCTGTGGTCCTTTTGTGGCCCACAGGTGGCTGCGAAAGGGTTTTTCGTTTGGCCCACCAGCTGCTGGACAGCCATGGAGTGCTTCTGGCAGGCAGCCAGGCTCCCTAGTGGCCATGTTCCCATGGGATTCTCTGGCCCACGGAGCTCTGCAGGAGTTGGGGATTCAGCCTCTTTGGCAGGAGGGTGGGGAGAGAGGATTTCCCCCCCCCCCCTCCTGGCTTACAGGGAAGTCTGTTTGGCCCATATCCAAACAAGGTCTCAAGGAGGCCATGGTGCGCCCCCTGTTGAAGAAGCCATCTTTGGATGTGGACGCACTCACCAGTCACGACCCGTCTCAAACCTTCCCTTTTTAGGGAAGGTTATTGAACGGGCAGTGGCCTTGCAGCTCCAGGCTCACCTGGACAGCATTGCTTTTCTCAACCTATTTCAATCAGGGTTTTGGCCCGGCCATGGTACGGAGACGACGTTGGTGGCCTTGGTGGATGATCTCCACTGGGAGATGGATGCAGGACGTTCGATGTTACTTGTCCTGCTAGATCTCTCGGCCGCGTTTGATACAGTGGACCATGGGCTGCTGTTGAGATGGTTGCGTGACCTGGGGGGTCTGGATGGGACCATCCTTGGTTGGCTCGTGTCATTCCTCTCGGGGAGGACCCAGCGGGTTTTCTTGGGAACAGAAACATCTAGCCCCCGGGCCCTGGACTGTGACGTTTAACAAGGTTCAATCTTGTCTCCTTTATTATTTAATGTATATATGCAGCCCTTGTGGGAGATCGTGAGAGGATTTGGTGTGCGTTACTACCAATACGCTGATGAGACCCAGCTTTACCTCTCTTTTTCAGCCGACCCAGGCCCTGCAGTCTCCTTGCTATCTCAGTATTTGGAGGCCGTGGCGAGTTGGCTATGGCAGAGCAGACTGAGGCTCAATCCCGAGAAGACGGAGGTGGTGCCCCCTCTTGTGGAGGGGGTGTACCCCTCCGTGGCTCAGCAGGTTCGGAGTCTGGGGGTATTATTGGATGCGGGTCTCCATCTAGATCAGCAGGTGGATGTGGTGACGCGGGTCTCCATCTAGATCAGCAGGTGGATGTGGTGGCGAAGGCGGCTTTCCTCCAGCTGTATCTGGTGCGGAGGCTGCGCCCGTATATCTCCCAAACTGGCCACTTTGATCCATGCCTTCATCACCTCGAGGCTGGACTACTGTAACGCGCTCTACGTGGGGCTTCCCTTGACGCTGGCCCGGAGGTTGCAGCTAGTGCAGAATGCAGTAGCCCGTCTCCTAACAGGGACGGGCCGACAAGAGCACATAACACCAGTGCTCCGTGTGCTGCACTGGCTGCCTGTAACGTGCGGAGCCAGGTTCAAGGTGTTGACTTTGATCTATAAGGCCCTGCACGGTCTTGGACCTGGATACCTCAGGGACCGCCTCACCCTCCGTGGCTCAGGACGGACTCTCCGGTCCACCGGGGGCGCATTCTTGGAGGTCTCTCGCATAAAACGGGGGGCTACAATGAAGAGGGCATTCTTGGTGGCTGGGCCCCAGTTGTGGAACTCCCTCCCAGAGGAAGCACGACTGGCCCCGAGTCTGCTGGCCTTCCGTCAGGCTTGTAAGACAAGGCTGTTCTCCTAGGTCTTCGGAGGAGGGGAGGGTGAGCTAAATGTCTGTGTGGGGGTATTTTAAAACTGTGTTAATATTTGTGTAGATTTTTGTATTTTTTAATATATATTTTTTATATTGTAGTAAATTGTTTACTTTGTGTTGGAAACCGCCCCGAAATGCCATAGGCATAGGGGGCGGCATATAAATGGAATATTATAATAAATAAATATCGCGCTCTCTTGGAGGGGAAGCTGTCAAGGAGGAAGTGGTAGGGTGAGAGACTGAGATGGTATCGGTAGGTGCTAGAAATCCACCAGAGACGTGCCTGGCTGGCAAGCTGGCCCCTGCCGCAGAGTTCACATTCTAAGCCAGATGCCTGGGGCCAGACAGCAGGTTGGTGTCGGAAATGAGAGTAGAACCTGCATCCCTGCCCTGACTTCTAGTCATAGCTGCTAGACTGTGTTGCCTCTGTATTGGGGCAGAAGTGTAAGAGATAAGAGGAAGGGACCAAGAATGGAGTCCAGAGAAGCTTCCAGATTGTAGCTTCCAACGGTAAAATCATTAATCTGGCTTAATCCTTTCCCGATCCTGCACGTTCAGGCCCCTAACCTCATGCTTTTGTGTCTGAGCATCTGTAGGTGAATGGGCTCTGGTTTGTGTGACTGACTTTTTCTCTTCTGCTGTTCTGCAGGCCTACGAACTTTCTACTCTGACGGGGACTCAGGTCTTGCTCCTGGTGGCCAGCGAGACGGGTCACGTGTACACATTTGCCACCCGGAAACTGCAGCCCATGATCACTAGCGAGACGGGGAAGGCGTTGATCCAGACATGCTTGAACTCTCCAGATTCCCCTCCTCGCTCTGACCCCACCACTGACCAGCGCATGAGTGCCACGGGCTTCGAGGAGACTGACCTCACCTACCAGGTGTCTGAGTCGGACAGCAGTGGAGAGACAAAGGTAACCCTGTTCTTGGCTTCTGTCAGTCCTGAGAGAGGCAGGGACTGGTACCCCCTTTTCCCTCTGCCTGTACTGAGAAGATCTGTTTTTAATTGCCTCTCTAGAGGCCTCCCTGCTGCAGTGATGCAACTTTGCCTCCGCTGCAAGATGCACAAGCTCCTTCCCTGCCACGCAGAGCTGGTGTAGGGACTGCCTGCTAGGTCTCTGAATGCCCCGCATCTTCCTGGCTTTTTTGGCTAACTCCAGATGTTCAATATTGGTTTGGCCTCCTCCCTGAAGCTGCGGTGTTTCAACTGGGTCCCCTGGTTCTGCTCTCCTTGAGGGTCTGACTTTGCTCTGGTTCTGTGCTCCTGGGTGCAGATGGTCTGGCACCACCAAGCAGGCCCATCATGCTGCTTATCCTAAGCTGGGGAGGTAGGGCTGTAACTTGCCCCTGGCGTGGGTGGTTTGGTGTGGGAGGAGCCATTAGGGGCAAGGCTGCTTGCGGAGTCCCCCGTCTGCACCATGCTCGGTGGTTCCTGTGCTCTTTCCTCCCCATGTCCACGAGCAGAGTGCTGCAGTACCCATGGGGCATATGGGGAAGAGACACGGGGGCCTGCATTGCAGCACTCTTGGCTTGGGTCCGACTGCCTTGCTGGCAGCAGTAACAAGTCTCCTGGTGGGGGTGGGGTGACAGGTGGTGTTGGACTCCCTTGCCCCCCGCCCCCCAGGCTCTGGCTCTCCCTCTTATCACTCCTGGGCGTCTCTGTGCTTGTGCTCATTGATAAAAATTTGATTCTGCCTCCATGGCCATATAAGGCCTGGTTTCACTCCCCAGAGTCCCTGGCTGGGCCCCTCACATTCCTTATAAGCTGCAGCTGTCTCTTGCTTTGGTGCTGTTTTGGAGGGGGGCAGGGAGGACATGGAGAATTGAAAATCATGGCCGAACAGACTCTTCCTTCTCTCAAACCAGCTTCTCTGCTGTTTTAACTCTTTCCCCATCAGTGCTTCCTCTGCACAGCAGTGGCGGGGGGAAGGAAGGGAGCCTTTGGGAATATGAAGCCACTGCTGTCCCTACCCTGGGAGGATGAAAGGCGTCCGGTCACTAGCTGTGACTTTCCTCCTGTTGCCAGGGCCGGAGACTGGAGCCATGGAGGAGACTGTCTTACTGCCAGAGCTTGTGGGATTATGAGGCTCAGGAAAATGTCAGTCCTGTCCAAGCATTCAGGGGGACCTGGCTGCTAAGGAAGATCACCCTGTTTGGGGGTTGGTTCCATCAGTGTGGCACAAAGAGGAGTCTGATGCAGGCAAAGAGGGGGCTTGATTCCTTCTCTGAAGGAGGAAAAATCCCCACTCTCTGCTTTCATCCCTACCTTGGCTTTTCCTGGCATTGCTGGCAAGAATAGGAGTCTCTGGCTTGACACCAGTTTCTCCAGTCCCCCTTCATCCTCAGTGTGTGAGCTGGGAAGAGTCTGTTTTCTGCACCATGTGCATTCTAGGTCTGTGTTGTGGGAGAACTAGACTTGCAGTTGAATAGGATCTAGAATAAGTGCAGTCCAGTCTAAGATTTCCCCCTCTCCTCCTTCCTTCTCTTGCCTTGTCTGTATCTTAGACTCCACGGCAGGGAGAGGCAGACTGGCTGTGACTCCCAGTGCCTGGTGCTCTAGGCAGGTTTCTGGGCCTGAGCAAAAGCCTAGCTTTGCCGAGTGGCTTTTCTGTAAACCAGAGCAGGAGTTTGGGGCAAGGAGGCGTCAGCTGTCTTGTTGTTTCTCAAAGTGTCCCCTTAATTGGGTGTTAAGTCCCTGAGCTGCCATGGCTTGGAGGGAACGGTCTTGGAGCAGAGATACTGCTGCGGATCTTGCAGTGGGCATTCGGCTGCAGTGGGATTTCATTGCAGCAGCAGAGACAGGAAGGAGTAGTCTGAGCCGAAGCTCCTTAGGAAGGATAAGTATATGGGCAGCATAGCGGAACATCTGCCACCTCCTGAGGAAGCATCAGGAACTGGCTGCTGCTGTAGTAAAACCTAGGGCTTGATGTTCAGTGTGGTGAGATGGAATTCTGATTGTCAGCTCTGCTCTTACTGCATTGGTTTAGCCTGTTCACCTGGAGTCAGTGACTCCGCCTGCTTGTAGAAGCCACCTATTGGGCATCGATGCATGACTTACCATAGAAACAATTCAGCCAGTCCTGTCCTGACTCACAAAATAACATAGCAACAAAGACTGCAGCCTAGCAATGGAAGTGGCTGCCTCAGCATAGAATCCGGAGAGCAGCAGAAATGCCTGAACTTCAGCAGCAGCCCCCCTGACCCCTTCCCAGCTGATATCTCGGTCACATGACTAACAGCCAGTGTAAAGAGAACCAGTGTCTGGACTTGGGAGACCAGGGCTAAAATTTTGAGCCATAACTCATTGGGTGGCCTTGGGCAAGTCACTATCTTTTGACTTTGGTTCCCTGTCTGTAGAATGGGAATAATAATGTCCTACTTCACTTTGAACACTGAAAGCACGAATAGAGCATCACGATAACAGAGAGAAGGGAGATGGGGAGTGAGAGGAGGATCCTTGCCAGGACCGTGGGAGGCCTGCAACGTGATGCTTCGTAGCATTTCCCCGGTTTGTGGGGTCTATTTCCTGTCTTCTGCCACCTTTTGAGTGGGGAGCAGTCTGTACGTTGTGACTCCAAAGGATGCAGACATGCAATTTTTTCTTCAGGATTACAGATGAGGTCGAAGTTCCACTCTGCAGACTGTGTAAAGGAGCAGCACATCTGCCACCAGCAGACTTGTCTGTTGCCAGGGTCTGAATCCCCAAAAGTTCCTAGTAGCTTCTGCAGGGCTCTTGTCCTCTGCTTTGGCCCTGCCATGCAATCTGCTACTGCCAGGAGGCTGCCTTGGTGCTGCCAAACTCTGCCAGTGGGGTGTGTGCCATCAGCAAACTGCTGCACCCTTGACCTGAACAGTGTGGCATGGCACTTGCTCTGCAGGTTAGAGGCAAGGCTCCGGATGTCCCTGGAAGGCTTATTTCCCACTCCCTACAGGGTGGAAATGCTGCTTTCTGAGTCACGGTGGAATAAGCCACCTGAGTTCCCAGTGTTTTAGTGCATTTAATGCCCAGTGGCCCAGGCTGTTTCCTCTAGGATGGACTGGCTTACAGGAGGCCACAATGTTCAGTGGACACGCCACAGCCACTGCTTTAGTGGCTAGCTTAAATCTGTGCTCCCTACTCCCACCTGTGGAGTAAGGAGAGGATCTCTGCTTGCAGTCTCTGGTGAGTAGCTGTTGGGTAGGCTTGAAGGCTATCCTCCTGCTGGGCCTAGTGGGGAGGAGTTGGTCTGTCCATGTCCAGCATTTCCTAGCTGTTGCAAAAGGAAGGGTCCATGCTCATCTCTCTGGATGCCTAGCCCTCGGAGGTTTCTACCACTCACTGCTTTCCCAGCTGCCTCCTCATTGCGTGTGTTGTCTTTGCTTATGGGTTGTACCACTGCTGTGCATAACATCCCCACCTACAGCACAAGGATCTCTGCACTGATGGTGCCCCATAGACAAGGCTGTAAAATTCATATGTTCCGGCATAAAGGTGGTCTTGCCAGGCTTGGACTTCCATCGGGGAAAAGGCTACAAGGGAGCTGTGACAACCCACTCACCAATTCAGAGTGTATCTGCTAGATGCAAGCAGGCGAGTGCCTTTGGGCTGGGACTGGGCAGTCCCTCCGTTGTGTTCCCTGGGAATTGTTCCTGTCAGTGATAGCAGCAGGAGGACTGAAGCTTGTGGGGGTTTGTGGGAAGCAGGAATCACACCCCCCCCCCAGTTCCTGCGCCAAGGAAACAGACCATGCACAGTGTTGTCAAGTTGTCTTTATTACTATCCTGTACACAGTAGTACAAGAGCCTGGGCCATGTTCAGTATAGCCCCTACAACAGTTTGATCCAGGCTTCAGACCAGAATGGAGAAGAAGACAGGCTTCTGATTCTTATATACTTAAGATCAGTGTTTGCCTGGCTCCAGAGTGTAGAGGAGTCACCTGGGAGAGGGAGTTAGACGTATTGACTTGAGGAAGAATATATTAGCACCTGGCTAACAGGGTTTGCTTTGGGGTCCAGGCTGTCTAATGGATGCATCAAAGCTGTCTGCCTGCAGACTTGGTCAGCGGCCTTGTTTCCTGCCAGGCTCTCCAAGGGTCTGGAAAGTCCATTGTTGTGAAAGTTCATAAGGCCCAAAGGGCTGGTTTTACCCTTTTGGAAGCTGGAAGCTGCCCTGGCTCCAGAAGGGGGAAGTGCCCAAGAGTCTTGTCTTGCTGATATGGAGTGCAACTCCTTTGGGCTCTAGGCTTGGTGAGGAATGCGGGCTTCGTTTGTTCTTGCCCACCCCCATAGGCTGCAGGGCTTAGAGTGCAGGCAAGCCTGCAGATTTGAATTGTGCTCCTGCTAAATTAAGCATGCTAGGTCCTGGGCACTGGGGAGGGAGGGCTTCTGGCAAAGCCCGCATGTATATTTTGTATACCTGGCTGATCCATGTGCTAGCACATCGGTGACTTGGTGCCAGCCACTGAGCCATTGGGAGCTTCTGCCACAGCCTCTTGCTGCACACTTGGTGTGAGCTTATAATCGGGTCCATGTGCATAGAGTCAGTCTGAGCAGCTGACTAGAACCAGGGCCAGTGAGCTGCAGGCCCGATTTCCTGTCTCTTCTCCCCCCACAACCAAAGAACTGCTTCACACTTGCACTTGCTGCTGCCATTTATGATGCTGTTTCACAAGCTTCTCAGCTGCATATGTTAGCACCTGAGCAGGAGTAAGGGCTGGCATGGAGGTGCCTCGCTCCCATTGAGCTAGATAAGTGGCATGCTGCCCAGCTGTGGTAGTCCCTGCAGACCTTTAACAATGCAGCTGAGCGATCGGCAGCCTAGGCTTGCAAACAAGTGATGCCAAGGGGCTGTCTGAGCTGTTGTGAGAGAAACCAATCTGGACAGAGTAGCCTGCATCCTTAAGTAGAACTGCTCGGGTACCCATTTCCCTTTCTCGCGCATCAAAGCGTGACTAGTGTTTCCTTCCTGCTCACACTAATGTGAGCCCAGCCCTATTAGAGGGGGCAGCGGAGAGGCTGCTGCACCTGGCAGCTGAATGGGCAATATGCAGAGTCCTGTGTATTATGCTTCCCACCCATCCCCGAATGAAATTATGCAAGTTAAATCCTGCAAATTATGCAAATGAGTTCCAAGCATGTCACTGCATCAATTCTGAATACATCCTTTTTTTAAAAAAACAACACCCGTGTAAAATCCCATGCAAACCTATTAGCAGGGAGCTCCTCTCTCTCCCTTTCATGGTCATGGGCTCCTCTTTATTAGCTCTGGTATAAGAGTATATGCTCCATGCTACTCGCAGTGCTAGCACCTGACTGGCTAGCTCACAATGCTGGCATCTGATTGGCTTGCACATACTGCTCTCTGCTCCAGCTACACCTCTGTGCTGGCTGAGAACGTCTGTGAGAACTTGGCCAAATGCAAAATAGCTGTGATTGCAACAGCGCAGAATGCACCAGGTCTTGGCAATATGGCAAGGGATGTCTAGGCTTGAAAATATGGAGGCACAGATAAACACTCTGCCCTGCTTCATGCCACGGACGTGTGCTGGTATTGGTAAATCAGGGTGGTGAATGGCTTAGTAGACCAAAAGAGGCTGGGGGGTGCAAATACTGTGTAGGCAGGAAAATGGAGTCCTGCCCCCCCCCCCCCCCCCCCCCCCCCCCCCAAGGAGATGGACGTGCCTGGTTCAGGGAAGTGATGCACTGGTGCCCGCATGCTTAGCTAATCCCTTGGCAGTCCTGCTATGAGGCAGGGGCTTCTGTCTCCTCTGAATCAGTTCTACTTGTTGCCCAGAGCAGCCCAAGTTAAAAGGGGTGGGAAATGAATGCTAATAAAGGAAGCTATCTAGTGTCCTCTAGCCAGGCTGACAGCCTTCCTGTGGCAGCGCAAGAGCGTGGGAACGGAGGGCAGAGCTGATGAACCCATTGGCTGCATTATCCCCATTAGAGGCAATGGAGAAAGCGTGGTGAACAGGGATACCTGTTTACAAGATGGCGGCAGTGCAGACTGTGGTGTCCACGGTGTGTAGTTTAAGCCATTTTGCAGGCAAGATGCTTCTCTCCATCCTGCATGGGAAAACTTCGAACTGCAGAGTCCTCTCCTCTGTATTAGATGTACTGGGCTGACACCGCTGCAGGAGCTTGAAAACAGGCACTTGGCCTTGTATTCCTTGTGTGGATGCTACGTTCAAGATTAATAAAGAAACCACTATGCTCTTCTGAGCATTAGTACAAGCTCCAAGAACTGCATAGAAGTTGGTGGCGGGAGTGTCAAGGGTGCACTCGGCAAGAGGAAGGTTCAGGCCAGGGGTCTGTGTCCGTGCCTTTTGTGTGCCCCCTTATCTCTGCTCCCTTACTCAGAGTTCAGTCTTTCAGCGCTTGGGAGTAGGAATTGGATCCAGAGGCCAGATCCAGGAACTGGAGAGGGGACCAAATAAAAAGTAGCCATGGGCTGCATTTAGCCCCCAGGCCTGAGGTTCTTCACCTTTACCCTAGACTCACACCTATTCACTTCTGCCTTGAGCTTGGGAACTGGCTGTGTCCCTTAGCTGGCCAGGCCTCTTAACAGAAAGAGTCCAAGAGGTGCATCTTGCGGCTAACGCTGGACACAGCCTGCCTCCCTGCTAAACGCATGCCCCTTACTTTCAGTTTGATTTCTAGACAGAAATGTTTCCAGTGACTGCTGCTCTCCATGCCTTGCTAGCTATCGGTGATAAATAAACCACATGTTTCTAACAAGCCTCCTATGGTAAAGTTCCTAGACTTCCATCCTTCGTAGCTTTCCAAATTAGATTCTTTCCAAGTCTTAACTTTATTTAAAAAAAAGAAGTTAACAGTGGTATAAATCCTGCAGCCAGCTCAGGACCCTGCATGCAGCCCTAGCAGCGGAGCTGGGGTTGCATATTTGACCTCTGTCAGGTGCTGCAAAACAATATTCCAGAAGCCTCAAGCTTGGAAAAGAGGATTAAATTTGAAGCAATATCATGGGGCAGATGCCAAGTGCTTTCTCCATTTTAGGGGGCTGGAATAGATTCCTGCTGTTTAGCTGTGCTCTTCATTACTGTCATAGCACTATCATTCTTCAGAGTTGCTCTACAATCCTTATCAAGTTTACCATCCTAAATGGCGGCTTACACAGAAGTACTCTCTATAAAATCACAATTAAAATATACAACTTACAATTTTAAATTCAGTTAAAATATACTAAACTAAAAGGGCAGAATCAATACCCCTCCCCTAACCCACCCTACCCTGGCAGAACAGCCCAGTCTTACATTGTCTTTGGAAAGAGGGGAGGTCTGGGGCCAGGCGGGACTTCTACAGCCTAGGAGTGGCCACCAAGAATGCCCTCCCCTTCGTCGTCAGCTGTGGGACTTCGAGTTTGGTGTCCCCAGCCAACTGCAGGGATCGCGTTACGACCCGGGGTTTGAGGCGGTCCCACGGGTATGCAGGGCCCAGGCTGTTTAGGGCTTTATAGGTCATTACCAACACCTTGAATTGGGCCCAGAAGACAATAGGCAGCCAGTGCAGAGAACGGAGCACTGGTGTGATGTGCTCGTGATGACCAGCGGGCTGCTGCATTCTGCACCAGCTGCAGCTTCTGGGCCATCCCCAAGGGTAGCCGCATGTAGAGTGCGTTACAATAGTCTAGTCTAGAGGTAATAAAGGCATGGATGATTGTGACCAGGTCTGAGTCCGAGACATACAGCTGAAGTCATTGCACCAGATGTAACTGGCAAAATGCTCCTCTCGCCACTGCCTCCACCTGGAAATCCAGGTGAAGCTGCGAGTCGAGAAGCACCCCCAGACTATGGACCTGAGTGGCCAAAGGGGGACAGACCCCCATCAATGGCAAGAGCCACCACCCCCTCTGCCCTACCCACAAGCATCCCCTCACCTCTGTCCTGTTGGGATCTCCATCTGGTGTTGAACCAGGGTCGTCAGACCTTACTGGTCCTGTTAGACCTGTCAGCTGCATTCGACACAGTCGATCACGAGGTGTTGGTGACTCGCCTG
>QEPC01011569.1:1112427-1155264 GCA_003113815.1 Sphenodon punctatus
GTTCCCCGGGCGAGGCGGGTGGCCACCGATGTTAGATCTTTTTCGGTGGCCGCCCCTGTGCTGTGGAATTTGCTCCCGGGGGAGGCTCGGTTGGCTCCCACTCTCCTGCTGTTTCGGCGTATATGTAAGACCTGGCTGTTCTGTCAGGCTTTTGGTGAGGGGTGGGGGTTTTCCCCACATATTGTTTTAATGAATGTTGTTCGCTGCCCTGTGGGCAGGAGGGGCGGGATATACCTTTTAAATAAATAAATAAACCTCAGATGGCTCGCCCTCATCCAGTCCCCCACAGCTGCCAAGCACTGGGGAAGCACTGAGACTGCCAGGTCGGTCTGTAGAAAATGAGAGGTGAAGTTGTGTATCATCAGTGTACTGATGACAATGCACGTCGAACCCTCTCACGACCTCCCCCAAAGGCTGCGTATGCATGTTGAACAGGAGGGGGGACAGAATGGAACCCTGTGGGACTCCACACATGAGGTCCCGGGGGGATGATTCTTGGGGAATGTACTTCACCTGCTGAGTTCTCCCGGCCAGGAATGAGTGGAACTATTCAAGAACAATTCCACCCGCTCTGGCCTGGTCTTGCAGCCGAGCCACCAAGATCACGTGGTCAATAGTATCAAATGCTGCTGGCAGATCTAATAAAATTAAGAGAAACTATTTTCCCTGGTCTAATTCACGGCGCAGGTCGTCGACCAAAGCCACAAGCACAGTCTCCGTGCCAAACCCAGGACGAAAGCTGGACTGTGAAGGATCAAGAAAATTGACCTGCTCCGGATGCCCCTGAAGCTTCTGAGCCACCACTCATTCAGTAACCTTCCCTGAAAAGGGACGGTTAGAGACTGGCTGGTATTTGGCCGGGTCAAGAGATGATTTCTTGAGCAGAGGCCATACCACTGCCTCTTTAAGGCAGCTCGGCACTCTGCCTTCCTTAAAGGAGGCCTTGATGACCCCCGCCAGCAACGGCCCTAACGTCTCCCAGCATGCCTTGACCAGCCAGGACAGACATGGGTCTGGTTCACAACAGGTGGCTCTGACTGCCCCCAGGACATCCCTAAGAGCCCTGTGAGGTAGACCATTGCTATTCCTGTGTTACTGATCGGGAACTGAGGTTGAGAGTGACTGGCAGACAGGTCAACTAATGAGTTCATAGCTAAAACAGGATTTCAATCCTGATCTCCCAGGTCCAAGTTGAAAACCTTACCCACTAGGCTATGCTGGCACCAGTGTTTTCATTTTTCCCTGAAGCGTGTCCTTTAGTGGTCTCTGTTGCTTCCAGGGGGGCCTCTTTCCAGCTGTCTGCAGTATTGAAAATGGAGTCCTACTGGTGACAGTCTGCGAGCTGCTGACTTGCTACACTTAGCCCTGAATCAGAGTTCTTGCTGCTGTATTGCAGTACACACTCGTATCTTACTGCTTGCTGTTGTCCCTTAGGTCAGTCGGTCCTTGCTCTCCATCCATAACGTCTCTTCCCTAGTAGAGCTGAATCTCCTGATTTTTATTATTTGTGGTGCCATCAACGTGTCCAGTGCTGAACAGTTGATTGAACTCTCTTCCCCAAGGGCTTTACAATACAGAATCCGTTTTGGGAAAACGTCGCATTGTTCTAGTTCTAGTTCTCTGGGGCCGGAGGTACCTGAGCTCTGGTGCTGAGGAGAGTTGGCTGGGTTGTGCACTCCTAGCTAATGTCAGCTCCGCTCCTTTCATGCAAAAAATGAGAGCCCTATTAGACTGGGCTGCTGCAGCCATCACCATTGCTTTGAGGAAGACCAGTAACTACAGGGCTTAAAAATCTGTTGTCAGCCAGGTTCCTGTCTGCAACAAAGTCTCTAGTGCTGTGAATGGTGCGTCTTGCAAGCCTATGCTTTGACTCGGAGGCGGACATGCCCGTCTGGAAATGGCATATGCCAGTGTGTGACGGCGGGAGGCGAGCTCTTAGGGAAGGGCAATGAGCTGAGGGATGCTACAGCTGCCTAACCAGATGGATTAAAGAGCCGAGACAGAGGGGTAGAGCTGGAGCACCACGCTGGCCTGTCACTGCTGTGGCCAGACAGCTGCAGGGTCTGGCTGGAGAGAGCCTAGACCAGCCTGCTCCTGTGTCACATGGCACTAAGCTCCCACAAGGCTCCAGCTGGACAGTTGGTATCAGAGCCCTGGATGACTGCCAGACACCAGTCGCCCAGGCGGCCTCCTGGGGTTGCGGGTCCGTGCTTGGCGTGTCTCCCTGTGGCAGGGTGGTGTGGGTAGGGTGCCCTTCTGAGCTGGGTTCGCTTCCTGTTGCTGTGGTAATGACAGCTGCGTGGCAGCTTGTGTCAGCTCTGAGACGGGGGGGGGGGGCTGCAGTGGGTCAGCCTCAAAGGTGTGCCAAGCCTGCTGGCCAAAAGCTGCTGTCTGGGCTCAGCACTCTCTCTTTTTGGAGGTTCCTTTCAGGAGGCTTCCTGCATTTTGAGATAGATGGCTTCTCCTTGGTCCCTCCCTGCTGCAAACCACCATGGTAAACTCTTCTCTCTTGCCCCATGTCTAAAGGTTGAGCTGGTACCCGATAAGCCCCATCCTTAATAGCTGTGTTTACCTTGCTGGTTGCTGTGGCGGGGGGGGGCTTCTGCCCAGGCTTGTATTGCTGACGTGCATTTTAGATAGTGACCATCTCTGCCCTGAGAGTGCGTGCACACCCCCTCCCGCCAGTCACGAAGGGGGTTTGAATGTATGTGCCAGAGTGCATGGGGAGGGAGAGGGGCAAGGTAGGAGTCTTGGGTTGTGGTTTGCATTACACATGTAGGGGGGTGTTGCTGCTACAGCCCACTCCAGGCGCAGCCACGAGTGCCACAGTGCTCAGCCAGGCTTGTGAGAGGAGCACAAGCTACCAGTTTTCTGGCCAATAGGGGCTTTGAGGGGAAGGGGAAGTTCTGTTTCGCGGGGGGGGGGCAGAAGTACCTGAACTCTGGTGCTGAGGAGAGTCGGCCAGGTTGTGCACTGCTCGCGTGCAGAGCTGTTGGAACCACTTGGACTGTGACAAATGGAACAGCTGCAGCATCCCTTTGCTGAGGCAAGGTCCTGGCATGTCCATGCTGTTCCCTGTGACAGGTGCATGAGGGGCCAGTTCCCTTCAGGCTGTGGCATGGCTGCTGGGCTGGCCCGCCCCTGCTGTGCTTGATTTCTTCCTTTGTGTGTGTGTGTGTGCACGCTTCTGCAGATTTAAAGTGTCATAAAGCAATTGCCAGCTCATGCTGTTCCTTATTTCCATTGAGTAGGGGAGATGGACTTCCCACACCACCCAACTGCTGACACTAGGGAAGGTGTTTGGCTCCTGGGTGTCTCTGCAAAGCAGCTGTGATCTTGGGCTTCAGAGTTCCCCAGGGGTATGCAAAAAAAATTAAATTCTGCAAGCAGAATAAACTATGCAAATAAACAAAACCTTACAAAATATGCAAATGAATTTCCCAGAATGCCATTTCAACAATTTTGAACATCTCAAGCCCTCTCGCAAAACACCACACTGACTTACCACTGGGAAGGGAACTCTTTTCTGGGGACTTGTGGCGCATGGTCCCATTAGCCCCAGACTATAGAGCAGCCACTAACTGTACCGGCACTCACTTAACTAGCTCACAGTTCTCCCTAAGTGTCTGGAACTCTGCACTGGCAGATAGAATTTTTGACATTTTGCCACAAATTCTGCAAAAACAGCAGTGATTGCAGCAGTGCAGAATCCACAGGGCCCCCTGCTCATACAACAAGCTTTGCAGCAACACTTGAAAGAAGGAAAGAGTTTGTTTATTATTTATTTATTTCTTAAAATTTATATGCCGCCCCCTCTTGCTATAAGCATCTCTGGGCAGCTAACAAGAAGTTGGGCTGCTTTGCTTGTGCTTTGACTCGGCTCTCTAAAAGCAGCTTGCATTTCTGGTCTCTTGCTTTGCTGGGGTGACCTCATTCCTGTAGCATTCGGAGGCCCCCACTAGGGCTCCATGTGCTTCTGATTGCGTAATGGGCAGAGCAGTCGGTGTCATGGCAGTGGGGAGTGGGAGCTTGCTCCATGAGAATGGCCAGCTAAAGGATGAGAATTCAGCTGTCCTTGTCGGAGTCTGTGATTGTCTCTTTAAAAAGGGCTTCAATCCCTCACCTTTTGGAGATGAGAGAAGAAGGCGAGAACAGATTGCAAGCTGCAACTCCCTGATTTGCCTGGGTTTAAACTGCTCGGGGGCTGCACTACCTTGCTCCAATGGCCTACCGTTTCCTCAGCAGCCTATGCCATCTGCATATTGCCAGAGTAGGGCAGGCTTGATGCTGTAACAGGAGCTAGAGGGAGGGTGGTGTAGGAGCTAGCTCTGCCAGAGCTGCACCCCCTAGGGGGAACTCCTACCCAGGGGAAGTGTGAGTGGTTCCTCTGTCTGGCACAGAGGAATTGGAACCAGGCGAAGGCTCCCAAGTGCCTACTTGGGGCAGATCCTTTCAGGCACTTAAAAAATATTTATGCTCGAGACCTGTCGTTTTAGAGGCCAGGAGTGAAGGAGCACAAAAGTGTTGGTAAGTGTAGATGTCTTGCATGGGCTGGCACTGCAGTGATTGGGCTGGGTGGGGAAGGTTCCATGTCCCCAGCAGTGCCAGTCCCAGCTAAGGACAGACTAGCACAGAAAGCTGATCAGCTGTTGGCGTTATTGTTCCAAGCTGCAGTCTGTCCTGGGGCTGCCCACCCTTCCACAGGCAGCATTGGCCCCAGCTGAACTCTGCAAATGTAGACGTTTTGGAACCCATCCCCTGCTTTGCCCATCTAATGGGTTGGGGGTGGACTCCAGAGTTGAAGGTGTTAGGAATTGTTAGGTTCCAATTAAACTGAGTTAGAACCCACTGGACATCACTGACCTGCTGGGCTGGCCTTACTGCAGGGTGACCGCCCTGGGCCCTGCTCTTTCTGAGGGCCCTGCAGTGGCATCTGTTTTCACCAGGACAGGTTGTGGGGGCACCACTCCCTCGTAGTGGGGGCCCCAAATGTGACCACCATCCGAGCAAAGCAGAGGTTGCCCCCAAGGGTGTCTCATTTTACCTTCACCCCGCAAATCTTAAGGCCAGCCCTACTGAGCTGAACCAAACTTGAAATGTTTCCAGAGTTTGTGCTCCCATCCGCACTGCTTGTGGTAAAGAACCCACCCTCAAACTGAGCCGAGCTGCCCGGTGCAAGACGTAGCATGGCGTCCGTATTTGGGGGGGCCCTTGTGCTAGGTTGTGTATGAAGTAAGCAAGCTCAAATCTGCACTGGAGAGGTTCCAAACTGCAATGATGAACCGGGATAGAGGGAAAGGCCCATATGCTCATACACACAGGCCTGCCTGGAGAAAACTGGGAGCCTGGCACATCCCAGCCTCAACTTTGAAATGCATTCGGGAGATCCTTATTTACACACATGGTTACTTGCAATTATTTTTTACTTGTGTATTAAGAAAAAAACCTGTTGGTTTTGGCGGGGGACGCCTGGTAAAGTTGTCCCTCCATTTCTTCCTGTCATCAGGCCTGTGTACACAGTGTGCAGAAGCGCACACACGTGTACCCGCCCTTTTTTGTGCTGCACCAGTAGGTACCTCCCCCTTGGCGCGCTGTCTTGAGTGGACCTTGAAGGCAGGAGATGAGCTGGCTGGCAGCCTCTTCTTGCCCTTCTCGGCTACATATGGGGGACCACACTGTCTCTTTCCCAGAGGGAGGCTGGGGGTGCCTGAGCTACCTTGAGGGCTGCCGTTCTCTGACAGAGCGGAGGCTTTAGTTGAGATAATGGAAAGTTAATTTGCCCAGCTATGCACCATTATCACATGCTCCTTCTAATTCCGACTGCACAGTTCTTGGTGCCAGGGCTAGAGAGGGATTGCGGCGAGGCAGGCGTCTGCCTTCCAGCCCTCTGCCTTCCCTCCCTCCTTCCACAGCTGAGACAGGAAAGGGCACTTTGGATTGGCTGCCCCTGTCCAAAATGGGCTGCCTTTCCTTTTTTAGATGTTAGTTGAGCTGTGAATTCCTTGGTTTTGGCAGCATGACAGGTCAGGAGCTGGGAGCAGCACGTGGGAGCGCTGGGCCCACCAATCTGCATGGGGTGGGCTGTACACTGAAAACACAGGGCATTAACCCTTTCCAAGCTGGAGATCTCGGGTGGCTGAATGGGTATCTGCTTTCATGCAACACACCCGTCCCAGAGTCTGGCCAGGATGCAGCTTGCGCAGTGGCATTGGCATGTGGTTCCTTGGTGAGAGTCTCTGTTCCTCATTCAGTTGCCGCACTGAGACAGTTCGTTCTGTCACAAGCAGGGACTCATGTTCTCTACGTTTTCCCCATTGGCAGGAATGGGGGGAAACTTGGTGAACACGGGTCTTTTGAGGTTTAGGAACCAAACCCTGTCATAGAGTAGTTTCTCTCCTGAGCAGGTATGAGGGCAGATTGGGAGCAGTCTTGGTGACCAGATGGATAGGGTCTGTATAGTGCTGTAATGTACATAATCTGGTTTGGTGCCAGCTGTTAGCGAAATGGCATTGAAGCTCTTCTTGCAGACCAGATGCCCTCTGGAGGGTTCTCTTGGCCCAGCTGGGTCGACCTCGTGCCACTTACTTCCTTCTCCACCTCTGAGCCACTACTTGTGCTCCACCTAACATTGGGTTAACATTTCCAAGTGATTTTATTCCCTCCTTGTCTTATTTTAGACAATAATTATTTTGCAGGGTTGTCCCTCTCTCCCTTGCGCTGGTTGTTGAAACTTCAATGTCATACGATTTTGGAGTTGAAAGGGACCTCAAAGGCCATCTAGTCCAACTCCCTGCTCTAAGTCAGAATATCCTCTATGTACAGCATCACAGACCGATATTTGTCCAGGTGTGTTTTTTAAAACACCCAAGGAAGGTGAGACTACAGCCACCCTAGGTGGCTTATTCCATTGCTCAATGGTTTTTACAGCTAGGAATTTTTTTCTAATATTTAACCAAAATCTACTTTGCAGCAATTCAAGCCCATTCCCTCTATTGTCACAGGGGGAAGAACAAATGATCATCTTTCTTTTGTCATGCTTTTAGCTGTTTGACTACCGCTATCATGCCCTTCCCTGCAGTCTCCTCTTCTCTAGGCAAAACCTACTCGGTTCTTTCAGCCATTCCTCAGACGGCTCACATTCTAGTTTCTCTATCCTCAGATTCCTCACCAGTTTGTCAACCTTCTCCTTGGAGCGTGGTGCCCACAACTGAACACAGTACCTACTGAGGTTTCGCCAGCGCTATTCTCTCCCGAGTCTTGGATATGACACATCTGTTGATACAGCCCCAAATGGCATTTGTCTCTTTCTGCAACCATGTCGTGCTGTTGACTTGTGTTCAATTTATGAGCCATAAGCCCCAGATCCTTCTCTGCAATGCTACTGCCTTGTCAAGCTTTCTCCATTTTTACATTGGTGCATCTGTTTGTTTGTTTTGTTCCTTTGTGCAACACTTTGCCTTTGTCTTTGTTTTATCTTAAAATACCGATCTGTGTTTAAGGATAGTTCAGTATCCCAGCTATTTGGTGATTAATTCTGTCCCTATGATTGATGGCTGCCTGGGAGCTCTCACTCGTGGATTTACTGGGTGTCAATTACTATGGTATTTAGGTGGCCAGTGCAATAAGACAAAGTAAAAAATCCTTGACAGTGGACTCTGCACTGCTTTGCCACCCTGGGGAGAAAGAATCCAGACGCTGTGTTGGCTCACCTCATGAATGACTTTGACAGCAGCCTCTGGAAGTTGTTCCAGTTGGTGCACATTTTCTCTTAAGGTTCTCCTTGAGGTTTCCATTCACTTGAGGTTCTGCAGGTTGGACCCAATGTCCACATCTGCCATCACTGCCTCCAGCAGTCTCTTCCCCCCCCGGTGTTAATAGTGTGGGGTCTCCTCTGGAAGTCATCACTGTTGCCTGTATATGTTCATAACAGCCTTTCCAATTTCCCCTTGGGCCTGGCCTCTTCAGCGTCATTAATGCGCTTTGGAACATAGGGCGCTTTGCATGTAGAGTAGAAGCTCCAATTCCCTGCCCTGCGGGAACTTTCCTGGAGGAGTTTAACACTGGCCTATTTAACCCCCGTTTGTTGTCACTCTCTTTTCCAGAGGAATCCCATTGTGCAACCCATCTGCTGTGTCACCGCTTGGGATTCCTCTGCTCCCTTTGTACCTGTCTTGATGTGACTCTTTGTCTTTGTCTTGCTGCCATCTGGACTGTCCTTTCTCTCTTTCTGAGGTTTAATTCAGGTCATGCCTGGTCCCTGATCCCAAGAATCTCTCGTTCTTATGCTGTTTTCTCCAGGGTGACTTCTCCATGACTGGTGTTTCTCTTTTCTGGATTGCCTGTGATTGCAATACCTGGCCATGGGGCTCATAACATATCCAACGAAGAGCATTGCCTCCCACTGTTTTGACATGGCAGCTTGCTAGCAGACAGAGTTTTCCTTCCTTCCTGTCTCTTCAGATCACACTGTCCCTGCGCACAGACAGTGCAGCCTCACTGGTGCAGAAAGCAAGTCCTTTCTTCTGGCAGGCCTGACTGAATGGGTGTATCCACCCTGTTTAAAAGACGGGAGGGTTTGAGGGAGAGCTGAGAACCTGGCTGGGACAAGAGTCCTGCACTTGAGGGCACCTCTCTACTCCTCCCCTGGATGGTCGGCTCCACGTTGACTAGCTCAGATGTGCAGTAGGCTGCAGTAATACCGTGTGCCTGCTTGGGTTTGTTGTATTAGTATAACTGGTTCCCAAACCATACCACCTCCTGGAGCTCCGAGTCTGGACAGGAAGATATAGGTTTCATGGTCCCGGCTGCTGTGTTGGGAACCCTAGCTCTGACTTTCCAGACTCTGATGGAGACAAATGGATGTTATCGTTGATTGGAGCAGCTACTGTTGGTGAGGGCATGCAAGCTTGTGGGCCACACAGGGCCCTTCCTCAGGCATCTCACAAATCCAAATTACGGATTGGGGAAAATGCAAAACAGAAATTTTAAAGATGCATAAAGCTATTTCACATGAACTTTGTTTTGTCTTTCTTAAAGAGAGCCCTAATGTTACCCAAAATGACGTGACTGGGGCATTGGGGGCAGGGTTGGCTTGTATTGCAAGGGCTTTCTCCTCTCTTGAACTCTTCCCCCAATAGGTTGGCTGGGCAGTGTTACTTGACTAACTGAAGCCCTACATTGCATGACCATGTTCTGCACAAACCCCCACGAGAGACACTTGCAAAGCGTGCATCATCCTGTTCCTCTTGTTTCATATCTGTAATACAAAGCAGCAAGTCTCTAGGCCAGCTCCCCCAACTGCTCCTCTCTGAGCTAACTCCCCTTCACACCTGAAAGTGCATTGGCTTGCAAGGACATGGAGAGACCTTTCTTTCAAACTTGCTGTGCCTCCAGCCCTCCCAGGACTGAACTGTTCCCCCTGGATGCTGCCCATTCATGATGCTGCTGCTTCTCCAGAGAGTGACTGTGTGAGACTTGAGCAGAGGAGAAGAGCCCCCAGCTGGTGAGGAGGGGGACCTTTGCAGCCAGGTCTGAGACCACGACAAGGGGTGCAAGGCAGACTCCTTAAACAATTTTCAAATACAAATGCCATCAAACTGGGCAGAGTCCCCATATGAGTGAGGGTCTACGGATTTCCCCAAGTCTTGGATCTCGTTGGACTGGGAAGAGTCTTCCCATTGTACAAATGAGGAAACTGAAAGAAAATCAGGCCCAAAGTTACTTTCTCAGAGGGCTGAAGAACTCGCAGCTCCTGTGGGTAGGGCCCTGTCAATTTTGCTTTGCTATGATAGCAACCATTTTTGAGGAATTTTACATTTGTCCAAATTGTTGCTGTCACTGCAGAATTGTACTTGTTAGCTGAGGGCATATGTTCTGGTGCCATGAAGATCCAGTACCCTAACTACTGAGAAGGAGCAGCCCATGACTAATCAGGGGGCGAGAAGTCTCCCCACCCACCCCCGTTCCTCCCTAGCTGATAAGTCCGTGCAGTATTTTGTGAGGGGTTTAAATCTAATTGTTAATGCAATTTCTCACAAATGTTCAAAATGGAGGCATTGGCATGCTGGGAAGCTTATTTGCATTCAAAATTTGCACACTTTGTAGGAGTTGGTTTAATATTCATAATTTTATTCTGCTTTCAGAATTCTGGTTTCCAGGAAGCAGAATTTGGTTTTGTGTGGAGGGGAAATCTTCAGTCAGTTTAGACAGGGCCCTTCTTATTTGTGCTGCTGAGAACGTGGGTGCCCGGTGCTTCTGAACACAAGCCCCTTAATATCCAAGTGGGGACACTCCCGCATCCCTGTGCAGAGCTGGACAGTGTCTCCTGCACCCCGAACTCCAGTCGGCTCCAGGCTCCTGAACCTTGCCAATCCAAGATGGTGGCAGAGTTCCCTGTGGGAAGCCTCATCTGCACTAGAGAACTGCAGCACTTCCCTTTCCAGTAGTTCTGCTTCACTGCTGTGATGCTAACCTGAGGGGCTGGGTGTGTCCCCGTGCAGTGTGCAGTCTGGCTGTAGCTATCCTTGAAGAGGCATGGGGATCTCTCGGTGCAGGCCCCTGAAGCACAGGGCTTGTGGGAACAAACACCCAGCTTGGAAATGCTGCACCAGACTGAAATGCAGCCTGTGTAAGGGAGTGGCTTGGGAGCACAGGGAATGGCAGAGATTCTCAAAAGTCAGGCTTACTATTTCAAAACAAGCACAACTTTGCACTTGCTGTTGTCCCAGGTGCCATAAGGCTGCATGCTTAGTGTGGGGCTGAATAGCAGGCAGATTGGGGGCCTGCCATTCAGAGAGATGTATGTTTGTTTGTTCAGAATTCTTCTATCCCGCTCCCTCCTGCTCAGAGATGCACTGGGCTAGTGGTTTCTCAGCCCCTTGCACTGGTGCAGAGTGGGGTTCAGTCCAGGGGCCACTAGCTGGGCCTTGTTCCACACATCAGTGCTGATAACCTGCATCCAAGAGCCAAGGGGATAGGGCCTGAGCTGCTGCAAGCAGCCATAGCTTGGTTAAAGTCTGAGGAAGAATACTGACTTGCTGCTGCTTTGGGTCTGGGCTGTTAGGCGAGAAACTCTCTAGGAATGGGGCAGTTTGAAGGGGCTGCAGCAGCAAGTCAGCAGCATGCCTCTGACTTCAGCAGAACTTGGGTACTGGCTCTTGTCCTTCTGGAACCTGCCCTCTGTAGTGAGGGCTGTCGGCAGCACCCAGTGCACTGTGCAAGGAGCTTCTGCCTCCAGAAGACAAATGACTACATTTGTTGGGTGCTCTCAGTGTTGGGAGGCTCTGGGACATGGGCCTCTCCTGGCTGGGTGACTTGTAGAGAGCAGCTGTCCCCCAATTGCCTGCCTAGCCCAGTAGACGTGGAGAGCTGCCTGCCTGCTGAAGCAGGCGTATCCCTGCTGCCTTCCTTCCCTCCCTGTCGTGGGGTGAAGCACTGTGTCCCCGGGCACGGCTTTGCTTGAATCTGCGGGGTCCAGAGTCACCTAGTCCAAGTTCATGCTTCAAGCGGGATAGCCTCTGCTTACTGTGTCGCAGAGAGAGGCTTATCCAGCTGGGTTCTGGAAACCTCTAAAGAGGGAAGACTCCACCACCTCCCTGGTCAATTTATTCCATTGCCCAGCACTTCTCACCAGTGGGACATTTTGCCAAATATTGAACTGTAACCTACCTGGCTGCAATTTAAACCCATTCCCTCTAGTCCTGCCTTCTTGAACCACCTGTTTGTGTGGCATCCTTTTAGATATTTGGCAACGGTTCTCATGCTTCCTCTTTGCTCTGGGGTGGACACGTACCTATTCTTTCAGCCTTACCAGACCTAGTTGTGAGGCGGCTTCTGTCCGAGTCCCTGACTCCCCTTTTCTGGGGCAGAGGCAGATCCCAGAGTCCTGTGACCAGGGGGAGGGCAGAAGGCGAGGGTGTAACTCCAGCAAATGAGGGACTTGGGAGCCAAGGTTCCGTATTTGGGGAGCATGGGGAGTTTTTCACTTCTATGTGGACTCTCCCTTTAAGATAGAAATGTTGACTCCTTCCCATCCCTGTTTTTGAAATCCTTGTATTCCTGGGCACCCTTTTATCAGGCTGCTCCATGTGGTTGCTATGGGTGTGTGTGTGCGCATCTGGTTGCTAAGTGATGGAGGTGGGAGTGGTGTGCTGGAGCCCCGCGGTCTAGCGCTGAAGGGGGGAGGACCTAGATTGTCAAGGAGAGGGTGTGGCGTTCAGCTCTCCTCACCCAACCTTCTCTTGCAGGACTCGCTGAAGCCTGCGTTCACGGTTACCAACTTGCCTGGAACGACGACTGCCATTCAGACTGCCCCTACCACCTCCACCTCCATGCAGGTCAGCAGCGGCCCCTCGTTCCCAATCACCAACTACCTAGCGCCCGTATCTGCCAGCGTCAGCCCCAACACGGTCACCAGTGCCAACGGGACGGTGCTGAAAACCACTGGAACCAGTGCGGTGGCCTCTGGAGGGCTAATGCAGCTACCCACCGGCTTCACCCTCATGTCAGGTTAGTGCTCTCTAGGTGACCGGGGCCTGCAGGCCTTGCTCTGTGGACCCCAGTGTCGCGAGTGTGTCAGGTCTCTGCCCCACGACTGTGTGGCCAGAGACAAGATGCCAAAGCTGCATGTCAACACGAGCGATTCCTAGTTCAGGATGAAGCTGGCTGGGCAGGGAGTGGTGAAGCCCAGGATGGAATGAACTTAGCAAGGGCTGTGACACTGCCCTCCCAGCTGCCAGGCCTGAGACCTCTGGGGAAGAGGCGGACGGGGGCTTGCTACCTCCCAGGCTCTTGCTGCTTCTCTTCCCAGCACCCATGAGGGTGGGAATGGTAGAGCTCTTAGCTGGGACATGGAGCTGGCCGCACCTCCCCATAGTGCTTGCGGTAGAGACGGGGAGAAAGCTCAGCGTGAGCTTGGGGCTGGAGGAGGTAAAAAGAGCTGGTCTTGACAAAGGCTTTTTTTCTCCCTCCTTTCGGCAGGTGCTCCGCTTCCTCCTGGGACCCCTACCATTCCTTTCACTCAGTTACAGCCGCACTCGCTGGCTTTTTCCAGCCAGCAGGGCCAGGCAGTCGCAGGCACACCTGGACAGCTGCAGCAGGCACAGCAGACAGTCTTCCGCTTCCCAGCCTCAGCCGGAGGGCAGATCGTGTCTCTGACAGGTCAGCGCTCCCTTCTCCTCGGCTTGCTCGTGGAAGGTGGGCGGGGAGGGACCTATGGGGGAACCACGGTTCTGTGCGGGCAGAGGCCAGCCAGGAGCCTGAGAGCTAGGGCAGAAAGTAGGGCTGAGAGAGAGTAGAGCCTGCAGCCAAGTAATCCAGAAGGGGGCTCTCGCCCACTAGTTGTGCTGCTGAGGAAAGCAGGGTTGGGGCGTGCCGTGCAGCGTTGAACTGGATCTTCCCGGCTGTGCTCCCTACCCAGTCAGGTGCTCCAGGGCAATGAAGCCCTGAAAAAAAGCACCAAAAGCAGCTTTATCCAAAAGTTGGTTTCTTCTCCTTTTGGTCTTAAGAAGCTCCTTCCTTCCTGGCAGGCTTAGCCTCGGGATGGGGATAGTGCAGCAAGCCATTTCCCTTAGGCTGTTTCCCAGCTGCCAACTTGTGTAGGGACAGACTGCCCTTCCAGCTGAAATCCTGTCCCCCAACAGGAGAGAATGGTGCCCTTCCTTTCTGCAGATCTGGTAAAAGTAACTGTCAACTACAGAATAGTCGTGTGTGTGTGTGTGTGTGTGTGTTAAACTATCCTGCGCATCCTATAGGCTCAGGGTGGGTTACAACACGTGTATAGATGTATGTAATATAGCTATATATCTCTATATAAACAGTTATGTTAAAACACTATCCCTGCCTGCCAAATAAAGTCTTTTCCCTTTATTTATTTTTAGAAGTCCAATGAAAAAAAGTTAGAGAAGGTTTGGGATGCAGCAGCGCCCATATCCTTGTGGTAGCCCATATAGATGGCAATGAATGCACTTACTTTTGGGATAAGGACTGAATTGTTGTAAAAAGTGACACAGATCTGAAGCCTAATGAGAGGGTGGTTGCTGTGTTGGTCCCAAATGTTAAGAGATGGAGACTAGGTATTTCAGATGATCTTTTATTGGACAACTACTGTTGGTGAGAGGATGCAAATTTCTAAGGGCCTGCCTTAGGCCTGTAAAAATCAGAACTAGAGACTGAGCAAATGCAGGGCAGGCGTATATGTGGAAGCAATCCCATCGGAGGTAGCTAATAGAATAAAAGTAATTAGCAATTCAAACATTTAAATACAATGAAGTGAAGCCAATGAAATGATGAGATAAATGCAAGAAATGTATGTAGATAACTTGATTTGATTGTAAAAGCCATTGGCTATACAATAAACTTTTTTTTTTTTTTATGTAGATAACAAAAACAATAGACTAAATAAAGATTTGGGATTCATAAGCCACTATGGAAATGTGTAGCAGGAAGCCTGTTGTGTTCGCTTCATTGAATTTATATTTTTTGAAATTTACTACCTATAGGCCCCTCCCTAGAACATGCATTGATTTTTGTTGATCATTTGATTATTGGTTTCCCCTCATTGTTTTTAAATGCTAATATATACACACTCCTGTCTTGCACCTAGTCTTTAGTTCTGACTTGTTACATGCCTGAGGTAAGGGCCCTGTGTGGCCCTAAAGCATGTGTACATTCACTTGCAGCGGTTGGTCTGATACAAAACATCATCTGAACTCCTTTGTCTCCAACTCAACAATTGGAAGGGTGTCAAAACCATTCTCTCTCTCCCTATCCTTCTCCAAAATTCTTCTGCTGTTCCTGCAGCTTCCGCATTTACACCAAAAGCTCCAGGCAGATGCAGCCATAAGAAGAGTGGTGGTGATGTTGTTGTGTGCAAGTTAATAATCTTCTTAACTAACAAACCAACCCACCCCACACAGTTATCTCAGAAGCTGCTGGATGCAAATGCAATATTGGGGTGGTAGGCCATTAACAATTGCTCCTCAGCAGAGGTAGGATTGGTCTCCACTGGGGCTGGGCCTGTCTCTAGGGGTCAGGGGAGCTGGCTGAAGACTATACATGTGCATTATGCTCATCCAGGGCCTACCTGCAGAATTAAATTCAGGAGTGCAAAGGAGTCCCTTTTGTCTGCCTCCTTCTAATGTAGCGCTTGGAAACGGCCATGGTCACAACATCAGTGCACAGCAAGAAGCGGGACCCAAATTGCTCCGCCCCTTCCTAACAAGACCACACCCCTTTCTGAGTGTGATGCTGTCATTGTACTTGGGAAAGGAGGCATGGCCATGTTCAAAAAGGCACAAGGGAGCCCCTTCTCTCCAACCTGTTTCCATTGTGGTCTTGCCCCCCGCCCAAAGGACTTGAAAGGGGTAGGCCCATGTGGAATCCATGGGGGTACAGCTCCACTGCCTGGCACTCCCCTTGCTACCCTTTTCTCTGGATATGGCACTATTGGAGACCAAAGCCAGCTGCCTTGGGAGGCAGTAGCAAGTCGACTGCAGCAGATTCTACCAAACACGTGGTGGTCTGGTAGCAATTTTGAAGGTTAATGGTAGTCCCTTGGCCCAAATAACCACTGTTAGTACTGTTCTTAGGGCACTTAGCACTGGTGCGAAGGGGACTCACACCAGCATTAAATGCCCCAAGAATTGTACTGTGTGGTAGTGGAATCCCCATGTCTTGAACCAAGTGCAACTTCAGAACTCTGTCCTCTAACCTTTCTTGACATGATTTCTGGCTAGAGGAAGAAGCCAGATGAGTGTAGCTCTGTGATTGCAGGGACCCCCCATGCTTTGCACACGCTAGGAAATGCACAGTAAAGTGTGTGTCTTGCGTATTTTGGCAGCAGACCACTTACTTGGGTGAAGGAAGCGCAGGGCTTTAATGGGGTTCCTTCAGATGAAGTGGTCTGTGGATCATGGCCTCAGATTTCAAGCTCTGTGCGCAGGGACTATCTGTTCTTCCATGAGGCCTGAACTGCAGGTTGGAATCGGCTTTAATCTTAATTACAATAAAGGAGATGAAATATTCTTTGTGGTGTTGGCGAGACTATTGCTGGAACAGCCTTTCCAGTTCTGGGGTCCATCCTTTAGGAAAAGATGCTGACAACTTTTTCGGTGAACCGCAGGAATGGTTTGAGGTCTGAAAAACACTTCTGAGAATGAGAGACTATCGGCGCTTCAGCTAATTTAGCTCCATGAATAAAAAGCTAAGAGGTGGCTCAAAGACTTGCTGTAATTACGGCCGAGATTAGAAGGTATCCGAGTCTGGAGGGTTCTCTCATCAGAAGGCCCTAATGGCAGATAAAGGGAAAATATGACTCCAGTGGCTGGGAGGTAAATTCAGTCAAGTTCAGGCTGACAATAAAGCCACACGTTTATAACCATGAAAGTCATTGGCTTTCCCCAAGGAAGGGGTGAGTTCTCATCTGTAAATCAGGATTGGGTGTCTCCTCACACCCCTGTTTTAGACACCTTCCAATTCCTAGATCAGCCTCTACCCACAAATACTGAGTGAGCGTGGGGGAAGGGAGTGGGGATGGGGGCGTGCCTCAAGAATAGAGATTGGATCCATGATCTGAACCCTCCCCTTCCCTAATCCATCCCACTTCAACTCCTCTCTGGCCCACAGAGCTTACACTAACTTTCAAAATGGCCTGTGGGTGAGGCAAGATTACTCATCTCTGGTATAAATGCTGCACCCTTGTTCAATCCTCTGTGACTAGGTGTAACATAAGAACCAGGAGTGGAGAAGGCAGGTTGGACTAGCTCAAAATGGCTTCCTCTTAGCCTTAAAATCAATGAAGTGACAGTCAAGAGAAGGGAGAGGAAAACAATTGGAGGCCTGGGATGATAGCTTCTTCTCAAAAGGATAAATCTGTTGGAACTGAGCTTGGAGAGGAATGAAATGACAAAGGGGGCACAGAACTTCGAATGACCTGCTAGGGGTGGCCAAACAGTGGTTTGAGCTGCATGCAGCTCCTGGGCAATTCAGATTTGGTTCCCTCCATGTGCAGCTCTCGCGGGAAGTCGTGGTCTGGGGGCAGGGTGTCTGAGCCAGCTCCTGCCCGTGCGCTGTAGCTGTGAACGAGTGCCTCTGCCAAGTGCAGGGCTGGAGTCCCATCCACACAGGAGAGTGAGGGGCCTGCTATGCAGGTAGGAGAGTGGAGCTGCCGGGCTGAGTTTGGCACTGGGATGACAGACAGGGCAGGCATGGTGCTGAGGTGCCCCCTACTTGAGGAGATCTTCCTCTCCCTGTGCCCCCTGACTAGGATGGGGCAGGTATCTTGTTTGTGCCTTTCAGTTCTATGAAGATTTTGGTACATGGCTCATAGGGTTGGGAACTTTTGGCCAATTCAACATGTAGGGAAGATGAATGGGGGTGGGGCTCCTGCCCCCCCCCCCCATGCCGTTTAACGCAAGAACAAAAAGTCATTCCATGCTGAAAGATAGCAGTGATAAAGCTGCGTGGAAATAATCGCTGCTAGGTATCGCCGAGGCCAAATGCCGAACAGAAAGATCCCAAATCCATCTGGGTAACTAACGTCTTCAGTTTCACCAACTAGTGTAAACAGTTGTTATAAAGCATAAACATCCTGTGTACGGGGTGAGGCAGGGGCCCTGTGGAAGATACAATGAGATCGTTCATGCCTGCCCCACTCTCCACCCCTTCTCAATGGGAACAGGGATAAGAAGTGGTGCTTTGGTCTTCTCAATCCTGCTTCCTGAGCTGGAATTGCAGGGGAAGTGTGTGACACATGGTCAGGGAAGCAGAGATTTCTGTGAAATGATCCTAGGTGGGGGTTGTGGCTTCTCTGCACAAATGGCTCCATTGTGCTTTGTAGTGCAGGCATGAGTTGATGGGATCTCCTCTTTTCTCCTAGGCGGTGCTATGGCTCAGCAAGTTCCAGTACAGGCCATCCAGGTGCATCAGGCCCCACAGCAAACGTCTCCAAACAGTGACAACAGCAATGACCTCACCCAGACCTCTTCCAGTGGAACAGGTAACCAGCCTTTTCCCCTCCTCCCCTTAGCTCCACATTATTCAGGCCAGCTCAGAATGTCTTGGTGCTGATCTTGTCCTTCTGATTTCTGTCCCCTTGCTCCAAGCTGCCAGGTCTCGCCAGAGTCACCTGGCAGCAGATCCATGTACAGCAGTAAGAGGTAGGCAGGTGTGTACACAGACTGAGAGCACACAGCTCCCTCAGTTTAGTAAGAGCCGAGTACGGCATGTACATGCCCTGCCTGCCTCTTACTGCTCTGAGGAGGGCTGTGCTATATCCATGTACTTGCCCCTGGGGCAGCTGCGAGGCCTCTGTCCTCAGACCTTCCAGGCTGTATGTCGGACCCTGGACAGAGGAGCTCATTGTTGGAAGTGGGTCTTAGCGTGTTTCAGTTCCTATCATTTCCACAAGCAGAGATGTCAGCTGTTCTCGCCAAGGTCACCATCTCCTCTTAGAGAAATCATCTGCTTTGTGCACTATGCAGACAGAACCCCAGAACAACTCTGTAAAGCCATTCTGTTCCATCATGTTGTTAGTGACATCTGCTGGTACCAGTATGTATTGCATGAATGTTGCAATAATCAAGTGAGCCATTCATTCAGATGACATTTAACAGATGTTCTAGTTCCATGCTGTTGTCCTTGTCTTTGGTGCAATATGGCCTTCTTGCTTCTGTGCCATTAACCCCTAATTACCTACCTCCCATACTCTTGTACCAAATCCCATCTGGCATTAGCCATCCAGAGGGTCCTAGGTTCAGGATCCTAGGCCTTAGGTGTGAAATGTCCTTGTCCCTTGATTGAGATTGGGGCAGGATAGTGTCATTCAGCGTTAAGAAGGGGAGCTCTGTGTGGGTGAGGCCTGGCCTCTTCTGCTCATCAGTGAAGATGGTTGATCTAGCCCGCTGGAACCCCGCTTGCTCGGGGTGGATTGCGCCCGACTCCTCGCACCACACCGTAAGTTTGGTCAACAGGTGCTTGGCGTAAAGTTTGCTTATTACGTACAGCAAACTAATGGGTCTGTAGTTTAGCCTCCTTCTAATGCACCTTATAGAAAAATACAAATGGCATAATCGGAGGGTTTTTGTGGCCTTCCTGGACCTCAGGATGGCCTTTGACTCGGTCAGTAGGCCAATCCTGTGGGCCAAATTGTCAAATCTAGCCCTGGATCGTAGGCTGTTGACCCTAATTCGACTTTTATATGCCGATTCTATGCGGGTGGTTAGGCTGGATCCCCAGGGACATATTTCTGAGGAGGTTCCAGTCAAGCGTGGGGTTAGACAGGGCTGTGTCCTTGCCCCCTCGCCTTTTAATTTATTTTTCAACGATGTGGTTCTGTGCATGGCCCTGCCCCAATTCTTTCCCCCCCAATTGGCTTCACGCCATATAGGTTGCCTACTTTTTTGCGGATGATCTGGCCCTTCTATCACAGACTCGGAAGGCCCTAAGTAGGCAACTTGACACCTTCGTATTGTATTGCAGGGAGAATGATCTGGTCCTCAACATTGCAAAATCGAAGGTGGTAGTCTTTGCTAAGTTCCTCAGGGCCCATTGGCATTCTTGGAGGGTCAAGGGAGCATAGATCCTCCAAGTTAAAGAATTCAGGTACTTGGGGATAACGTACCAAGCTGTGGGGGTGTGTGGAAAAAACACTTAGAGGGGGCATTGGTGGCAGCAAAACAATCCGCCTTCGCCATTCGGAAATTTTTCCTGACCTCTGGCAAGATGGAGTTCAGAATGGCCCTCCGGGCCTTTAATGCCAAGTCCACTGCCCAGGCCCTGTTCAGTGCAGATTTATGGGCACCTTTTGCCCCCTTGCATATTGATAGAGTCCAGTCTTCCTTCCTCAGGGCATTGCTTAGGGCTCCCGGGGGAACTCCGGGGGCTGCAATCAGGCTGGAGATGGGCCAGCGGAGTTGGTGCTTTCTGGCTTGGTCTAGAGCCCATAAGCGCCAGACGGGCTCGTTTCCCTACCTTCAAGAGGATACCTTCAGGAGCCAGTGGGCCCGGAAGATAGAGGCCCACCTTGCCAGATTAGGTTTCTCCCAGCCCTACATTGCCCTTAAAGAGTTGGGGGGGGTGGGTGGGGGTGGCAAGTGAATTAAAATCCAGGTGGGAGGCTGTGAATCTCCAGGAGGAGAGGGCAGGGGCGACAGCTCCCACACACGTGTTCCATTATTCAAGACTGCCCCCCCCCCGCCGTCAATTGACTCCCCAGCTCAGTATCTGGTAGCAAGGCACTTGGCGAGAGAGAATTGGCTGATGTCAGCCGCAAGATTTAATGCGCTCCCAACGCAGCTTTGGGTTGGCAGATTAGCAGGGGTCCTGTTTACTCAGAGACACTGTCCCTTCGACCAGCTTGAGGTCGAAACGGTCGATCACGTTTTGCTAAGGTATCATCTGTATGACCATTTGCGGGTCGAGTTTTTGGGGTCTTTGCAATTAAGCCAGTTCGGGTGGTCCGAGGACAGACTAACGGAATTTTTGCTCGGGGACCATAACCCGGACATTACCTGTCTGGTAGTGAAGTTCCTGACCGCAGTCTTCCTTAGGAGACACCAGTTTGTAAATTTTAAATCGTCATCCCCGTAGGATAGGGGCAGTTGCTAGGACGTGGGGTTTAGGTGTCGATAATTTCAGCAGGGTTATGCTTGTTGTTTCAAGCAACGTCAACATCCAGTATATTTATGCTTGCTGATTTTTGAATTTGTGTATGTTATGTTTGTCGAGCTTAGCAATGGCCCAAGGCCACGCTTAACAATAAAAAAAAATCTGAAATCAGTGAAGAGGCAGAGGCCCTCTCTGGACAAGTCCGGGTTTGCCCAAGCTGATTTGATCCTAGAAGATCTTGCCCTTGGCTCCCTCTTCCCCTCTAATTCTCTCCCTTTAATCTTCATGCTGTCGTTCTTGACTCCCTTCAGTCTGATCTCTTCCTGGACTGATACTTGGGGCTGGTACGCCATCCTCAACCTACGTGACCTGCCAAATGCCTTTGACACAGCTACCCAGGACCTCCTAGGAGTCATGTCCTTTCTGGGCTTTGGGGCTCCTGTCCTCTCCTTTCCTCTCCCCTCCCCCCCAGTTGTTTCCTCCAGTGTTTAATTCATTGGAATCGTGTCACTCCCACTTCAGGTCCCCAGTCTCTGTCCTTGTTCCCGTCTCTCGCTAGATGATCCTATTTACAAGCACCAAGAAGGTGGCAGGGAACTGTTCCGTATTGCTACAGAGGGCAGGACTAGAAACAATGGAATCCAGTTACAGCAAAGTCGATTTTGGTTAAAAGCAAAGGAACAAGTTGCCTAGGGAGGTTGTAGGATCTATTGCTGGAGGTTTTCAGAAAAAGGCTGGACAGCCATCGGGGGGGAGATAGCACATATTGTAGCTGTAGTCATCCTGCGGGGCTGGACTAGATGCCCCTCAAGGCCTCACCTGACTCTAAGGTTCTAGGATTCCCTCCCCAGTCATGGCCACACTCCACTGGCTGGAAGTGAAGGAAAGCCTCTGCCCACTCCCTGTCTGGAACCTCCACCAGGAGCCTCCCTCCTGTATCTGGAGGAGAGGGGAAAGCCTCTCCCTCCCCACTGCTGCCTCATACAGCGAAGGGATGGCAGGAACTGCCCCTCCCCCACAGCTGTGCCTCAGAACCTACCCAAGGAGGGTGAGAGCCCTTCTGCCACTTCACCTGGCTGTAGGGGGAAGCGCAAGGAACACAACTGTCACCCCCAGGCCCCCCAAACCCTCTTGAGACTATAAGTCAGACCGACTTTGACGCTGGGTTGATGACAGTAGGTGAAGAGCGCGGGGGGGGGTGGAGGTCCCGTCTGGTTCAGCTTTGTGGGGAGAGTTTCAGGAAGTGACGCCGGCTGATGCGGTGGATGTCCTGGGGTCTGTGAGGGCCACGTGTTGCGAACTTGATCCGTGCCCGTCCTGGTTGGTAAAAGCTTCCAGGGAGACGTTGGGGACGGTGCTGGCGAGGGTAGTGAACGCGTCCTTTCGACAGGGGAGGCTGCCACCCTGCCTTAAAGAGGCTGTGGTGCTCCCCCTGTTGAAAAAACCATCCTTGGACATGGATGCACTCGCCAGCTACCGACCTGTCTCTAACCTTCCCTTTTTAGGGAAGGTTATTGAGCGGGCGGTGGCGCTCCAGCTCCAGGTGCATCTGGATAGTATCGGCTTCCTAGACCCTTTTCAATCTGGGTTCCGCCCCGGCTATGGCACCGAGACGGCGTTGGTGGCCTTGGGGACCGCCTCACCCTTCGCGCCCCAGAGCAGCTCCTGCGGTCCGCCAGGGGTGCCTTCCTGGAGGTCCCCCGTGTTAAGTGGGGGGCCACGATGGAGAGGGCATTCTCGGTGGTAGGGCCGCGGCTTTGGAACTCCCTGCCGGAGGAAGCTCGCCTGGCTCCTAGCCTATTAACATTCCGGCGGAGTTGTAAGACCTGGCTGTTTGCCCAGGCCTTTGGGAGGGAGGGGTAGGGGAATGTTTTAGTTCCCCCACCTATTTATATTTATGTTGGTTTTTTTCCCTGTTTTAATATTTTAATATGATGGTGAATTTTAAAATTTTTAAAATTTTATTGTATGTTTTAATGTTGTGAGCCGCCCCGAGCTGCATGGCAGGAGGGGCGGGATAGAAATTTATAAATAAAATAAAATAAATATAAGTACCATAGTGGGTCAGACTAATCGCCCATCAAGCCCAGCTTCCTGTCTCCAACAGTGGCCAGTCTCCATCACTTGGGAGAAGTATCCAATGGAGTCACAACAAACCCTTCCCTGGTGTTCACTCCCAGCTCCCAACACTAAGAAGTTGCATCCCCTAAAGCTACTTGGCTAATAGCTGTTAATGGACCTACTTTCCAAGAACGTATCCAATCCTTTCTTAAACCCATCTATACTACTGGCCATCACCACATCATCTGGCAACCAATTCCACGAGTTAACTGTGTGTTAAATCTACCACTGGCGGTTAGTTTAATGAAATGCCCCCTAGTTTTAGTACTCTTAGAGAAGTAACCGCTCCCTGTTTACATGTTCCACACCACTCACGATTTTATAAACTTTTATCATCTCTCCTCTGTTGTCTCTTCTCCAAGCTGAAGAGCCCCAACCTATCCAGCCTCTCTTCATAGGGAAGCCGGCCCCTACCCTCTCTCGATTTTGTTGCCCTTCTCTGTACCTTTTTCTAGTTCTGCTATATCTTTTTGAGATGGGGCGACCAGAAGTGCACACGGTATTCAAGGTGGCATCGCACCATAGATTTATATAGAGGCATTATGATATTTTCAGTTTTGTTCTCTCTCCCTTTCTGAATAATTCCCAACATCCTGTTTGTTTTTTTGGCTGCTGAGCTGGAGCGCACCAAGCTGAGGATTTCAACGTATTTGTGCACAATGATTCCAAGATCCTTTTCTTGAGCGGTAACCTCTAATTTAGAAGCCAGCATTGTGTACATAACGTTTGGATTATTTTTCCCTTTGTGCATCACTTTGCACTTGTCCACATCTAAATGTCATCTGCCGTTTAGATGCCCAGTCACCAAGTCTCACAAAATCCTCCTGCAATTCCCAAGTCTGTTCAGATTTTAACTACCTTGCATGACTTTGTGTCATCTGCAGATTAGATCGCCTCACTTTTTACTCCCTTCTCCAAATCATTAGTAAATATATTGAACAACACTGGTCCCCGTACAGATCCCTGGGGCACTCCACTATTTACTTCTCTCCATTGTGAAAACTGGCCACTTAGTCCTACCTTTTTGCCTCCTCTGCCCCCACCCTCACCCGCTTGTGATTCCCTTGCTCCTCTAAACGTATTCACTCCTCTCTTGCTGCTCCCCATTCCTGGAACTCCCTCCCTGGATACACTTGTTCTGCTCCCTCCCAACTTTCAAATCCCTCCTGAAAACCTTCCTCTTCCATCAGGCTTTCCCTGGCTCGTCATGAGTGAAATTGCATCCTCTTCCTCCCCCCTCCCTCAGAATCTCTTCCCTGTAACTAAGTGAAGCATGTGCACCTGCAGTTTCTCAGCCTCCTGAATGTACCCTTGTCTCTTAGACCGTAGGGACCTATCTAGAACTACTGACTGTACAGTGGCAGGCACACTGCTGGGGCTTCTAAATAATAATAATAATAACTATAAATATCCATTACTGAGCCACAATAAGACACTGCCTCCTATCCCATGACTATTTAATTTTCTCAAGGGTCTCTCGGGAGGGACCTTATCAGATACACTGTGTCAAGTGGCTCACCCTTATCCACATGCTTACTTCATCTCATAAATTCCAATAAATTAGTGAGGCATGACTTCCCTTTGCTAAATTCTGCTTTTTGCCACCGTTTCCCCCCGCTTGCCCAGCACCAACATCGGGCTCACTAGTTTATATTTTCCAGGCTTGCCTCTGGAGTAGAGCAGAGAATGGGCTGTGAGATTCACACAGCCCATGCAAGAATGCTGCAAGATCTCACAACGTTCTCAAACTGTCCACCTTCCCAGTCGCTCTGAACTTTACAGGCATGATCAACACTTGTAAATCTGAAAGGCTGCTTTCCCCCCCAGCCTATCAGCTGATAGGCAAAAACCCTGGGGCTCTGGCTCTCCCTAGCTTATCAGCTGATAAGCAGGGAAGAGAGCCCCTGGGGGCGGGCTCTGAGAAACAAACTCTCATTGAAGGAAAATGCAATAGACAACCCAACTGAAGTGCAATGGCTGAGCTTTCCACTTCCCTAAATAAGCGAGTGTCTAAAAGGATGAGTTGGATTACAGCCTTAGTAGGCTATAGATTTTTCAGGCTATGGTAAGTTACCGTAATTCAGTCACAATGCTTTGTTGTTGTTAGGGACCCTTATTGCCCCAGGGAAACTAATTCTCTGTTGTCCAGAGGGGCTGAAAATTGCCCCTCTTCCTCTTCTGTTATTTCCCAGCATGCATCTGAACCATTAATGTACATGCATGGGTCAGGTTCTTGCTTAATGCAGCTCTAATTTGTTTGCAACTCCAAGCCCCCCAGCTACCCCACTCAAGTGATCGGTCCACCCATCCCAGCTCGTAGTCCCCAGTGCCTCTGTGCTGTCCATGCCTTCCAGCCCCCAGAGCTGCAGGTCCCTTACCCCATTACCCAAACTCTTTCTTTCCTTCCCCCAACTCTTTCATTGCCCCAGTACTTCTCCCCATTGCAGCCAAAGCAGAAAAAAAAATTGAGAGGTAACCCAAATTATGCAAATAATTCTTTAAAAATATTTCACTTTGCATAATTTATTCTGCCTCACAGAAATTGGGTTACTTTCTTGCAGAAGTTGTGTGTGTTAGCAGAATACACAGGGGCCTATCAACAACACACGGGTTTCCTTTAGCTCTCCAGGCCTGCACCTCCAGAGTGTGCCTTCATTTTGCTGCTGCTTTGTCCAGGACAACTTGCACTCCTCTGTCTAAAGTTCTTGTCTGAGCCCCTCATGTTGTAGGCAGCCAGCACAGTCTCCTTCCCTACACACAGCCTGTCTCCTCTGACCCCTGCTTCCCCTGTCCTCCCAGATCGTGTGCCTCCATGTGTATAGCCTCTGCTTTGTCGTACCAGAGAGCCCGGGGGGGAGGGACAGTGAGTGGGGGGAGAGTGGACGTGTGTGGGGTGGTTTCAGACAAGCGCCTGCCTCCCCACCCAATACTCACCGTGCTTGTGTGAAAACCCCACTGGTAACCCCTGGGTGGCTACTGAGTGGGTAACGCGCTTGTCTGAAAAAACCCCTGGATGTGTGTGAACTCTGGGGAGGGAAGGGCTCTCTGTGAAGAAAGGGAGAGCTGCTCCCTGAATAGTGACTTTTTCTCAGTGCTTTAACGGCTCCTTGTTCAGGGTCCCCTGGCTGTGCCTCCTTGGTACACAATGGAGCTGAAATGGCAGTGCCACCAGGGGCCTTTCAAACACGGATGCCTGGCAGAGAAGAACAGGGCTCCCTACCCCAGACATTGCAGCGTACCCAGCAAGGAACCATTCTCGGCTCGTGCCAGAATCTATGTATATTCCTGGCTTCTGTGCCTACTGCCTCTTTGGTTGGCATTGGATTCCCCCCACACTGGACACATGCTTTACACAAGCATGTTCTCCCTGCTGTGCATTATGACTTCAGGTCTTCCTAAACAAACCCAACCCCAAAAGGGCAGAAACAGCTGTTCCCACTTGACCATGCCAGTTACTCTCTACGGTGCCCCTTCCCGGAACTTTACTTGGCAGCTTTGCCTTAGGGAGTCTTTAAAAACAAATGGATTTTAAATGTATTGCTTTTATTTATCCATTTAGTCTTTGGAACTAAATAATTAAAAAAGGCTAAATAATTTAAGCCTCGATCCACAAGCCGCTGACTCTGGAGCCTTCTCCCACAGGGCTTCAATTGCACGACTCCAGAGTCGGTGATTTCGTTAGTCTTTAGAAAATGATTTCTCTGATTTCCTAGGTAACTGGACTACCATGTGGGCTGCAAATCAAGGGCCAGATGCATCAGTACATTTCAGCATCCTAGCCAGGTGTTGGTTCCCAACGTTGCTGGGAACCTGGCTTACCTGGGCAGCACTTTCTAGATGCTTCGTGCTGCTCCTGAGGGGTGGAGAACTCCCAGAATGGGGTCTGCGCCCTACCCTAGCTGTCAAGTTGAGAGCGCGCAGCTTGAATTACACAGCTTTACAAAGAGCTCTCATTCTCTCTGGGTTTCTTGTTACTGATTAGGTGTGACAGGCTTATAACTGAAAACCTTAGGGAAATTCCTAAACAAGAACTATGTCAAGCTGGGTACCTCTTGGTAAATAAACTGGAAGCTTGCAGTTGCTTGAGCAGAGTGCATAACTTATGGAACTCACTCCCTGGATATATTAGCTCCGCTCCCTCCCAACTTGCAAATCCCTCCTGAAAACCCGCCTCTTCCATCAGGCCTTTCCTAGCTTGTCATGAGTGGTACTACATCCTTTCCCCCTCACTTATAACCTAATTCCCTGTTACTAAGCAAAACACGTGAGCCTGTAACTTCTCAACCTCATGAATGTACTCTTGTCTTTCCTGATATTTACCTTTCCCTTGTATCTCTCCTCCCTTGGCTCTCGGATTGTAAGCCCCTTGGGGGTAGGGACCTGTTTCTGACTGTGGATTGTACAGTGCCAGGTACATTGCTTGTACTATATAAATAATAATAATTATGGGCAAACTGGCTCCTAGAGCAAGCTACATTTCTATCCCAAGCAGCCTGTTTACCTCTAGTCCCTAGGGTTGTCGTGTCCCTGTGGAAGGAAGGTCAGAAGGGGCTGTAACTCTGCCCCTTACCTGCAGTGAGAAGAGTGCCCAAGGTGAGGGAGCAACATCCTTTCCCCAGAATAACTCTCTTGCTTTAATGCCAGTGACCCTGCCAGCAACTATCATGACTTCGTCTGTGCCAACCACAGTGGGAGGCCACATGATGTACCCCAGTCCCCACGCAGTGATGTACGCTCCCACGTCAGGCCTCACGGATGGTGGGCTCGCAGTCCTGAATGCCTTCTCGCAGGCTCCATCGGCAATGCAAGTCTCCCACGGACAGGTCCAGGATCAGGGTAAGCTGTGCAAACGATGGGACGGGTCCAGGATCAGGGTAGGCCGTGCAAAGACTGGCTGCTGCATGGCCAGTTGGGATAGTTTGCCAAGGGAAATTGTAGAGGCCCTGTTGCTGGAGGCATTTAAAGAAAGGCTAGATGGGAATCTCTTAGGGATGAGCTAGGCAGGGTGAACGCTGTATAATGGCAGGAGCCTGGCCTAGATGACCTTCCCGCTCTAAGATTCTATGGAAATGACTGCCCTGTTGTTTGGATGGCTGTTATTGTGTTATCGTAGCTTATTTTACATGCTGCTGATCTTGCTAGAGGTGACAGGGAGCTGGGTTGGGGTTGGTTACCCAGGAATGCTTTGCGGACCTGGGAGTGCCTAAGGGTGACTTTCAGGAAACCACCTCTCTACTGCTCCCTGTTGGGCAAGAGCAGAGGTGACTTCAGACTTGTGGGACTTGAGACGACGAGGGGCATAATAGCTCTCTCCCCAGGAGAGGGGTGGGGGTGGGAGAACACAGTCCACATGCACCAGATGTTAGTTCCATTGCTTGCTGCATTGATGGGAAACTCTTGGCCATTAGAACATTGATGGGAAAATTAGAATGGGGTAGAGTTGCACCCCTGCTATAATTGTTGTTGCATCCAGCAGGGGAAAAGCCGCCGCTCCTCCAGCAATGGGCAATAAAATCACTAGCGCCTATGTCAAGCACCACTGCTAGGCCCAGAGTCTGTGCCTCTCTGCACTCAATAGTGCAGGTCGAATGTATTCGGAGCCCTGGATATTGTGCATCCCCCACTCCCCCTTGAATTCTGCAATTTTTCTGGAAAGCAGAATAAAACTATAAAATTGACTAAATTGTATAAATTATGCAAACTTCCCAGCATGCCATCATGTCAATTTTTAACATCCTATGCATTTTTTTAAAATTCTCACAAAATACCACCTGGATTTCTCAACAAGGGGCTCTTCTATTCCTGGAGTGGCACAGGGCCCTGTGGCCTGGAATATATGCCAGCAGCTAAAAGTGCCAGCACTCCATTGGCTAGCTCATAGCGCTCCCTGCTCAGGCTGCGATTTTGTACTGTCGGAGACCATTTCGGCAACAATTTGGCCAAATGCAAGATTCCACAGAAATGGCGACTGCTGCTGCAGTAGCACAGAAGTTTTGCAGCCCTGAATATATCCCAGATCTGTTTCCTCTGCCTTCCTCTCTGCAGATTGGGGCAGATGTGTCCCTGCCTTGTTGATGATCTGGTTGTAGCTTTAAGGTATTCTTTGCAGCCAGACAGGCTGGAGATGTGTTCAATGGAAGGCCAGATTCTAGAACTAGACGGGCATCAACTTCCAAAGACTCGGGGGTGGCTTACGATAGTAAAAAACACACAAAACGCTAAAAATACAATAAAATCCCTTTTTTTAAAAACACCCACCCACCCCAGCACCTATCCCCACCTTCCAAATGCCTTGCCAAAAACCTCCAGATTATGCTCAAGTTCTGTGCTTTTGTGGTGGTGCAGATGGCTGGGCAGAAGTGCAGCCCATCTGAGGTGCAGGTACCCCATGTAGCAACTGTGAAAGGAAATGGGAGGGCAGCAGCTGCTCACATCTCTGAGGTTGGGGGGAGAGGAAATGTTAGGGCTGGCCACCTGCTAAGTCTGGAAGTCCCAAGTAGCTGTGGTGGATGATGATTAGCCCTGATCCCACTCCCTTCTCTCTCTCCCACTGTCTTTGGCAGGTGGAGTTCCCCAGGTGTTCTTGACAGCACCCTCAGGGACAGTCCAGATACCGGTCTCAGCTGTCCAGCTTCACCAGGTATTATTCATATTATTTTTATCCCACCCTTCTCATAAGACTCAGGGTGCGTGTGCGTGTGCGTGTGCGCGTGCGCTATTTCCTCCAGAGGTTGAGCAGACTTTGGCTTAGACAAACCCCCAAGGGAAGGGAGTTACCTGGGCACAAAAATGGGGCCTGCTATTGTGGGCATTGAGTTTCCCCATTAAGAGAGGAGGCAGATCCTGCTTCTCTCTGCATCTGCAAGTGTGGCTGACTCCCTTTCCACCTGGCTGCAGCATGCGCATTCACCCTCCATCCACCCTGTGGAGGTTGCTCTTTTTTTGGTTGTTACTATTGATTTGGATTCTGCCATTCCCCAAAGGCTCAGAATTGCCAAAATAATATTAAAAACCAATAAAAGTATTAATCTGTATAAAATCCAACTTAAAACCATTTCCACCCACTAAAATCCTGGCCAAATAAATAAGTCTTGCATTGCCTCTGGAAAATGCTCCGGCTTTGGCTAGGGTGAACCTCCAGGGGAAGGGTATTCCAAAGAAATAGAGCAGAGTGGAACATAACGGAGGAGTGTAGGCCAGCAAAAGATAATATTTCCCAGGCTGACTATAACTAATCCCTGCTCTGGGCTTGGATCTTTCCTCTGGCTAGAGAGGTGTTTTGAAGGAGCTGCCATGCCCTGCACATGCTTGCCCTCACTGGAAGAAACCCAGAGTGTAGCAGACTGTGGGGGATGCTGTGAGTGTTTTAGCCTTTTCACTGCCAGGGGGAAAGGCCTAAGAGGAGACATTAATTAATTCATAAGGGGTATCTTACTAGTGCCCACTTGACCCCAAGGCAGGGGTCAGCAAGGGGGAGTCTCAGTGCACATACAGCTCCTCTTCTGCACATCAATCAATGCCTGTGCTTTGCTGGGGTTGTGGGCCAGGGGAGCAGCATCATCTGGTAACCTGCCCCGAGGACTGGATTTGTGGCTGCTTGCTCCCTGCAGAGGATGGGGCAGCAGCTCCTGTCACCCCAGCACAGAGTGCCCCATCCCCCTTTGCAGTGGTTCTGTTCCTCCTGGCCAGTGGTCCTCCCAGTGTGACTGGGTGGAGTCGGGATCACTGTGTCTGAACGCGCTAATGTTGCGAGGCTGCCCTCTTTGCCCAAAACAGCCCCGAGAGCCAGCAAGCAGAGGAGATGACGGTACGCTAGTGTCCCAGGCTTCCCAGGCTGCTCGGATTCCCCTCTCTCTCTCTTTCTCTACAGATGGCTGTCATTGGCCAGCAGTCCAGCAGCGGCAGCAACCTGACGGAGCTGCAGGTGGTGAACTTGGACACTTCACATAGCACCAAGAGTGACTGAGCGCCCCTGTGTGTCCCCTGGTCCCGCAGTGGCTGCCGCCAGACTCATGCTGCGCCTGGCCCCAGGACTGGCAGCGTTCATCGCACTGCGCCCAGCACCAGGATCTCTGTGATCCCCTTTTGTATGGACTCTGTCACTAATTTATTGTTGCCTTTTTCACATTCTCTTTTTTCTCTCTCTCTCTCTCTCACACGGACACGCGCGCACACACGCATACACACACACGCACGTGTGCGCTGAATTGGCCATTGGGTGGAGCGGAGCCTGGGCTGCGCAGGGCTTTGTTATGTTGGGACGCTGCATTTACTATGCTTTTCTCACTCCAGCCAAAGAAAACAGTCTCTCGCAGGTGGGAGAGCTCTCCCCGCCATGAAAAATATCCCTCCTGTTTCCGTTAGCTGCGTGGGAGCTCTGTCCCCTGCTGCATGTCCATACGTCTCCTTGAGTATTAACAGCCAGCGGAGCGCTGGGTTGGCGATAACCGCAAGGAGGGAAGTCTGGGTGGGGAGGCAGCTGCCGCCTTCGTGTCCCAGGCTGGAGAGGCAGGCACAGGCCCTGTTGCTGGCCTCCAGCAATGTGCCTTCAGCAGCCACTGATACATGGCGGCAGCAGAAACCTTGCCTGTGAGGAGCCCCATGTTCAGTGAAGCCTTGAGCAGCCAATTCAGGTTCTGCTAGGAGGTCAGAAGCCTGGTCCCCAGCACAGAGGGGTGCATGCACAGCTTTTCTCCCAGTTGCCCCATCACAAGAGTGGTGGTGACGCCACCTGGTGACAATCCGTATGGCAGCTGCAAGCACCAGCATGGGTGGGAGGAGAAAATTGCCCCTCAGCCTGTGTATAGAAGTGCACTGCCAGTGGGGGTGGGAGCCCCCTTGTCCTTTGTGTTCCTGGTGCATGCTCAGCTAGGCCATAGCCCAGCCGCTACGACGGTACCAAGCCTGCGGGATGCCTTCCTGATGGGAGAGTGTGCCAGTGGCAAACAGTCTCTATTGCACCAGCGCTCTCCTCTGAAGAGCCACAATCGTTGTCCATAGGGTGGATGTTGAGGCTCTGAGTTGGAGTTGAGTATTTTGATATGTTAACTTGATTCCTTTCCTTTCGCCTCCCCCATGGTGACTTCTCTCAGGTCACACAAACACTAGTCCGACGACTGCGAGCAACACGCCCCGAGCTGGACCACAGCCGTTTTCAGTCAGCCCTGCCGCGACGTGGCTGCGCTGACTAAAATGCATCTGCTCCACGGGACGTTCAGCCAGCAGGGCTGCCAAAGGCTGTGCCTCCTAATAGGGCGTGGGGTGAAGCAGGAAGGTCTAGCTGGATTAGCTGGGCAGGTGTGGGGATGTTTCCTCTGCATGCTGACAGAACGGGGTGGGGAAGAGGCCCATGCCCCTTGGGGCAACTGTCTAGCACTGCAAGAAGGTCTTTCGCACGCTTGAAACTCCCCTCACTCTCAACATGTGACAAAGAAACCAATGTGAACATTAAAGGGAAAAGCTGCAGGACATTTGGGCCTGTGGGGCTGCCCTGCTGGGCTTGAGGGAGGGTAGGAGGAGAGACTGTGCCTGTGCACGGGGTGAGAGAGCATCCCATTCTACACGGCCGAACTGTGGTATCGGACAGATGCTGGCAAATGTTCACACGCCTTGTTTGGGCAGGGGGGATGGATCCCACTCAGGAGGAGTCCTCTATTCCTGCTGTGGGAGGCTTGGGAAGGGGGCGGCTAAAGTTTCAGTGAGCGGTTCTGTGGCTCTTGCTCCCCGGGGCCAACTCTGGAGGGAAGAGGCTGCAGACTCCTTTAGGGAAAGGAAGCAGCTACTGTAACTTCTTTTTTTTTTCTTTTTTTCTTTTTTAAATTAAAAGACAAAAGAAGCCTTGGGGGAAGAAAAAAGACTTTATTTTTCTAAGTGTTAAACTCGGTATTTATGTAATTCTTAAAGGAACTAAAGTCTGGCTCCTGTACAGTTTTCATGGGGTTTGTACTGTGGGGGGAGGGGGGAGAAGGGGAAGAGGACAGGAAGGGGCCTTGCTTTTTAATTTGTATTGTAATCTTTGAAATGTTTTCTGGAACATTAGTGTTTAAGCTGCTCTCCCTGCTCCGGCCGGGCCTGACTGGGTGCTAAGGAGCTAGCGAGGAGCCAGAGAAGCTCAGCTCCTCCTTAGCTTCTCCTGGAGTTTGTGTCCTGTATGCCCGGGGTGCGCATTACAGCAACAGCCTAGCCTGCTGTCGCTACCCAATAGTAGGCGTGGCTACCAGGGAGCAGCGAGAAGGTAGGACAGGAATTCTGTCTCCTCTGTGCCTTTCTCCTTGGTCCCCACCAATGACGGGTGGGGGTGCAGCACCTGGGAAGCCATTGGTTCCCCTTGATTTACTCTCAGGGCCATATCATTGCACCGCTGCCATGCAGACAGGAGAAAGGCAACCTCTTCCAGCTCTTCACCTACTGCCTCCCCCCTCCCACCAGCGCTGCCATCAGCCTGGGAAACAAAGTGCCTCCAATGATGCGTCCCCGAGACAGCCCCAGGGAGATGTTTTTAAAATGTCCCCGCAAAGCCTTAATTCTCTCTGAGCTCCAGGAGAAACGAACATCCAACCCCTGTGTCTTTGGAGTCAAAAGTGTAAGGCTGCCGCCTCTTGTTCCCCAAGGTTAGTTCCTGCTCTGTGGCAGGCGAGCCCTGCTCTCCAATAGGAATCTCTAGCAATGCAATCAATTATGGCTTTCCTTCCCCTTCATAAGAAGTGCCATACAGAGCCAGACCAATGATCCATCAAGCCCAGCGTCCTGTCGCTGACAGTGGCCAATTTCAGTCACATGGGAGAAGTATGTGCAGTCATAATGGGCAATCCATTCCCTGATTCCCTCCCCAAATGTGACAAATGCCTTCTCTTCTTCCCCACCCCCTGTTTGGTAATCTTGCCGTCTCAGTGTGCATGGCATGAACTGCTCCTTCTACTGACCTTTTACTTAGATGCTTGAAAAGGCTCCTCTTCTCAGTGCTTAAAGCTGATAGACAGGTGAACTCCTGAGTCCACGGGGCTAGCGGTGGTGATGCAGGTTTGTGTCGAGCCACCCCGGTTCAGGAAGGAATCCATGCCATAGTTTTTAAGGAGATGCCTGTGGAACAGGCTAGCTCTTCAAAGCAGTAATTCTGCCAGGTTGGTAAGCAGGATTCGCAAGACAAAACTTCACCACTGAAGTCAGTGGTAGTTCTGCCACTTTAAAGGCCGAGGATTGCACTCTCGGTGAGAAATGGGGCTGTGGGAAGAGCAGGGCTTGGCCAGAAGTTGGGAGCAGGACCTATAGTTCCATGAGTTCTACCCTTCTCACCCTTCCCTACTGTTTATAGGGCCAGTGCCATGGAATTGATCCACCAGTCAGGGCTGGAGGTGATGCTTAAAGCCCTCTTGCAACTTCAGGAAAGGCCCCTCCCCAACGCCTTGGCAATCGCAGGTTAAACACTAATGTTGCATTTTATTTAAAGTGCAGACTTGTAAGAACACTTGTGTATCAGGGATGAAATGGCATTTATTGTGTGATGACATTTTTAGTTCATTTTATTGTTTTGGATTTTGTGTGTGTGCGTGCGTGAGCGTGAGTGACTGTGTGCGGTTTTATTTTGGTTTTGTTTTTAAAAGTTTCCAGGGTTGTGTTTCTAGAAGGATGTGGGAGTAATCACAGTACTATGTACAGAGCTTTCTTTTGTATTTAAAAAAAAAAAAAAACAACTTTCAATAAATGTATCATTTTGTGCACAGACTTGGTGACCTCAGTGGTACCTGGAAAAGCATTCCGACTAGGGTTGAGCTGGAGTGCCTAGGAGGGAGCTGGTATCATGTGCAGCTTACACTGAAGCCAACCTGAAAGAAGTGGTTCACTTGTTTTTAAGTTAAAGAAACAAAGGGCTTTATTTTACAAGGAAAGGGAGCTCCCTGCACCTCCATGAGCAGGGGAGCCAGAGGTTAAATAGCTCTTCCTTCTGGATGTTTTTGCCTGGTAACCCGCAGGGGGAGCTCAAACAACAAGCAGTCATTGGGGGAGAGACTTGGGAGGAAGCAAAAGCAGGAAGTACTGGTGTTTTCTGGGATTACGGGGGACTTGGCCATAAGGGGTAAATACCTCTGGATTAGGAACCTCCTTCCCCACTTGAATTCTACTCCTCTGGAAAGGTAAGTACCTCCCCTTTTAGACTTGCTGCAACTCCCTTGCTCATGGGAACACGAGCTGTTAAAGCAAGTTAAGAGAGACCTCCCTGAAAAAAGTGCTCCTGGAAACAAACCCAAGCTATGAACCCTAAAGTGAATGGCAGGGACTTTGGGGGGGGAAGAGTGGGAGAGGAGAATAGAAATGACAGTGGGTTAATAGTGGTTCCTACCATAGCCTATAGCATCAGAATGGAGATATCTTGTTCCTGTACCCTTCAGGGATCAGTTACAGCTAAAGCCTTCAAACAACCAACCATAGTAGCTTCAGTCTGCTGGGGAGCAAATGACGGATCATAAGGGAATGGGCAGAACAGTAATCAGGGTGATGATGAGCGTAGTCTTGATTCTGTTACATCAGCAAAGACAATGTGGGCACCTCCCTGTGGGTACCAACTGTTAATCTTGTTTGTATGGTGAGGGTTCACAGAGAGACCTTCTCAGTTGCTGCCCCAATGATGTGGAACTCTTTCTCTCTCCCACCCCAAGGTTCAGTTGAGCCCGAGCCTGGGTATCTTCCGGAGGCGGTGTAAGACTTTTTTTGTTAGGGCATTTGGCCGGCAGGGATAGGGAATGGGGGGTTTGGGGTATGGGTGTGAGGGGATGTTGGGAGGAGGGGTCTTGTGGGTTTGTGGATTTGTGTGTTTATGCTGGGTTTTTTATGTAGTTTTACTTGCAAGCTTCTCTGAGCCATCTGGGAAGGGAGGAGTAAAAATATAAATAAATTGATGGCTTTATGGATGTGTTCCATCGACTGCTAAGATGCAAACAGGTGTTGGTGTCACAAGTACATGTTGTATAGAGTGCAGGGTCGTTCCCTTTGGGTGTTAACAAACAAGACGATAGTCCACATGGCCTCCACTCACCAAACCTCATGGTGGGGTTCTCGGTGACTGTGGATCCTGCCGTGTGGGTGAATGCGGGCTAATGTAGGCCCACGTGTCTGTCTCTTGTCAATTTATTTTATTTCATTTCAATCTTTACCCTGCCCTTCCCAATAAGGCTCAGGGTGGCTTAAAACATATAAAAACATAAAAATCCCCTACATTTTTCTAACCCTGCAACCAACCTTATCCCTACCTGCTAAACACCTGGCCAAGCAAAGAGGTCTTGCATCTCTTCCAGAAGATGAGCAGGCTCGGGCTTAGATAGATCTCCAAGAGGGGGGAGTGGCATAATTGTGAGAGATGCTTCTGAGTGCCCTTGTCAAAACTTGACAGGCAGAAGTGAAGGGCGCTCCCAACCAACCTTGGAGGCCGCAACAAAACATAAAAGGTGATATTATCGCCTGGCCCCTAGCCTGTTGACATTCCGGCGAAGTTGCAAAACCTGGCTGTTTGCCCAGGCCTTTGGGGAGGGTGGGAGGGTAGGATGAGGTTTTTTTTAGCTCCCCCACCTGATTTGTTATTTATTATATATTATTTATGATATTTAGCCCTGTTTTAATATTTTAATATTATTATGAAATGTTTTAAATTGTTTTTATTGTATTTTACTTGTTGGAAGCTGCCCCGGGCTGCTTTGCAGGAGGGGCGGGGTACAAATTTATTAAATAAAAATAAAATAAATAAATATTTCAGCTACTTGATGCCCAAGCTGTTCGTGGCTGTGTGTGTACTGCCTTGGTGTGTACCAAGGCAGTACACACAGCCAGCACCATAGAGTTGAGGGTGGAAATCCTAGTGAAGAGCAACCGCTTCCTGTCCCTCTCTATGGCACTGCCTGAGGGGGGTGCCTGCAAGCCCATGAAATACATTCAGGGGACTGCCCATTTATTAAGCTGGAGATGCTAAGTTTGTAAATGGGGGCTGCATGGACCAAACCCAGACTCTAGTGGCTGTTGTCTCATTTTTCACCCTATGTGAAGGGAGATTCTGGGCATGGTTGAGAACAATTGGCATAGGAAGCCATGCTGTAGCTTCTTCCTAGGCAAACAAAACCTTTAAGAAGTTGATTTAGATGCTTTTGTGCAGGGCTGAGGAATGGCTAAGTTTTTGTTGTTGTTTTTTAATTTGGCCCCGTTCCAGTTCCTGGATCTGGACCCAATTCCTATCCCTGAGCAGTGAGAGACTGAGCTCAGAGGAAGGAAGCAGACATGAGGGCAGGCACTCAAGGACTGATCCAGATCCTCTTCCTGAGTGCACCCTTTAAGGACCCACTGATCCCAGCCTCTGTGCAGCCTTTGGAGCTTGTACTAATCTACAAAGTGACCCCTGGAGGTAAAAGGTTCCCCACCCCTACTTGAGTACTTGTCCACAAAGGGTCTTCAAATAAATTTAATGGAAATAATTAACCTAAATTACATCCCATATAGACATTCCTTTCCCAAACTGAGTAGCTTTCCCTTGCTGTTAGGAACATTCTTAAACTAACCTGCGAAAATTATACATAGTGGGAGTGAAAGGCTTGGTGCAGTTTATTCGTTTTTAAAAAGCAGATGCACCAGTCTTTACTAGTGGCATTAAACAACTTTCATTCTAGTTTTGAAAAAAATCATGACAGGGTCTTGATAAGGGGTTCAAGGTTTTTGCCTAAGTGACCCCATTTTAAGACTAAGACATGACTGTGGTCCTACCCAGACTGTAGCACAGGCACAAAATATATACAATAGCAATTGAGATTATTATTATTATTATTATTATTAACAAACATTTATATAGCGCCAGCAGTGTACCTGGCACTTTACAAAGTAATAAAATAGACACGGTCCCTGCCCCTAGGGCTTACAATCTGAGAGACAGGAGCTGGGGGAGAGACTTAGGAAGGGGAACAGAGGGAGAGACAAGGGGTCTAACATTCATGAAGATGCGAGGTCTCAAGTGCACGTACTTGGCTTGGTTACGATGAGAATGACAGCAGGCAGGTCCATGTTGCAAGGATAAGGGTAAACCGATCGTAGGTATAGGAATAGTGGCTCAGCAGGATAAAGAGTCAGACAGAGCAGAGCGAAAGAGGTGAGTTTTAAGGAGAGATTTGAAGGTATGAAGGGAGGGGGCAAGGCGGATGTGGACAGGGAGGGAGTTCCAGGCATGGGGGGCAGCAAGTGAGAAGGGACGAAGGCGCTTAGGGGAGCAGGGAAGGCGTGGAAGGGTGAGAGAAGGGACAGAGGAGGAGCGAAGTGCACGGGCTGGAGTATGGAGGGCGATAAGTGCAGAGAGGTAGGGGGGAGCAAGGTTGTGAAGAGCTTTATAGGTGAAGACTAGGAGCTTGTGCAGGATTCGTTCAGGAAGGGGAAGCCAGTGAAGCGAAGAGAGGAGGGGCTGCACATGGTCGAAGCGACTGGCGAGGTAGATGACCCTGGCAGCAGAGTTTTGGACAGAGATGAGGGGAGAAAGGTGAGACCGGGGAAGGCCAGTGAGAAGGAGGTTACAGTAATCGAGGCGAGAGATGACCAGAGCATGAACAAGAGTTTTGGCAGACGAGACAGAGAGAAAAGGGCGAATCTTAGCAATGTTATGGAGGGAGAAGCGACAGGATTTAGCAACAGAGTCAATGTAGGGTTTAAAAGAAAGGGCTGAGTCAAAGATGAAGCCTAGGCTACGGGCTTGGGGGACAGGCAGGATGGTGACTCCATCAATAGTTATTGACAGTGAGGAAGGAGAGGAAGGATGAGGGGGGAAGATAAGGAGTTCAGTTTTAGCCATGTTGAGTTTGAGTTGACGTTGAGACATCCAGGTAGAGATGTCAGAGAGACAGTTGATGAGACGAGCTTGAACAGAGGGAGAGAGAGAGGGAGTAGAGAGATAGAGTTGAGTGTCATCAGCATAGAGGTGGTATTGGAAGCCATGGGAGGCAATGAGTTTGCCTAAGGATGAGGTATAGATCGAGAAGAGGAGAGGGCCAAGAACAGAGCCTTGAGGAACACCAACTGAGAGGGGGAAGGAGGAGGAGGCGGAGTTGGAGAGAGACACATTAAAGGAGCGGTCAGAGAGGTAGGAGGAGAACCAGTTATGGACAGAGCCACAAAAGCCAAGGGAGTGAAGGGAATCCAGCAAGAGTGAGTGGTCAACAGTATCGAAGGCAGCAGAGAGATCAAGGAGGACAAGAATGGAATAGAGACGTTTAGATTTAGCCACCAGAAGATCGTTGGTGATCTTAGCGAGAGCAGTTTCAGTAGAATGAAGGGGGCGGAAGCCAGATTGGAGGGGGTCAAGGGAGGAGTTGGAGGATAGGAAGTCAAGGCAGCGGGAGTAGACAACACGTTCAAGCAGCTTGGAAGCAAAAGGAAGGAGTGAGACAGGACGATAGCTAGAAGGGTCAGAGGGGTCAAGAGTGGACTTTTTGAGAATAGGAGAGACTGTGGCATGTTTGAAGGCAGAAGGGAAAGAGCCAGTAGAGAGGGAGAGGTTGATGATGTGCAGGAAGGAAGGGGTGACAGTGGGAGTAATGGAGGTGAGGAGGCGGGAAGGAATGGGATCAAGGGGGCAAGTGGAAGGGTTGGAGGAGGAGAGCAGAGAGGAGATTTCCTTAAGGGAGGCAGGGAAGAAGGAGGACATGAGAGAAGGAGGGGGAGGAGGGAGAGGGGTGGGAGTGGGAAGAGAGGAGTGGGAAGCGATGATTGAGATCTGATCTGCAGGCAGCATGATCCCATTTGAGGGTCACAGTCCACCATGTGAGAATTTTTGGACTAGATTCTGGAGAACAGAAGGAAAGTAAATTGTTTAGAGAAGTACGATCCTGGTGATTTTTGTCTGTGGGTCTGCACTGATTTCCACAGTATCTTTAAATGTTCTGGTAGTCTACCAACACACTTAAAAAAAAACAACAACCTGGAAATCCATGATTAAGAATGCCTAAAACATTTAAATAATTCTGATACTATTTGTAACATACAACTCATCCTAATGGACAGGGCATAAAAACAAAGACACAACTAACCTTAATTCTGCCCATGTAATTATGAGCTTTGGAAAACATTTAGCCAGAGGTTTGTATAAAATACTTTTTTAAAAAGCAAATAAATCTTGTTCAAGCTTGCAAATCAAGCACTCGAAGTTAAGAAACGGTAAGGTGCAAGGTTGTCCAAGAAATGTTAATTTTAACTTGTATGTGCTGTGAGCTGTTCACTTGTACTAACACATTATTTCCTTGTCCTGCCTCATTCACTTCACAGGATTGATGATGATCAGGAAATAAATCAACTCTCCATTTCTTTTCATGCTGATATTTCAATGAGTGGCTTCTTTCTTTACCCTGCAATACCCAGTCCTTCACAGACTATAGAACTATGGGTTGCCTCATTGGGTGTTAACAGATGTCCACATCAGACGTCCTCCCTACCAGGGTGAGGGTGGGGTTGCCACCTATGCAAATTTTTATGGAACACTTATGAAAAATACATGTTGCAGGGCCTGCACTGGTGCCTAACATGTCAAGGCAGGGCCTGCAACATGTTTTTCATAAGTGTTCCTTAAAAGATTTGCATAGGTGGCAACCCTGGGGGAGAGAGAGAGAGAGGACGTCACGAGGCTGACTGAGCTCTGGCTGTGGGAACAGACATCCCTGTGGTCTGACCCAGCCAGAGGGAGGGACCAAGGACTGATGTACAGATGCTTGGCCACGCTCCCAGCGTCCCCCTGCCATGATGGGAAGCTATAGCTGGCTGCCATAGCAACCCCCTACACCGAGAGGAGGCGGGGCCAGGAACAAACATTCTGCCCACTCTGGCCCAGCTGAGCCGCAGCTGGTCGCAGACTAGGAACCTGCTTTGTTCTGGGCTCATATTACCAGTCCAGCTGTCACCTGAGGTGGGTTTTGCGCTGGGCCTCCATGTGCCAGGCCCAGAACAACGTTCAGGTATCACACTGGCCCAGTGTGAGGTCTTACACCCACTGGCTAAGCTGTGCATCACTGTTGTGCAATGCTGTTCCCTTTTCTGTTAGGCCACCCTCCCCAGTCCTGTCCATCAGTCCTTTTCCAGTCTCCAGTAATTCCATGCTTCCACCATTATCAATATCAGCACCTGTGATTTTTCACCAATTTTGTCACTTTCTGGCATTTTTTGTCGCTTTATGACATCTTTCATCATTCTTGTCATTTTCATCATTTTTTGTCACTTTCTAGTACTTTTACAACAGTTTTACAGCACCTTTATGGCACTTCCACAACAATTTCCAGCACTCCCCTGGCCCTTAGCTGGCACTCAACAAAGTACTCAAAAGTGGGTGTCTTACGCATGGCAGCAAATAAGGAAGCTATTAATACGCATGGCAGCAAATATGCATGGCAGCTGTAAGGAAGCTATTAAATGCACAACCACTCTCCATTATAAACAGGGGAGTGCTGAAACCCTGCCATTGAGGAAACTGCTTGAGCTACATTTCTGAAAATGTATCCATGGCTAATATTTGTGAGGACCATAATACATGCAAAGTTTGAAGAAGAGCCATCCAGAAAATAAAATGTTATGTTTAATTGGTTGTGGTCAAAATGCACAGCAGCCTTCACGATTTTGAATCCTCAATATCTCCTCCCCCTGGACAAGTTGAGCCCCCAAAGTTCACAGGCTTGGAGCATGAGATCAATAACAACTGTTATTGTAATATGATAGTGATTGGTGCAGCCAAAAAATGATTTAAAATGATTTAAAAAATCAGTTCTGCTGGCTTACACATGTGCAGTCGAGCAGCTGCTGACTGGCAAAAAAAAGCATAAGGACAGTTACGACTTTGCCTTTTAAAGTAACTTTATCAGAAGGCAGCTCTGTCACAAAGATTTTAAGATCTAGTCAGGTTTGTGTCCATTACCCACTTGCCTCAGAAAGCCAACAAGCGGAAGCTGTAGTCAGTTTCATGTCAATTACACCCTGGCCCCGCTCTCTCTACTTTTGACTCCCTATGAAAGTCTGCAACCTTTCATACCAAGTGAAAAGTATGCAGCTTTTTAAAAGATGCAGACTTTTCACTACTAATAAAAGATGCAGACTTTTCATAGGGAGTCAAAAGTATGGAGTGAGGCCAGGGGGTTTAAATGACATGAAACTGACTGGAGCTTAAAGTTTTTGTGACAGAACTGGCTCCTGATAAAGTTATGTGATTTTAAAAAGCAAAGTCATGTAACTTTCCATGTGCTGTTTTTTGCTGGTCAGCGGCTGCGCAGGTGCCAGCCAGCAGAACTGATTTTTTAATGTTTAATAACTTGGTTTTGCCTGCACCAACCATTATCACACTACACCAGCCCTTGAGCTAGACCTCTTGCTCCAAGGCTGTGAAGTCTGGGGCCTCAGCTTATCCAGGGGGAGGAGATATGGATAGCTCAAAATCCTCCCATGGGAGTGAATGAATAAAAGTCATGCAACTTTTCATATGGAGTCAAAAAGAGTGAGGCCAGGAGTAATTGACATGAAATTGACTACAGTGTAAAGTCTTTGTGACAGAGCTGACTTATGGTAAAGAATCATCAATATCTCCTCTCCCTAGATACGATGAGTCCCCAAACATCACAGCCTTGGAGCATGAGATCAATAACAACTGCTGCTGTAATATAGTGATTGGTGCAGCCAAAACCAAGTTTTAAAAATCAGTTCTGCAGGCTTGCGTGTATGCAGTAGAGGTGGCCATGCTTCTGCTGGCAGGGCAGACAAGCCCAGCAGTGAACTTCAGCAGCGTGAATGAGGAGAAGGGAGGAGGGACTCGTCACCACCTCCCTCCCACTCCTCTGCTGCTACTGATCCACAAACAGTAAGTCTGTTCCCCCTGTGCCCACTAGCCTCCCAACCCTGCTGCCAGGAAGGGGAGCCCCCAAAAGGCTAGTCCTGTCCTTGCTTAGCTCCCTCGCAAGAAGCATCTCGGGACTTTCAGCAGGAACAGTCTCTGCAAGTCCCGAGACAGACACTTCTTATGAGCGACAGGCTGGGGAGCTGAGCGGGGACAGGCCTACCTTCCATGCAGTTGGGGTTGGACACCTAGTGGGGCAAGCATGGGGGAACAGCGGGGGGGGGGGGGGGGGG
>QEPC01011569.1:1157427-1172424 GCA_003113815.1 Sphenodon punctatus
TGTGTGTTTGTAAGAAAGAGTGTGAGAGAGTGTGGGGGAGAAAAGTGCATGTGTGTGTGAGAGAGGGGGGGGGGAGAAGAGTCTGCATGCGTATGCGTGTGAGAGACTGAGTGGGAGGGGAGAAGAATCTGCATGTGTGTGTGTGTGTGTGTGTGTGTGTGTGTGTGTGTGAGAGAGAGAGAGAGAGAGATTGAGGGGGGGGGGAAGAGAAGAAGTTGGGAAGAATCTTTCCCCAACCGTCTCCTGTTTTGGTGTGGAGGCTATGTTTAAAAAAAGTCACACACCAAGTTCCTCCTCAAACTCCTTTGGCTCTTGTAGAGTTACTCCTAGTTTACGCTAGGGTTAGAGGGGGATAATAATTTCCATTGACCCTAATATAAACAACACTAACTTCATATATGCACATCTTAAATGTTGCACAACGTTTAAGTTAAAAGTTCTGTAAGACATACAACTTAAAAGTTGTGCAACAACTGATATTTATTTATTTATTTATTTTAAACTTATATCCCGCCCCTCCTGCCCAAAGGCAGCTCGGGGCGACGAACAACACAAAAGATATCACAATAAAATTTTTTAAAACAAATCAACCAAATTTAAAAACAAAGCATAAAACTCCCCCTCCCCCAAACCCTACCCTCCCTACCCCCACCCTCACCAAAAGCCTGGCAGAACAGCCAGGTCTTACACAAACGTCGAAACGACAGGAGGGTGGGGGCCAACCGAGCCTCTGGGAGTGAATTCCACAGCACAGGGGCAGCCACTGAAAAAGATCATGATCAACTGTGTCGAACGCAGCCAAAAGGTCTAGTAGGACCAGTAAGGTCTGGTAACCCTGGTCCAACGCCAGACGGAGCTCGTCAACCAAGGCTACCAATGCAGTCTCCGTATCATACCCAGGCCAAAACCCAGACTGAGAGGGGTCAAGGAAACCGGTGTGGTCCAGGTGTTCTTGGAGCTGCCGTGCCACAACCCGTTCAATAACCTTCCCTAAAAAGGGAAGGTTAGAGACTGGCCGATAACTGGCAGGAGCATCAGCGTCAAGAGATGGTTTCTTGAGCAGGGACCTAACCACAGCCTCCTTCAGGCATTCAGGCACCCTGCCCTCCCAAAGGGAGGCACTAACCACCCCAGCCAGCAACAGCCATAGCGTCTCCTGACTGGCTTTTACCAGCCAGGACGGGCAAGGATCTTGTTCACAAGTAGTGGCACGAACAGATCCCAACAAGGACTCCACATCAGCAGGCGCCACCATCTGAAACTGATCCCACAAAACAGGACAGGACGGGGCATCCATAGCCCCAAGATGATCCTCTGCAATAACTGTGGAAACGAAATCGTGGTGGATGCGAGCGATCTTATCTACAAAGTACTCGATAAACCGGTGACAGCGGTCACTGGATTGCTCCAGGTCCAGGCGGAGACAGGCAGGACTGACTAAACCTTTCACCACCCGGAAAAGCTCCACTATATCCAATATATCAATGTGCTGATATATTAATCATATCGCAAAAAAATGGAAATTTATCAAAACAAAAAACTTTACAGTTTAAAAAAATGTTAAATGCACAATAGTTTTTAAAACAAAAAACTTTCCTCTTCAAAAACCTCATAAAATCATTTGGACTCTCAAACTCCAAAAAAACATACAAATTCATTACAATTACAATCAAAAAAACCATTCAACTCCATACATTGCAACAAGACATAAATGCCAAAAAGCATGGAAATTATTTCAGAATTTGAGGAATATTTCATATTTTATCCTCATCAACATAAATATAATATATGTACTTAATTCCTTACCATACATACTTGCTCTTAATCATTTTTATCAATAACTACACTTTCACATTTTTTCATTATTAAACTTTAATTTATTATCATAATTAGACAATGAACCATTTTTTCAGAGTGCATTAACTCTGTTTCTGCAGAACTGCATTCTGTACAACAAATTGTATAAAGTTCTCTACACTGACATCGTTAACAGTTTATTGTATAAAGTGCATACAATTTCTATACATGTAAAGGACAGAGTTAATGCACTCTGAAAAACTGTTTGTTGTTGAATGATGATAATCCAAGTGGGGCAAAGGGACTGCATCCCATGGGGCCAGGCCACGCAGCTGGCATAGTCTTGGATTAGGGCAGAGGAGTGCTCCCCTCCTTGCCACCCAACAGCTGATCGCGGGAGGGATGGGCCCAGGAAGAGCATGCATGCTCCCCCCAAGCCCCACTTCCCCCTGACCAGCTGCTAGGTGGGTGGGAAGGGTGCATATGCTGGGGAGAAGATTTCAGAGAATTAATTACGAGGAGAGGCGGAGAGCCAATGCTAGAGAAGTCCGGACTAAAAACAGGGATCGTATTCTCAAAAGGAAGGTAATTGCCGATTAGAACAACTTAGCTAAAAAGGTGGTGGTTTTTCTGTCCCGTGTGGCATGATTTTCCATGCGGATAGCAACCCTGGGAGCATTTTATTTATTTAAATTTATTATCCCACCCTATCCTGAGGGCTCAGGACAGGAAACAACACACAAAATCATAAATAGAAAAAAATACAACAATTTTAAAATCCTTATCACAAACCTCCTGAAACCCTTATCTTTGCTTGCCCAATGCCTGGCCAAATAAAAATGTCTTACATTGCCTCCAGAAGATGAAGAAGTTAGAGTTCCAATTAAACTTCGGGGGGAGGGAATCCCAAAGTTGTGGGGCAGCCCCAAGAATGCCTCTCTGTGTGCCCTTGCTGTGCAGATTTTATGTAGGTTGGTGTGGGCATGAATCCCATTGAAATTAATGGGACTCCTGACAGAGCGAGCAGCTACTCGATAAGAACAATTTACAAGAAGGCTTGCACTGCTGGAATTTTTAAAGCAAGGCTACTTTTCTTTTTAAGTTATACTCCAGGACCAGCTCAGTCAGAGGTTCAGACCTTCATGCAAGAGTGACTAGGTGAAAATCTGTGACCTGTGTTATTTAGTTTATTTATTAAAATTTCTATCCTGCCCATGTGGGCTCAGGGTGTATTACAACATGATAAAACACACACATGCACATGCACACACAATATTTAAAACTATTTTAAAACCCTCTCAACAAGGCCCTATCTCTACCTGCCAAATAAAAAAAAGTCTTACATTGTCTCCAGAAAATGCTCAGGATCAGACTTTGGTGAACTTCCAAGGGAAGGGAATTCCATAACTGTAGAGCCAGCCACTGATCTTCTAATAGGCCCTTTATACCATAATATCTATTAAGGTATGAGCGCCTGCTCCGAGCCTATAGATCACAGTCAAGCGCCCTTTCGATCTAAGAAGGCCACATAAAAGGAATGACTCTGGGCTCTATACTTGTTAGCCAAATGGTGCAGGATATAACACTGCTCTATGGTGGAGCGACCTCTTTGGAAACCTGCTTGTTCTGGATGTATAATCCTCTCCATCCTCATCCATTGCACAAGTTTACCAAGCAAGAATTTGGCATATAATTTCCCCACTACGCACAAAAGGCTAAGCAGGCGGTAGTTGGCCGGCTCAGTTTTAGGGCCCTTTTTATATATTGGGACAACTATAGCCTTCGCCCACAGGGCTGGGACCCTACCTGAGTTATTTACAGCCGTAAATAGGGTCACAAGCGGCGGGAGCCACCAGTCTTTGTAGGCCTTGATTAACTTGATATAAACATGGTCGGGCCTTCTGGTTACTGAACAAGTCCACCAAGGACTCCACCTCGGACTCCGAGACAGGGGGCCATGGGTGGAATTCCACCAGGTTACCCTTCACTGAGTCCAAGGGTCCAGTTCCCTCCACACTGAACAACTGACGGAAATGCTCAGCCTATGTAGATGGTGAAATGGTGCTGGCCATAGTCCCTAAAGGCCTAGTGGTTGAGTTATTAACATTAGCCAAAACTGCCTAGCATCCCTTCGTTCGGCAGCCAAAAGGAGACTAGACCACTGTTCTTCTGAGTATTTCCTTTTCTTCTCCTTGATCAGCTGTTTGTAAGTGAGTTTACATACAAAATAATCTGTAGGGAGACTGCGGGAGGATCCCTTCCTATACATCTGGTAGATGGATCTCAATTTGGATTGGGCGAGCTGGCCCTCTTTGTCAGCCCAAGGGTTTCCAGTCCTGGGGCGGAAAGGCTTATTGTCCATAGACAGTGACTGGATAAATTGGGTCAGATTGGCACTAAGCTGCTCAAAAGAATTTAGTATCTCGTCGGGCTCTGTAAAATGGAGGATTGCCCCTCTCAATTGATCACTAAGCGGCTGAGCTATATGGGGCCCCAGCAAAATAGCCAGGGATTTGTCCCAGCGCAGAGCCCTGAGGACTTCTAAATGGCTAACCTCAGGATCTGGAATTATAATGGGCTCTATGGTGGAACAACGGAGAGACAATGAAAGGGTCAACGGCAGGTGATCGCCAACTAGGGCTGAACCTACCGCAAAGTCTGCTACGTACAGCAGAACGGCAGGGGAAAAAAGTATATAATCCACAACACTGGTGCCCGACGGTCCCAGGTATGTGAGTTCCCCACCCGGATCACCATATCCAGCCCTATTGAGGGTGTACAGATTAAAGGCGGCTACCAGCTTGGCCAACCTAATCCCAGAAGAGTTAACATGTGGGTCCCTGGACTTCCTAGAGTTGAGTAGGCCATATGGATCATCTGGGATCAGGTCAACATAGGGCACAACAGCATAGTCACCAGGGCCCATCCTTGCATTAAAATCTCCTGTAAAAGAACTGCGCATGTGCGAATAGCGGCAGCAGCTACACGCGAGCGCTCCCCCAAGCCGCTACTGAAAACGGCCCCAAAATAACGATTCAAACAAAAAAAAATCAACCAAAGTGAAAGGAAACATGCCTCCAAAAGGTAGGGAGGGGAAAAAAAAGGAAAAGGAAGTAAAAGAAACACCGATGGAGCGGTATGTTAAAGCACGCCGCCCAGAAAAAAGTGGGCCTGAGGCCCGGAGTGCTACCAGTATTAAAATGGCGCCTGCGGTGGTAGCGGAGGCGGCGGAGGCCTCAGAAGGGGAGGATTCCACTGAAGAAATTGAGGTAGAGGAGGAGGAAGATTGTGAAGGGGGCCCAATTATGAGGCTGTTGCTGGAGCTAAAAAAGAATTTTAAAAAGGACATGAATAAACTGAGAGCCTCAGTTGAGGCAGGAAATCAGAAGTTGGAGGGACTGGTGCAGAGATTAAATTCAGCAGAGGAAAGAGTATCCTCGCTGGAAGACCAGGCGATTAGCACTGAGGAACAAGTATCAACGCTCCAAGAGAGGGTTCACTTTCTCATGCAAAAAACAGAGGACCTGGAGAACAGGTCCAGAAGAGACAATTTAAGATTTGTGGGCTTCCCTGAGGGGAGCGAAAAAGCTGATGATAAGGAGTTGATATGGGAGTTTCTGACTGAACATTTCCCTGAAGAACCAACGTTGCAGAAACCTGAAATCATCAGAGTACACAGAACAGGGAGAATGCCTAACAAGAACTTCCCCAGACCAAGGACAATCATTGCTAAATTTGCCAGCTACACAGTGAAGGAAGAGATCCTCAGGAATGCACGCAGGATAAGGGACTTGAAATTCAGGAATGACTCTATAAAGGTATTCCCAGACTATGCTTTAGAAACCATGAATAAAAGAAGAAAATGGAGCAAGTATTTTGCAGCCATGAAAGAGAGAGGCTGGAGACCAGTGTTAAAATTCCCAGCGAGGATGGTTGTGAACATAAATGGAAAAAATAAGACATTTGAGGCAACAGAAGAGCTTGAGGCCTTTCTCCATCTTTCATCAAAGGACTTAAATTGAGTATTGAAGTTAAATGTTAATATTGCACTGTTAAAATTTTGGGCCATTGTATAAGTTCAGGGGGCCTTTAGAAGGCTCCAGTATAGTTAAATTAATAAGGCTTGCGGGGGGGTAAGTCTCGTGGTAAGGAAGAGACATTTGGGTTTTTTATTTTTTTCTTTATAGCTGTTTAGACAGCAAGGGAGAGACTGAAAAGCTGGTGATGCGCAAGAAGGAGGGGAGGAAAGAAGAGGGGTTGTTAAAAGAAATGTTTGGGGAAAGTTGGGCTAGGGAGGGAAGAGGGTGTTGGGGAGGAGAACAGAGGCACAAGAAACTTGTCAAGAGAAAGGTAGAGATGTGTAGGCTGAAAGGTAAAGGTATACTAAAAGATGTGAAGAGAGAGGGGACAGGACTTCAAGAAGGAAACAACAATGACCATGGCTGACACCAAGATGTTAACATTAAATGTGAAAGGGCTGAATTCACCACAAAAAAGAAAAAGGGTAAGAGAGTTGGTGAAGGAATTCAAAATAGACATTATATGCCTGCAAGAAACCCATTTATTAGAAGGGGAAGTTCACAGATTTATCCATTAAAAAACGGGGCAAGTAGTGGCTTCATGTGCTAAAAGAAAAAAAGCAGGGGTATTATGGACCCAATACTGACCAGGTCCAATTTTATAAAAAATATATTCCAATCATACTACAGAACACAAAAGGAGTATTAATGATTCTGGGAGATTTAAATATCCCGCTATCAAAGTGGGATACCTCAAAAACAATACCACTGAATAAAAGACAACAGACCATTAGGGACCTGTTTGAATCCAAAGGTTTGATAGATGTATGGAGATTCTTAAATAAACAGAGCAGAGAATATACTTTTTACTCCAATCCCCATAATTCATACTCTAAAATAGACCATATCCTGTTTTTCAAAAATGAAGCCAGATTATGTAAAAAAACTTTCATTGTGCCATTGGTATTCACAGATCATAATGCCATCGGGCTTAACGTGAGGCTAGAAGAAAATGCACCACATACCAATATGCAATGGAAGCTAGATAGAACTCTGCTAAAAAACAAAGATAGTAGAACTAATTTGGAAAAAGAAATAAAGGAATACATAGAGATAAATCAAGGGTCAGTAGAGCTAGCTTCCACTTTTGGGGAAGCAGCAAAAGCCACAATAAGGGGCAAAGCCATAGCTTTGAGAGCTCAAATACAAAAAAGAAAAAAAGAATTAAGGATTAAAACCTATGAAGAATTTAAAAAATGGGACAAAATAAACAGACACAACCCCTCCAAATTAGCAGCAAAAAAACTACAGAAAATAAAAGAACGAATAAATATAATTGAATTAGAAAAAACCACTAAAAAATTGAAATGGATCAAATTTTATTATCACAATAATAGCAACAAAGCAGGTAGGGCTTTGGCCCAACTAGTCAAAGCTCAACAACAGAAGGCATCTATAATAAGTATTGATAGAGGAGATGGAGTAGAAGTGACTGGGTCTGAGGAAATCCAAGACATCTTTGTGAAATTTTATAAAAATGTTTACACATCCACAAATCCAGAACCTAAGGAGATAAAAAAATATATAGAAAAATTAGAAATCCCCAAGCTAAATGGAGCTCAGAGCAACTTTCTAAATGCCCTAATAACAGCTGAAGAAGTATCAAAAGTAATAAAAAAATTAAAGAGAAACAAAGCTAATGGTCCAGATGGATTCCCTGCTGAATTCTATCAAACATACAGTACAATTTTAGTCCCACATCTGACAGAGGTATATAATGAGATTATACAATCAGGAAAAATGCCACCCACGTTTTATGAAGCGCAAATTACATTAATACCCAAGCCTGGAAGACCTCAGAACCAATGTGGGAGTTATCGCCCCATATCCCTCCTGAATAACGATTTCAAAATCTTCTCTAAGGTACTGGCAAATAGGCTAGCAGGAATTGTAGGAGAAATCATACATCCGGACCAAACAGGTTTTATATCCAGAAGACAAGGGGTAGACAATATAAGAAAGGTGATGAATTTGATTTATGCACAGAAGGAAGATTCAATAACATCAAACTCCATGATAATAGCAGCAGATGCTGAAAAAGTTTTTGATTTTCTATAAATTAATTTTTTGCTCGAAATATTAAAAAAGGTGGGAGTGGAGGGCAATTTCCTCAAATGGATCAAAGCAATATATGCTCAACCTAAATCACAGTTAAGAATCAACGGAGGGTTATCAGATATATTTAAAACACAAAGAGGGACCAGGCAGGGATGTCCTCTATCCCCGCTATTATTTGATTTGGCAATAGAGGGGTTAGCAGTAGCAATACGCCAAAACAATGCAATAAAAGGGATAAAGATAGGAGAGAGAGAACATCAGCTGGCATTATTTGCTGATGACTTAATCCTATTTTTAAGAGACCCGCAACAAACACTACCAGAACTAATGCAGACTTTAGAAGAATTTGGTAAAGTATCAGGATATAAAATAAATAAGGATAAATCACAAGCACTGATTTTCGCAAAGAACAAAAAAGAGGTAGAAGACATAAAAAAAAGAGAGCCCATTTCCAGAAAAATCGCAGGGAATTAAATACCTGGGGGTAACACTTACAAAATGTTGCAAAGAATTATACAGAGCTAATTTCCCAGAATTATTAACGAAGGCCAAGGAAGACTTTGAAAAATGGAAAAATTTGGAGTGTTCATGGTCAGGCAGAATCAATTTATTTTAAATGATAGTCCTTCCTAAATTTATATACAAATTTATGGCACTCCCAATAAAACTACCCAACTCGTTCTTTAAACAGATAGATGAGCTGGTGAGAGACTTGATTTGGAGGGGGAAAAAAACCGCGCATTAAAAAAGAGACCATGTTCACTGTAAAGGGAAAAGGGGGATTAAATACCCCAGATATTAAACTATATCATAAAGCAGCAGTATTGGGAGCGATACAGTATTGGTATCAAAATCCAAGAATACCAGAATGGAATTCAATTGAAAAAGTCATGACTGAATCAGTATCTCTAGCTGACGTCTTGGTGGATGAAGGTAAACTTACAAGTGAGGGGGCAAGAGACCACCCCTTCGCAAAACAACTGATAACAGCTTGGGAAGAAATAGTTAGGAAATTGGGGATAAAAAAACAGGCATCACCATACTCACCTATTAATCGAAAGAACATGAGAGAATGGCAGATAGCACATAAATTGATAAAACAGTTAGAAGGTAAAGGTATTAAGAGAGCATCGCAATTATTCGAGAAAGACAAATTTAAATCACTAAAAGACCTAGAAAAAATAATCCAATCTAAAATCAATGTATTCCAATACATGCAATTGAGAAGTGTATTTCTTGAACCAAGGCTGAAAGCTAGCTTCTCAAGGGAGCCCAAAGAAATAGAAAAAACGTTATTTGGCATGACAGGGAATAAGGGGAAGCTCTCTAGAATATACAAGGATCTAAAGGAAATAATATATCCACCTAGACACACATACATACTAAAGTGGGAAAAAGATCTAAACAGAGAACTTACAGAACAGGATAGACATAGCATTTGGAACCATATGCACAAATGTTCATCAGCATTAGAGGTCAGGGAAATATAAATTAAAGCTACAACAAGATTCTACTTAACACCAACCCAACTTAAATATGGAGGATATGGAATTAATAGAGGGATATGTTGGAAAGGATGTGGCCAGCCAGCAGATCTAAAACACTGCTTGTGGGAGTGTACGTATATAAACAGATTTTGGTATAAAGTTTGGAAAATATTGAATAAGGTAAATAAAGGTGTGGTCCCTTTCAGAGTAGAAATAGCGATCTTGGGTTTATATCCGGAAAATTTGACAATAAAAAGACACCAAGATGCCCTGAAAACATTGTGCTTAGCAGCCCTCAGCATTATTGCTAGACATTGGAAGTCAGAGGGGACTCCACCATTTCAGGAATGGATTTCGAGACTTTGGTACTTGTTCACCATAGACAAAATGCAAAACTATTTAAGAAATCAGCCTGAAGAAAAAGATGAACAAAAGGAAAAAAGAAAAGAAAAGTCCAAAAATAATTATGAAGCCAAGTGGTTGGCTATTTTGGAAGCCATAGAAGGATTTGAACTGCCACAGAATGACAAGACAATGTTATTTGATAAATATTTGTAATAGTTTGTGCCTGGGTAGGTTGGGGGGAGGGGGGGAGTTTAAAAGATTTATATTAATTGAAGTAATATATGTTACACAGTTTGTACATTTGAACCTAGTCACGAAATATTGTCAAGAATAAGGTGACAGTAATGCCACCACATCAGACAGATGGACCAATGCTGTAACCTAGGTCCAAAAAAAGAGAATGTGATAGAATGGGATAACATGGTGTGCAGATGAATAGGGGCATATTGAAATATACTTAATAAAAACAATTTAAAACAAAAAAAAATCTCCTGTAAAAATGAACAGCCCCTCTGAATACTTAAGGTGAAGATCCTCCAACAACTCCTCTAGGTCTTTTCAGAGAGATTCTCTAAATGAGCCCGCGTTACAGGGAGGAATGTAAGTAGTTACTATGACTGAAGTAAGGGTTCCAATTGTGGCAACAAAGCCCAGCGCGACCCAGGAATTCACAATGGGAACAAGTACTGTAAAGGCCAGGCCCTGGGCAACAAAACACCCCAGCCCCCGCAAGCACGGCCCCTGTCATGAAGCTTAGCTGCCGGAAGGGAGTAAGCCTCATATCCCTCTAACTCTATAGGCAATGTAGCCCAAGTTTCTTGAACCAAGATGATATGGAAGTTCTTAGCAAATGCCAAAATATCGGGCTCATTCTTATGCCTAGCCCAGCCAGCGATGTTCCAAGAGCATAGCCGGATGGGTTCAGCTTGGGAAGGAACCAATAGTCATGAATTTTTAGCCAAGGTATGCTCAGGTGCGGCACTCACGCCATCGGGGTCCCAACCCCTAGATACCGAAAGGGCCAGACGTTCCAAGGGACGGACCGAATTTCCGGCCAAATTCTCGTCCAAAAGGGTTGGAGAAGAAGTGGCCTCCAGGGACTCCCTAGCCATGGAGGCCTTCACTCCCAGTCAGTCCGGCAGGTTTGAAGGCTGTGGGCAGGAGCTACTATCAGGTCTTGCGGCAGGAAGTAAGGTCTCGCCCACTCCCTGGTTGGCAATACTTAACAGCCTCACATTAATGGAATCCAGGGGTAGAAGGCCGGGGGAACTTTTGCTAGATTGAGTAGCACTAGGCCCAGGGACCCTATTGGCGGTGGCCTGAAGATTGCCACCTGGCCATAAAGTAAGAGGCGTAGTCCCTGCATCTTTATAGACCTGGCTACGGTGGACCCCCCAGGAGGAGAGTAAATCTGTGTAAGAAGCCAGGCTATCATCAACTATCTGTTAGGATCTAAATTACACAACTAAACATTGAACATCTCTGGTGGAGGGCAAACGAAGGAAAGACCTAATGTGGCTAAGCGGAACCTGATAACCCAAAATTTGGGATAAATATAGGCCAATGAGAGCCTTAGTATGCCAGACTGGGAAAAATCCAGAGGGTAATGGGAGAATCCGGAAGGCAAGGACACTAGTTACCAAAGTGCGCAGAGACTTAGCCCTTGGTAGGGTGGAGTGCACCACTGCCCCCAAACCCCTGCCATTAGGTAAGTTAGAGACCTCCTTAATGCAGAATTGTGTTTGAGAAGCAGTGGAGTTGCACGACACCACCAGATTATTGCCCCACTGACCCAGTTCTTCCTTTAAGACTCAAAGGGAGTCCAAAATAGTATCTAATTTGACAGATTGAACTTCAAGCTGAGACCTAAGGACTTCCAGTTGGGTGTACCGTTTTTTAACAAGGTCCCCAATTAGGCAGCATTGGTTGCCCGTGAGTTCAAAAAGGACAGAATCCGTGGTAGAGATAGGGGGAGGAGTGAGGGGGCCACTCTGCAAGGAAGCCTGAAAACAGGGGGGGTAAAGGTGGGCCATGAACTGAGTCCTCCGATAGCCCCCCTTGATGCAGGCCAGGCTCCGGGGACAAGGGCTGCAGGTTTAAGGAGGAGGCCTCTACATCTGGTGGCTTTGATGAAAAGCCTGTCTGGGGGCTTTCGAGGAAATCCTCCAGACGTAGTTGTTTTGCCAGGGAGCGGGCTCTTGTAGTAACCCCTCTTGCTTTGTTTTCTTTGGCATCATGTACTAGCTTTGCCACCAGACGCGCGGAACCACCCGAATCCCATCAGCAGCCGATGGAACACAACCACCGTATTCCCAGATCTTACAAAAGGACTGCTATGGAGCCAAGAATTCACAAGGAAAAACTAAAAAGCGGGACCCCTCACCCTCCAAAAACTCCCCATCAAAACGGTGTGCACACCAAAGGCCGCACAGTAATTTCAGCCCCCCGGCCCCGACTGACCCCGAAGGGCCTCAAAGGGTCACACCCTTTGGCCGCAGCCATTTGGCATGCGGCCACTGGCTCGTGGCCTGCGGCGCAGTCGCAGGTGTCTTCCTCAAATGCCCCCTGGGCAGCTTCCGGTTGCGGGCAAGGGGGGAGGGGTCCCAGTTCGATAGTTCCCCAGGTCCCAGCACTCACACACCCTTTCTTTTCCCACAGGTGGACAGTGGGGATCCCAGAGCAGCAACAGCAGCGGCAGCGGGGGGCCAGCCCGACAGGAGCACCAGCAGCGACTGGCAGATGGTAAGTAGCGCTCCTCAAGTCAGTTTCTCATATCCCCTCAGAGGTCCAGCAGGTGGAAAGTCCCGGTAAGTCTGTTCCCCCAGGAGCCGCTGGCAGCGTGGTGTCTAATGCGGTGTCTGTCTGGCGCCCTGGCCCAGCAAATGGCCCCAGCCAATGGCTGACACCCTTTAGGTGTCGCCCGAGGGCTGGAGTTATTACCTGGGGAAGGGGAGGGAAAAGCAGAGTGACAGCAGCCTCCTCCAGTCAAGACAGCCCCAGTCCCCCAGCACCAAACACAGCTTTGATTCCTTGGATAGAGATATACTGTGGGAAAAGCTCCAGAGATCCTCGGTGGATGGTAGACTTCTTTGGCTCATCTGATCCCTGCATGCCAACTCCTCTCTTGTAGTCAGGGTGGATCCATTGGGACATGTCACTGGCCCAGTGGATATTCATTTTGGTGTCTGGCAGGGTTGTGTTTTGGCCCCAGTTCTCTTCAACTATTTTATAAATGATTTCATCCCTATCATGGTAGAACCAAAATTCTTTCCACCAAAGATTTCCTCCAGAGTAGTTGGGTGCCTCTTCTATGCCGACGATGTCGCACTTTTATCTCAAGACGCATTGGCCTTCTAAGACAAATGAAGGCCTTTGCGACCTTCTGTAAAGCCAACAAGTTATCTATAAACTACTGCAAATCTAAGGTCTTAGTATTTACTAATAGGAGAAAGTCCCACAACTGGGAAATAGAAGGGCACACCATTCAGCAGGTGACATCTTTTCGTTACTTGGGGTTGCTCTTCCACAAATCCAGTTTGTGGAAGGAGCATGTCTCAAGGGCAATCTTGGCGGCCAAAGGGTCCCTGTATGCTCTACTCAGCTTTTTCACCCGGCAGGGCAGAGACGTTATTTCCTCTGCACTGCAAGTCTTCAATGCTAAGGCCAGAGGGCAATTGCTATATGGGGCCGAGCTCTGGGCTCCTCACTATGCCCAACACCTTCATGCAGTACAGGCAAAATTTCTGGTGGTCTTGTTGGGGAGTCCGAAGGGTGCCGCATTTAGGGCAGAATTGGGCCAAAAAAGCTGGAAACAGCTTGCTATGGAGCATGCCTTAAAATTCTGGTGGAAATCCCACACCAATCAATGCTCTGACTTAGTTAAAGAAGTCACCAGGGATGTCTGGGTTAATCCCTGGCTCCAGAAGGTAGATGCCTACCTAAGGTCAATTGGCTTATCAAATGAATATTTGGCCCATGAATCATATGGAATGATCTGGAGGGATATCTGGTCGAGAGTCAACGATATCAGTCAACAAACTGAGGTCGGTGCTATTAGGGCCTCCCCCCATATGAGGACCTATCTCCCAATGATCCCAGAACAGGGACAGATGCCAAAATATTTGGCCTCCTCTATTTCTGTGAGAGCCAAAAGGCTCATATTTCGAGCTCGAGTCAATGCCCTACCATCTCAGGTTCTGGATGGGCGTATTCATGATGTTCCCTTTTCCGAAAGGTTGTGTCCATTTGACCATACCGCTGTTGAAACAGTTGTCCATGCCCTCCTTTACTGCCATTTCTATGACCACTTAAGGGAAAGGTACTTGATGCCTTTCCTGATGGAACATGATGCTTTGCTGTCCTTGCTATTGGATAGTAACAAGCCACAGGCTATTCAAAGCATGGCATCTTATATCACACAGGCTGCCCATTACAGGAGGAATTTTTTGGATTCTAGGCCTACTTCAGGTAGTCCTCGTCCATCTACCTGAGACAGAGCACTGTGTTTGAGGACATGGCCTTCTTGACTTGCCTGGGACCCTGGGCTCAAGGGTCAGTTCTTTACCCCTTCTCAATTATTCCCTTTGGCTTTTGCTCTGGTGCCCATGTTACTTTATGTAAGTCTGAAGCTGAGGGGATTTGGGACCTTGCTTTCACTGGTATTGTGCTGGCTTGGATTATGCACTATAGTGGGAGGCTTATGCCCCATTGGCAATTTTAGTGCATCTCAGCTTTATTTACCATCTCATGACAAGTAGCCCCCTGGCCTCATTGTTCTTGTGGTGGCTAGACTAGATGTGTAGTCATTGCTTCAGCAAGCATTTTATTTTGGAGACCATTTAATTAGGCATGGGCAAACAGATTGCGGTTTGGGTTCGTCCGTTCGGTTCGTCTGCATTCGGTTCGTCTGTTCAGTTCGTCTGTTCGGTTTGGCAGTTTGGCTTGTTCGCCAAGTTCGGGTTCGGCTGTTCGGTTCGGCCGCTCGGTTCGACTGTTCGGCTGTTCAGTTCGGCCGTTCGGGAAATGTTGTTATGGGTGTTTTTTTTTTTTTATATGTTTTTTTTGTTTGTTTTTTATTGGGTTTTATATGGGTTTTTTTTAAATCTAATATTATATATATCTATCTACACTAAATCTAACTCCTATTAACTATTCTAAATGCTATGAACTAAATGGATTATCTAATAAGTACACAGACCTACTCCTACAAACACTAAAACTAAATCACTAAC
>QEPC01011569.1:1181954-1196404 GCA_003113815.1 Sphenodon punctatus
TACAAAACTGAAATGAAACTTAAAGCAATCTAAAAATCCTACTCAACGCCTGCTGTTCAGGAACAGTGACTAGCTCAGAAGGTGTTGGGAAGGGGGGAGGCAGATAATTAGTTTTGTTTCTTGCAAGCCTCGCCACCCCTGGTGCCTGGAAGTCTGATCCTCAGTGACTGACACCTCCCTGTCATGTTTAACCTTCCAGTTAACCTTTTTTTGCCACCCGAACTCATCCGAATGCGATCCGAACTGACCGAACTGTTTGGCCGTTCGGTGTTCGGTATGTTCACGTTCGTGTTCGTGTTCGAGTTCGGTTGTCCGAACAGGCCGAGTTCGGGCCGAACTCCGAACTGCGTTCGCCCATCCCTACAAATGATTAAAAATTTCTTCCCCCACATTGCAAGCCCTAGCCCAAGGCTTGTATGATGGATAGGAGTGGCGGATGCTGCTGCTCTATGCTCATTCTACCTTGCACTGCAGTTGGGGATGGAGCAGCTGGGAGTAGACTGGGGTTGTGAACTGCCTAGCCCTTATTGGCCAACCCTCATCTGCCTACAGGTATTTATCCAGGGGCAGGGGCCCTTTGGGCGTCAGTCCTTGGGCGACACCTAAGGGTGTCGGCCATTGTCAGGGCCGTTAGCAGGGCTGAGCCGGCACTGGCACCCCCCCTTTTTTTCACGGCAACCGGGGGAGAGAAGACCTGCTAGCTATCGCACCGACATTGGAGTGGCTCCAGCTCCTATAAGGGCTATGTACTGGCGCCGAGACTAGAGGAGAGACCCCTAAAATAAGCAGCTCTGTGGAACGGCACTTGGGGCTATAAAGGAACGTTTACTCGCCTGGTCTCTAAAAGGAGTGGCCGTGTCTGCGGAGTGATTGCATTGCTGCTGGCCTTGGGCTTTTGGCAGCAGTTTCTTCTTGGACCAACTTACTCCTAGGGAAGTTAACTCTGGAGTAGCCTTACCACACAAGTGGACAAGGAGGATCTGCTGCAGGGTGTCATGCCCTTTTCCACCTACGAGGGGCTGTGCTGAACCTGGGGAGCCTGGATACACAGTCGCAAGAAGGGCTGAGCAGTTGGCGGAGGGCATGGCTGGACTACACGCACGCGCCTAGGGCTCAGTCCAAGTCAGACCTCTTTAAAAGAACGTAGCTTCTTGGGCATCGTGCGTTGGGGTAGCGTGTGCACGCAGCCCCTAGGCACCGGCGAGGTGTCGGGGAGCCCCATGTAGCTGCTTGCCTTGGCTCTCGTCTCACCACTATGTCTGCATGGCGGGGAAAGGAGCCACCAGGAGGGGCAGACGCTTGACCAACTCTTCTCTGCCAGGTAATTCCCAGGTTACCCAGCAGTGTCTGGATAGCTATTATGCACTCAGGTCAAAAACTAAGGCTGTTGCGGGGGTGGGGAGAGGGACCCGTCACTCGACCCATCCCCTCCTCGGGATCTATGTGTTGCACCTGACTTGGATGGAACATGTAAACCTTTAAGACTTTTGGATTCGGACCTTTGTGCTTTCGATCCATATGTGACACAGGAGGCGGACTCGTCCCCCTCCAAAAGTGATTGTTCAACGGTATTACGAGACCCTTCTCTTTCTGACTTGCTTGGGAGACAATGCTCCCTGATAGAAAATCTGACCTATAATTGGAAATTGGAAAGGATCACCTCTCTTTTGGAGGGGCAGCCTCACTTCTCGGGGGGCAGTTGTACACTCCCCCGAATTACAACCAGTATGTGGTCAATATACTGTGTCGGGGGTGCGGGTGCAGGGAATAACTTGCAAGGGGGGCGGGGGCATCTGGTGACCATGATGAGCTGCCCAGAAACCCTGTTACATCAGGCTCCGGAGTTCCCACCTTGGCGCCTGTTACTGGAGCAGTTGCCTTCAGGGTAGCCTCTGTCTAATGGAGTATTTCCAGCTTGGAATTCAAAATGGGCCATAGCTCACCATCTGGAGTACATTTTGGGGTGGATCCCTGCTGGGGCTATTCATTCGTTCCAGGTTTTGCCTTACCAGAGCCGGCTACAAAGTCTTGTTGTCTATTTTAGTATGCCTTATTTTGCAGCTACTATACTATCTCAAGCTTATTTATTTTCTACGTGGGGCATTCATGTGGGGAAAGTCTTTAAGAATCTAAATATGGTACCCTTGGGTGGATGTCCATCTGAATCTAAAACAAAATCCAATCAGGTCCTTGCCCCTGCAGCAAACCTTGCAGCTGGCTCCAGCAAAAATAGGTCACCTTCAAGAGAGATACAGGTGGGGTTTACCCCCCCAGTCAGCCCCCATTCACGAAAGACTGTTAAAACTTGCAGGGGGCTTAGATAAATGTGTGGACTCTTTGCTGGATACACTAACCTCTGAGACTCTGGTTCTGAATAACCTTCCCCCCAGTGTGGCAACTCCTGCTATGAGCCCAGCCCGGAACTCTATCCATTCAGGGCCTGTAGTTCCAGGCCTGCAGGTCCCGTCAGTTCCAGTCCATCCATTGGCACCATTAACCAACTCTCTGCCTTTATGTGAAAATCTGGATGGGGACTCTGGCCAGGTACTTGCCCTCAATAATCAGGCCTCACCTATATCACAAAGAGGCACTCAATGATCTATTCCCGGCTCTGACTTTTCAGACCATAAGATGGGCTCATGGAACATTGCAGGGTGGAATGCTAGATCTAGGGATCCAGTCTCTGTCGATTATATTGGCCAATTTCAAGTTTTCTGTTAAAAGAAACATGGGCTATCTCTCCCTTGGATCTTCCCATGGAGTTACGTCATCTTTTGTCCTACTCATTACCAGCAGTTTCCTTAGCTTCTAGGGGCCACCCGTGTGGTGGCCTGGCTATGTTGGTCCACAGAGATCTCAAACAGAAAATAGTTGAAGTTTTAAAGCATCCCCCCTTTTTGATGGGTCTAGTTCTTTCACTTAGTGGCCAGTCATGTACTATTTTAAATGTATATATCCCTCCTCAGAACACTAAATTATATGATCCTTTAGTATGGACAAATTTGGAGCAAATTATTGGCAATATAAGTATGTTGTATCCTGATAGTCCCTTGTTAATTTTTAGAGATTTTAATGCCAGATTGGAGTCTTGTTACAACGATCTCTTGGTACATTGCCCTTTGCTTACTCACCCTATAACACCCCCCCTTAGTTGCAGGCAGTCGAAGGATGGCATTATTAATGGACTAGGGATAAACCTAGCCAATTTAATGGCAGCTTGTAATTTGCGTCATGCTTTAGGGATGTCTTGTGTGAATTTATGTTCTTAGGGCCAAGAAGCTCAAGTGTTCTAGACTATGCTGTGGTCCCTCTGGATACCCTGATCTCTCTTAAAGATTTTGGGGTAGGTCAGTTTGTTTGTTTTTAGCGACCACTTGCCCCTAGAACTTATTATTACTCTTCCTCACCAAACCGGAGTACTCGCCCATGGCCTGCCATGTAGTTCCACCCATGACCTGGCGCCCAGACACTGTGCCCCTAGTTGGAAGCATATTGTACCGGCAGTCCTGGAAAGTTGGATGGGGAAGGAACAAACTATTACTTTAAAGATAGCTATTATGACTAGTAGCCCAGACCACTTAGCAAGCGATGCTTTTGAACTACTTACACAGGATCTTTACCAAATTCTATCAATAGAGCCCTCCTGTAGTACCAATCGACTTCCCCCTGCAAGTCAAGTTTGGTTCAATGGGGAATGTAGGAAAGCCAAAACTTTGGTAAAGGTAATCTATGGATTTTACTGCCAGGGTTGGGATTCAAGGCTGCCTCCTTCTTATTTCAAGGCTAAACGGGACTATAAGTCCGTGATAGGCAGGAAAAAGCAGGAGTATTATAGATCTAGATGGGAATCTGTCATAGAGGCTGCCACGACAGGGGATTCATGACAGTTTTGGAGGGTCCTTAACTTAAGTTCTAAAATCCCCATAAAAAGAGACCCCTCTCCTATTCCTGCCCAGGTTTGGGTCAAGTATTTTAGTGAATTATACACACTTCCTAAAACAGCTGGCTGGCAAGAGCCTATTTCTAATAATGTACCTGTCCTAGCAGACTGGCCCCCTGTGTGTGATTTAGAAGTAAGTGATTTTATAGATTCATGCAATAACAATAAAGCTCCTGGCAGAGATCTGATAGCCGTCAAGTTGCTTAAAATGTACAGGGAATGGTGGGTCCCCATGTTATCAGCCCTCTTTACCTCGATAAATTATTCAGGGGACATTCCAGCCACTTGGCGCCAAGCCTTGGTGGTCCCAGTCCATAAGAAGGGTGCTTTTTCAGAACCAGCTAATTACAGGCCAATCAGCCTTCTGTGCGTAATAGGTAAAATCTACGCCAAGTACTTACTTAGTAGACAATATCTGGCTAGAGTCTAGCAAATTTATCCATCCCGAACAGACAGGGTTTCAAGAGGCTAGATCAGTTATAGATCACTGTGTCTAGTGCTAACACATCTGATTGAGAAATACAAGAAATTGAATAAATTTTTTGTGTGGCTTTTTTGGACCTTAGGATGGCTTTTGATTCGGTCAATAGGGCTTTTTTGTGGCAGAAGCTTAAACAATCTTCAATTGACCAGAGACTACTCTCTTTAATTCAAGGTCTTTATGCCAATTCTACACTAGCTGTTAAATTGGGCCCCTGTGGCCATGTCTCTGATGAGGTAGAAGTAAACGCCACATTGGATGTCTGCTCTTCGCAGACGATTTGGTCCTTATGTCCCAGACTTGAATTGGTCTGAAAAGACAGTTAGAGGCAGTGGCCACATATTGCAAGGAGAATGACCTTGTGATCAATCATTCCAAATCTAAAGTCATGGTGTGCTAAAGCTTGTAGGGGAAATCAGTACACCTGGTCTATCGGAGGGACTCCGATAGACCAGGTTAAGGAATTTAGATACTTGGGCGTCCTTTCCATCATTCAGGAAAATAGAAGCCCATGTTGAGGGACCGGGTGCCAAAGCTAGGAGTTCTGCCTTTGCCCTAAGAAAACTCTTTCTACAATCAGGGAAAGTGTATTTAAAATGGCCCTGGAAGCCTTCAATGGTAAATCTTCTGCCCAATTTCTTTTGGGGGCTGAACTCTGGGCACCCTCCAATCTACCTAATGTCGATATTATTCAATCACAATTATTGAGAGCCTTGCTGAGGGCGCCAGGGGGTACTCCTGGAGCTGCTATTCGCCTGGAACTGGGCCAGAGGAAGTGGTCTTTTAGGGCTTGGGCCATGGCCCATAAATTGTGGTTAAGAATTAGTAGCCCAGACCCAAGTTCCCTTTCCTTACAGCGGACCCTTATAAGAGCTTTTGGCAGCAGGAGGTTGAGTCTCACCTGACCTCCTTGGGTTTATCAAAGGTCTACCTACTATCCAAGGACATAAGGATTGTGGGGGCAGAGATGCAGACCAGATGGCGCAGACAGACCTGCAGTCTGAGTGGGAAAAGGTGGGGCTATCAGCTCATATGAGTTATTATCCAAGCTTGGCCCCAGTCAAGAATACCAAGGATACCTGTTAACTGAATATTCACCAAGGGGAAAATGGCTTTTTATGGCGGCACGTTTCAATGCCCTACCAACATGCCTCTTGGATGGCCGATACAGTCAAATCCCAATCGACTGGAGGTTGTGTCCCTTCGACCAGCAAGAGGTAGAATTCACGGAACATTTAATTATTAGGTGCCATTTATATGATAAACCCCGTGTTGAATATATTCAATCTTTTTTAAACCTTCACCCAAGTTGGTCCGACGATTTTGCAAGACATAATTTGCTCCGAGATGCAAATCAGGAAGTGACCCAAATTACTATTAGTTTCCTGATCGATGCTTTTATTAGGCGTAATCACTTTTTTGAGTTTGTTCCTTTAGATTAATATTACTTTGTGAAGTAGAGCTCTGTAAGGATGTAATTGTGGACAGCTGGTTTCTATGTTTTTCCTTCCCTTTTTTTTGGGTTGTGTTTTGTATTGTATTGTATTGTATTATGGTAAAATGTGTTGTTGTTTTTTTAATCATGGCTATAAATTTGCGTTTGCCAAATAAATTGATTACTACTACCTTGCACTGCATGCCCCCAGGTTTGGATTTGCAGAACATCCCTACTCATCAACTTGTCAAGGAGCAAGAATCCAGTAGGAGGTCTCAAGCCAGCCTATGGGAACAGCACTGAAAAGTCTGCATGACTCTTGGAGCATCATAAGAACACAAGAAGTGTCATAGAATCATAGAGTTGGAAGGTACCTCAGAGGTCAACTAGTGCAACCCCCTGCTCAATGCAGGAAATCCGCAGCTACAGCATCCCATGTCCAGCCTCTTTTTGAAAACCTCCCGATCATGCTGCGCCAGACCAGTGGTCAGTCTACATGACCACCTTTTTTTGCTTCAGAGAAATGCACAACAGGAAATAATGGAGTGGTCCATTTCCTGCTATTCACCCCAAGCCCTCCAAAATCAGAAGTCTTATCCTCCGAATTAGGATGCTGGGTATTCATACAATCATAGAGTTGGAGGTAACCTCAAAGGTCATCTAGTCCAAACCCTGCTTGTATGCAGGATTACTACAACTACAGCATCCATGACAGATGGCTGTTAAGCCTCTTTTTTAAAATCTCTGATGATGGCAAACTTACAACCTTCCTAGGCAGCTTGTTCCATTGCCACACAGCTCTTACTGTTAGGAAAATTTTCCTGATATTTAACCAAAATTTACCTTTCTATAATTTGAGCCCATAATTTCTAGTCCTGCCCTCTGTGGCAATGAAGAACAGTTTCTTGCCATCTTCAGGTTCAAATTATAAGAAGGTAGATTTTGGTTAAATAGCAGGAAAAATGTCCCTTGCCCAGTGCCCTAGGAGGATCTGAGAGGCACATAGGCTCCTCAGTGCCATCCCTAGATTACGTCCCTTGTCCAGTGTGTCCTCCCTTGTCTGATGGGCAGTCTGGTCTTTCATCCAAGTGTTGTTTTCTAAATGCCATCCATGGCCGAAAGGGGAAGGAGCATTCCCCTTTCTTAACAAGGAAGTGTCTGACTATACCAGCCTGATAATTTATTTATTTTATTTATTTATAAAAGATTTTTATCCTACCCCTCCTGCCCGCAGGGCAGCTCAGGATGGCGAACAACAAATTAAAAACAATAAAACAATAAAAACAATTTAACAGTTAAAAATCCCATATGCAGGGAGAAAAACCAACACCCACAACCCACCTACCCTATACCCCCCCCTCGCCAAAAGCCTGGCAGAACAGCCAGGTCTTACATAAACGTCGAAATGACAGGAGAGTGGGGACCAACTGAGCCTCCTCCGGGAGAGAGTTCCACAGCACAGGGGCAGCCACCGAAAAAGATCTAACATCGGTGGCCACCCATCTTGCCTGGGGAACCTTCAAAAAGGCTCCCACGGACGATCTCAGGGGTCACACAGGCACATGGGGAGTGAGGCAGTCCCGCAGATAAGCAGGGCCCAGGCCGTGAAGGGCTTTAAAGGTCAAAACCAACACCTTGAACCTAGCCCGGTGCTTTATAGGCAGCCAGTGCAGAGCCTGGAGCACAGGTGTCATGTGCTCCCTGCGGCTCGCCCCCGTAAGGATGCGGGCCACAGCATTCTGCACCAGCTGCAGACTCCGGACCAGCTTCTTGGGCAGCCCCACGTAGAGCATATTGCAGTAATCCAGCCTCGAGGTGATGAAGGCATGGATGACAGTGGCGACTGGCGAGGTCAGAGTCTGAGAGATATGGCCAAAGCCGCTGGACAAGATGTAACTGTCGAAATGCACTCCCTGCCATGGCCACAACCTAAGATTCCAGGCTGAGTTGTTAATCGAGCCGTGAATAATTTGCTCACTTGCTGTGCTAGCACAGACCATCATGGGTTGGTGACATCATGGGTTGATCCCTCACCATCCATCTCTCCCCTCCTTCTCTCACTGCTGCTGTCTCCCCTGCTTCTCCCTCTTCCTCCTCCAAAAGCCTTTCTCCAACCTGCCCACCCTCTGTTCTCTCCCTTGCCTTATACCCACCCTCACCCCCTTTACCCATTCCCTGTAAGCCCCCTCCTCCCGCCACCCCCTTATCCAGACCCTGAAAGCCCACCTGCTCCACATCCCCCAATCTGATCCGCATCCCTTGCCTTCCCCCAGATCGACTCCCCTTCTTCTGCTCCCTCTGGAACTACCGCACTTCTGTGACTAAGGCCCCCTTCATTCATGACCTCTTCCTTTCTTGCCCCTTTCAACTCCTTGCTCTTACTGAAACCTGGATCTCTTCCTCTGATTCTGTCACCCCTGCCACCCTCTGTTCTGGAGGCCTTTCATTCTCTCATCGGCCTCGCACTGAGGGCCGGGGTGGTGGCGTGGGCCTTCTCCTTGCCAACCCCTGTTGATTCCAACCCCTTTCCCCTCCTCCCTCCCTCTCCTTCCCTTAATTTGAGGCTCATTCTGTGCATCTATACTCCCCCCTTCACCTCTGTGTTGCTGTCATCTACCACCCCCCTGGCCCCTTCTCCTCTGTTCTCCCAGACTTTGAATCCTGGCTAACCTTCCTCCTCTCTGATGATACCCCCACTCTTATTCTTGGTGATTTTAACATCCACGTTGACACACCTTCCAAGTCCCCCATCTCCCGCTTTCTCTCCCTAACCTCCTCCTTTGATCTCCGCCTCTGGACCGATTCCCCCCCCCCACACTGATGGCCCTCCCTTGACCTCATCTTCTCCAGAAACTGCTCTGTTGCTGATCTCTCCTTCGATCCTTGTCATAAATCTGACCACCTCCCCACCTCCTTCAACCTCTCCCACCAACCCCCGTCTTCCCCGCTCTGCGCTCTTTCCGTAATTTGCAGGCCATTACCACTCTTGACTTCGCCTCCTACCTCTCCCCACTCCTTCCTTCAGTCTTCTCCTCTTCTTCCCCAGACTCTGCCATCTCTTCTCTTAACCCCTCTCTCACTTCAACCCTTGACTCTCTTGTCCCCCTCTCCTCCCGCCCCGTCCGACCCCAAAACCCCCATCCTTGGCTCACCCCTAACATCCGCTAGCTCCACGCTTGCACCCTGTCAGGGATAGGAGCTGGGGACAGAGAGGGACGCGGCGGCGCTGGTACCTGCGGGGCGCTCCCCCCCGCTGGTGCCTCTGGGTCCCGCCAGTCAGCACGCCTGCGCCCCCGCTGGTAGCGGGGGATGCAGAGCACGCACCTGCTCCCGACGTAGCGTCGGACCGTATCCCGGCAACCAGAAGCCCTGCACACATGCGCAAACCGCACCCGGAAGTAGGAGTGCGGCGATCTACGCGCTTGCTGGCAAAGGCAGGGGGCTCGCCTATTTAAACCTGGAGTGGGCAACAGTCAGTGCTGGTGATCGGATCTTGTGCCGTGAGACTGGCCCCTTGAGCGTGTTGTGTGGAGAGCAGAGTGACGAGCAAGGTTATAGAGAGCGAGAGACTTGAGAGAGAGAGAGAGAGAGAGAGAGAGAGGTGAGTGTGTGGGAGAGTGCCTGGGCAGAGAGAGAGTGGGTGCGGCACGAGTCTTTGTTCCCTATTGCCCCTTCCAGTCCCCCTTGTCCCCGGGTGCGTGTCCTGTCCCCTCCTGCTCCCCCCTGAACCCTGGGTTTCCCCGGACCTTTCCCCCCGCTATACCACCACCGATTGGACACCCCTATCCCGTCCCCGTGTGTAAGGATTCGTGGAATAGGATTAGGGTGGGCACCCTATCGCTTACCAGTCCCTGTGATGAGTTTTGGTGTGGGACTGCTCTTGTAGCCCGTTCCCTTCACCACTATAAGACCCTGAGGGATACTTTTGACCGGCTGAGTGCCCTTGCGAGTGACGAGCGACTGTGTACCCCCAACCCTGCGTGGGTCCCTAACAATATATCACCAGCATTTACTGGAGTTTCTTCGCCCTACAAACTCGGTTGAGTAAAGTCAGGGGATCATGGACCATAGATTTGGGAGCGGGGGATTACCAGCCAGGGTTATGGAGGGTGCAGACCCCTCCGCCGCGGCGGATCTGACCATAGGGGAAGGGGCTTATGCAGCACCTCCCATGGGCCCCGCGGTTGCAGGACCCGGACCTGAGGACGTGGGGGTCCTTGACATCGTGCGGGGGTTACAGGCCCTGGCTATGGACGTCCAAGATTTACAGGAGCGTCCACGGGACCTGGGGCCCCGGGAACCTAAGGGACCCTCAATTGCTAAGTTTAATGGGGACCGGAAAATGTTCCAGGGGTTCATAGCCTTGTGTGAATTGGCATTTTCCGTACAACCCCATACCTATGCCGCGGATCAGGCTAAAGTAGCCTTCATCCTGGGGCACCTAGAGGGGTTGGCCCTCTCGTGGGCCACTCCCCTGCTGATCAAGCAGGATCCGTTGATTTGGGATTATGCGGCCTTTAAAAGGGAATTTACGTTCCTGTTTGACTATCCCCATAGGGTCAGGGATGCAGAAACGGCCATTTTGGGAATTAAGGCAGGGGCGTGGGTCTCTCTTAGAGTATGTGGCCCAGTTTCAACAGTTAGCGGCTGAATTAGCATGGCCCGATAATGTACTTAAGGTGATGTTTCGGAAAGGATTAAATGATGAGATTAAGGATCAGCTAGCCTACACCCCANGCTTGGATCCACCACTTTCTCTCTATCTCTTCTGCCAAAATCCTTGTTCATGCTATGGTCATTTCTCACCTCGACTACTGCAACCTTCTCCTCGCTGGCCTCCCTCGCTCTCACCTGTCCCCCCTTATCGCCATCCAAAACTCCGCTGCCAAGGTCATCCACTCAGTCTGTCGCTTTGACCATGTGCAGCCTCTCCTCTCCTTTTTCCACTGGCTCACCCTTCCTGAACGCATCAGGTTTAAACTCTTGGTATTCACCTATAAAACACTTCACGGCCAAGATCCCCCCTACCTCTAAGCCCTAATCTCCTTACACACTCCTGTACGCGCCCTCCGCTCCTCCTCTGTCCCCTCCCTCACTCTCCCTCATCTCCCATGCTCCCCTAACCGCCTTCGTCCCTTCTCCCTCACTGCCCCCCATGCCTGGAACTCCCTCCCTACCCACATCCACCTTGCCTCCTCCCTCTGCACCTTCAAATCCCTCAAGACCCACTTCTTCCGTGCCACTTTTCCCAATGTCTGCTAGTTGCTTTCCCCCAGTTACTTACGGTCTGCCCTCCTTTGCAGACTCCTGCCTAACTGTAACCAAGCCAAGCATGCGCACCTGAGACTTCGCAGCTGCTTGCATGTTTTTTTGTTTCTCCCTTGTCTTCCCCTTGTCCCCTCTCCTTGTCGCCCCCTCCTTGTCTTTTTAGATTGTAAGCCGTAGACAGGGACCACGTCTTTATCTTTGTTCTGTAAAGCACCAGGTACATGGCTGGTGCTATACAAATGTTTGTAATAATAATAATAATAATGCTCTGACCAGGTCAGTGGTGGCTGGTGGATTTTAAGGTTGGAGGGGCAGGGCCTCCTAAATTTTTACACATTAATATGGAATATGCAATTAGTAGAAAAAGCACAGTGAATACTGATCTAAAGATGACATACTATTGATGCAATGCAATAGTGAGAAAAATACCATCCTCTGGGAGCAAATAAAAAAAGAGAAACCAGCAATTGCTCCTGTAGGTTAGGTGCTAGAAAAGAAAATTGACAGGCTGAAGCTTCTAGTCTGTTTTAAGTAAGGAGACATTATATGTGATTTCTTTCACTTTTAAAATTTGTTATTTTAAAAGTAAGAATCCACACAGCAAAGAAATGCTGTACATGCCAGCAATGCAAGGAAAGCTTCAGGAGCAGTTATGGCACTCAATACACATCAGTGAATCCACACTGGAGAGAAACTGTACATGTACCATCATTGGGAAATGCTCCAGGGTGAGCTCAGCCCTCAGTACACACCAGATAATCCACCAAGCAGAAGAAAGGCCCTACCAATGCCTAACTGTGGGGAAAGCCTCAGTGTGAACTTCAGTTTTTGTACGCATGGGAGAAAAACAGTTTCCCTATTCCCACCCACACATCAGTTACATTTAGGAGAGAGGAGGTATGGTATGAGATGTTTAGTAGTTTCTCTAGCAATCATCTTTTCTTGGGGGTGGGGGGAGAATTTTCCCCTCTTTGAGTAGTTGTCTCATGGTATAAGTTTGTTGTTATTTTGGGGAGAATGATGTTGTGTTTTTTTTAGAAGTGGATGTAATTGGACTGTGTCTTACTGGGGTGTGTTTGTGTTTTTAAAAATCTGTTTGGATTTTGTTATTGACCTATATGTTGTACATGTCATAATGTTGGTTCTGAAAACTGTATGTTTTTTATGGAATTGGCAGTGGTTCCTCCCCCACCCTTTATCCTTTTTGTAGTTCTTAGGGTTGGGTTAGATGTTTTGCCATGAGTATGTGTGTATTGACTGTACTACACATTAGTATTTATAAGTGATTATTGTGGTGATATATATATCCCTAATCCTAAAAGCCCTGCATTTGGACCTAGGTTACAGCAGCGGTCCAAAAGAATATTATTTCAGGATGCTAGACATCTTATTCAGATTTTAGTTAAACAAAGTGACATTTTAGGTTCAGTTTGATCTAAGTCTTGTCATATTATTCCACATGACATAAAATCCCTCCAGGTCCATATGTATCTCTGCCTGTATCCTCTCCATGGTATGCATGAACCACACTCTCTGTATCAATTTTTTGTACGATGGCTTTCTTTTCGATTTCCAATTACATACGATCGGGTGCAACGCCGCCATTCTAAGTTGTTGACAGACTTGTTTTCTTTCCTTTATTATATTTAGGTCCAGGAAGATACCTAACAGTGCAAACTTCAGTTGAATTGGTATTTCAGCTTGTGCAATCTTGTTCATCTGTGGCCATATTTCCATCCAGAAAGCCCGTACATGCGGGCAAGTCCACCAGCAATGAAGCCATGTACCTACTTCTTCACATCCCTGCCAGCACTCCAGTGGACAGTTCTCATTTATGCTGTGAGGTACATATGATATATTGTTTTTATTTGTGGCTCTAATACTGATAAGGATTTAGATGACCTTTGCATATTTTGCCACATTGCTTTCATCTCTTTCTCCTCAATTTTGTCTTGTAAATCATCATCCCATACCGTAACATATCCAGCGTCAGGTAAGTTGACAATATTTTGAAGTACTTTATATATTCTTGCTATGATGGGTGAAAACAGACATGACGCTAACCACCCTTTAACCACCCTTGGTGGTCATTTATGCATGTTTCAGGGCTGCATAGGGCACCAATACAGACCTGCAACATGCATAAATAACCACCAAGGGTGGTTAGCATCATGTCTGTTTCACCTGATGTGTCGTTGACCGGAGTCTCCATATAATACTCTTTCTATTGCAGTAGTCTTCCTTGTGTATTGGGGTTTAGTTAACTTGTTGTTGAATTTGTTCCATAGCTTTGCATAAGTCCAAAAATCTGGAACACTTTCCAATTTATGTTGGATTGTGTCCAGCGTCAATATTTCACCCCCCACGAATAGGTGTGTGGCACATTTAGCCCTTTCCTTTCCCAAAGTTTTTTAGTGTTTTCTGATATTCCCGCTTGCCTACTCCATTCCCCAGAAATGGGTGTGTAAGGGAAAATATCTTTCAGTACTTCAGCTTTTTTTAGGGTGGCTTCCCATATTTGTAGCGCCATTCCCACAAATGGATGTTCCCACCCTGTCTGCCCCTTTTTTATATTTTAACCATCTGTTAATACATTCACAAAACTCCTTACTTTACACACCTCTTTTTCCAGTTCTATCCAATCCGGATTATCCTTCTCATGGTACCAGACTTTTATTCCCCTGAGGGCCGAAGCCCAATTATACAATTTTATATCCGGCATATTTTGGCCCCCATTCTCTTTTCCTATATAAATAATAGCTCTTCTCAGTCGAGTTTTTTTTCTGTGCCAGATAATTCTGGAAATAACTTTATTAATTGTACCAAAGTATTCTTTAGGGACCCTAATTGGTAGGGCGAAAGATGTGTAAAGCACAAGCAGTTTAGGTAACACTAGCATCTTTATTAAGTTTGTTCTGCCGATGTTAGGGGGGGACGACACGGGGGAAGTGAACCTGGCTAAACCGTACGATGGGTTCGTAGTTCCCCTGTATGCACGCGAGGGGGCAACACGTGGATCGAGAACACCCCTCAGGTTGTAATAGGGCCGCTGGCTTTGGGGTAAGCGGCGGCCTATCTCATCATCGGGGGGGAGACAGCGAGGCCCTGAGTGAGCCCCCTCTCGTGCGTACTGGTTGCAAATGCAACTCCTTAACCCCCACGAACTCTCCCACTTCACACGTGCCCCGGGAATCCACACAGGGGGAAAGGGGGTGCTCACTGGTGCGGAGAAACGGGACAGGGACCCTATTAGTGCAGGGTCCTGGGGAAAGGAGGAGTCACACGCGCTGGCAAGGGAAGGTGGAGGTTTGAGGGATGCAACCCCC
>QEPC01011569.1:1198799-1253873 GCA_003113815.1 Sphenodon punctatus
CGCGCTCTCCGCTCTTCCGCTGTCCCCTCCCTCGCTCTCCCTCGCTTCTCCTGCTCGCCCAACCGCCTTCGTCCCTTCTCCCTCGCTGCCCCGCATGCCTGGAACTCCCTCCCTGCCGACGTCCGCCTCGCCTCCTCCCTCCGCTCCTTCAAATCCCTCCTCAAGACCCACCTTTTCCATGCTGCCTTTCCCAATGCCCTCTAGTCTTTCCCCTTGCTCTTACTGTCGGCCCTCCTCTGCTGACTGCTGCTACCGACCACCTTGTAACCAAGCCAAGTACACGCGCCTGAGACTTCGCATCCGCCTGAATGTTTGTTTGTCTTCTCCCATGTCTCTCCCACTGTCCCCTCTCCTTGTCTCCCCCTCCTTGTCTTTTAGATTGTAAGCCACAGGTAGGGACCGCAGCTGATTATATGTTCTGTACAGCGCCAGGTTGTTGCTGGCGCTTTATAAATGTTTAATAATAATAATAATAATAATAATGATTTTTCTTACATTATCAATTCCTAACCTTCTGGGGACAAATCCAGTTTGATCTGAACTTATAATATCAGGAATAATTGCCATAAGCCTATTCGCTAAAACTTTGGTAAAGATTTTTGTGTCTGTATTAATTAATGAGATGGGGCAATAACCGTTACATATTTCCATATTTTTCCCGGGTTTTGGGCATAGCACAATATTTGCTTTGTCAAATGTTTTTGGCATTTCCTGCTGTTCTATAAGTGTGTTATACATATTGGTGAGTAGTGGGCTTATGTGTCCCACAAATGTTTTATAAAATTTAGCTGGATAGCCATCAGGGCCAGCTGCCTTGTTATTAGGGAGTGCTTTAATTACCTCCTCCACTTCCTCCTGTTCAATTGTCTTATTTAAAAATTCTTTTTGCACCCTAGTAATTTGGGGTAGTGTGATTCTGGTTAAGAACCTATTTATGTTTTCCTGCGTTGGCTCACTTGTCTGGTAAATCTTTGTATAGTAATCTGCAATCTGCAAAGCAGTGTTCCATTTCTGCCCCTTTTATTAATTTCTTTATTTATTTTTATTTCTTGACATTTCTATGCTGCCCCCTCATGCCCATGGCATCTCGGGGCGGCTAACAATAATGATGAAGTGGGTGTTTCCCTGATGAACCGTATATTAATCTTTTGTCTCTTTTTTTTTTATTAACCATGTCAACACTCTGTCTGCTTTATTAGCCTTTTCATAATAGTATGCTTTGGTGTATCTAATTTTATTTATAGTCCTTTCCATTTCCATTAAATGTATCTGATTTTTCAAGATAGCAATTTGTTCCCCATTTATTCTAGGTTGTTTAGCCAATTGTTTTATTTGGAGGTATTTTTCACTAATCTGTGTTTTTTTTTCTTTTTGTAGGTGTGCCCCCAATGAGATAAATTGACCCCTCAAAACAGCTTTAGCCGCCTCCCACAGTATAGTTGGGGATGTATTTAGCTGGTCATTTTGCTGTACATAATCCACTATGCTGTCTTGAATTTGCTCTTGTATCCATTTGCTACGCAAATAAAAACTTTTTAACCTCCCGTTTTGTTTGTTTATTTGTATAGATTCAGATCTTATTTCCAGTACCACCGTGTTGTGAGCTGAAAAAGGGATCATTTCAATATATGCTCTCTCGCTTATTTGTGCCATATTCTTTTTACTAAGATATTATCTATTTTGGTGGCTATTTTATATGGGTTAGAGTAAAATGTAAATTCTTGCTCTTTGGGGTGATATGCCCTCCATATGTCTTTCCATTGATAAGCCTTAGCTGCACGATTTTATCTTGCTGTTTATTTAATTTTGTTTTTGTAAACAGGTCTAGGTGAGATAGAGGAGAGTTAAAGTCTCCCGTTAGTATTGCCAAGCCTTCTATTTTACATTGTATTTTTGGGATAACCTCGGCAAAAAAAAGCTCTAGTGTTACTGTTGGAGGCATATATTGTAATGATAGTATATATTACCTGTTCAATCCTCCCCTTAATCATCAACATCCTACCTTGTTTGTCTCTCTCTATTTCCAGAGTTTGCATATTCAATGTTTTTAATACCCCATCAAGACTTCTGCATGCTTTTTTTCTCCGTTAACATACTATATCTTATAGTTTTTGTTAGCAAATCCTACATTATCTTTTATCATCAAATGGGACTCTTGGATAGCAAATATATGCGGGCGGCTCCTGTTTATATGCTGCCATACATGCTTTCTCTTGATTGGATTATTTAACCCACAGACATTAAATGATAGACTTTTCATGTTTGCCATCCTTTTTCTCTCTCTTTTTTTAAAATTTCACCCTCTCTCCCTTGCTGGATAATTTGGCCTTTAAATTCTCCATATCTTTTATCTTTTTGTTCTCTTCCCTTTTTAGTTTGCTGACACCTCTATATTTGCAGCGTATTTTTGTTTTATATTTTTCAGATGCACCCTGTTCACTCTTATATAGGTCCTTTGTACATTGTTAACATTGAACCATATTCTGTCACCTTTTCTTCCCTTAATTTTTTCTCCCCTTCTAATCTTCTTCCCTTCCCCCCCCATAACTCCACTTATGACTCATCCCTTAATCCCAATGCAATATATTTATAACTCTATAACAAAGAACGTATTCCCTGTACTTATCTAGAATCCCTCCTTCCCCAAACAAACACAACTTCCCCAACAGGAGGGTCCCCTTTCTGGTGCGCCGTGTATTAGGGCTCTCCACCACCACCAGGCCCTTTGCATTACTTCATCAGCCCATTATCATGTTCATACCATTTCTATAATCTTTTCATCACAGCCACTTATTGTCCCCTTTATCTTTTTCAATACATGATTATCCTGTATTCATGCTCATATCCTTCATATTTTTCTCCACAAATTTTTTAAAGTCATTCTCCTTGTTAAAGTATCTCCTTTTTCCTTGATATACGAATGAGAACTTTGCTGGGAAAAATATCTGTGCCTTGGTCCCGTTTGTTAAAAGCTGCCAATTGAGCTCTCCAAGCTTTCCTTTTCTGCACTGTCTCATACGCTAGGTCTGGGAAGATTGAAATCCTAGTGCCCTCGTATGTCAGTTCTTTTGTATCTCTGGCTGCTCGCAGTATTGCTTTTTTATCCATAAATTGGAGAAATTTTACAATGATCGCCCTTGGGGGGGGCGGGGAGTTGCTCTTTAGGTTTTGGCCGCAGAGACCTGTGTGCACGTTCAATCTCCACCTGGTGTAGTTCTCCCTTATTGGGGAATATTGCTATTGCTGTTAATATGTTAACTAAGAAAGCACCCTGTTGGGGGGGGGAGGGCAAGGTCTTTGGTATTTCCAGCTGGCCTGTGGTGTTTGTTTTTAATTATTCGTTATACTGCTGTGTATTTTGTTGCCTTGCTTGGACCATTGTGGTCTGTGCCAACAAATGTGCCATCTTTCTATGTCATGTGCCAAAAAGAGCTTCTGTTCCCAGTCTCTTGCGGGTGGCTAGTGGGGAACAGGGGTAGAAAATCTGGTTGTTGTCATTCTTTTTTAATGCAGCTTTTTTCCAGGTTTCTTCTTTGGGGGAGGGGGGGAATTCCTGTACAGTGCAATAGCAATGTTTAATCTGCCATTCTACTTTACTTGGAAATGCACGCTGCAGCTATTTTGTTGTGGCCCTGAGGTTTTGTATATGTTAAATATTTGATCAGGTTTTGGAATAATTTTGCAGACACTTGCACTAGTTAGTACAAGCTCGGCCTACAATCGACAAGCCCCACCCGAGAACTCTGCCAGCAATAAGGTTGCGCCGGCCCCACCAAGCTCAAAACCCACCAGCCGCCACTGGGAGGAACCAGATCTAATGGACTTTCGTAGGGTAAGATGCTTATCTAGAAATTCAACCAGTATAGATTAGGAATGTGTTTATATCTACCTTTAATTTCTAGTACCACTCTGTATCAACTATCTTGCTTATGTAAATCAATAAACTAACTTCTTATCTTTATGAAGAAGTGTCTGTGCCTAACACTGGAACACAAGTGAGCAACAAGAGTTTTCAAGCTCTTGGGACCCCAGAGAGAAAGAGTCTGTAAACGGGAAGGATCGGGCCCTTGGGTGACAAAAGAGTTGTCCCTGCTGCAGGATTGAATCAGCCAGAGAGAAAACTGATTCAAGTAGGCTGTGAGCGAGGGAAACTGAGTCACTCAAACCCGGTAAAGTGGGGTGTGTGGACCTCCAACCCATGACATATTTCTCATCCATTATCTTCAGGCCTAGTTTAATATTCTTTGGTTAAAAGTGCTTTTCATGCATTTTGGTGCCAGGGCTGGCTTTAGAAATAACAGGGCCCAGGGCGAAGACAAAATGTGGGGCCCCCTCAGCTCTGCTCATTTTCCACGGCTGCACCCACTTTCTTATGCTCTGCCAACTTTCCACAGCTCTGCCTGCTTTCTCCTCGTTCCCTCCCCTCTCTTACATACACACTACTCTCCCACACATGCTCTCACTCCTCTCTCCCACACACACTCATTCAAACATATGCATTCATTCAACCTCACAGTTTGGTACAGAAAGGCAGGTATTTGAAGCAACAGCTTGGCACCCTGCTCAACTGTAGCTGTGTAGTTTGGGTGCCTATACCTAATGCGGTCAATGGCGATGACCGGGGCCTAAACCAACAGTCTCCCTCTCGCCCTGTCAGAAATGAGGCGGGCTAATGCGCTCACATTCGCTTTGCTTGTACCCCGCGCGCAATGACTAAGTTTATCCTTCGCAGGGATCCGTAGCTGGACGGAGGCGGAAGGAGAGGCATGAGCGCGCGTGCGCTCGAGTTACCCGGAACTTGTGCGCTGAAGTGGCCGGAGGAGGCGCGGTCTCTCGGTGGTTGGGCAGGTAACGGCCTTGCGGCCCCACATTTTTATTCCGTGCTCGGCGCGCGCCTCGCCTCAGGGTCCTGGTGCTGGGGGAAAGTTCCCCGCTGTGTCTCAGACCCCAGGACGGGGCCCCCAGAGTCTCCCCCTTTCCCCCTCCAGGCGGGACTGGCCGGCAGGAGCTAGCCGGTAGCTACTCTTCGGCGCCACCCCGCTGTCGTAGCCCTCTCGCCCTGTCAGAAATGGGGCGGGCAGAGGGAGGCTCCACACGGTGTCCAGCCCCCTCCCCCGAGGGACGCCTCGTGTCCCGCTCTGGGGGCCTCCGCTTCTCCCGAGGGGAGCTCAGGGCGGGGCTGTCCTGGGCTCTTGCCCGGGCCGGGATGTGTCAGCGTTTAACACACGGTTTGCTCTGAAGTCGGTTTCACTGAGGCCGGTTCCACAACTGACTTCAGTCTGAATTTACTTAGTGTATGTGAACTCTGGATTTCCTGGGATTCCAGCCCCGTGAGCCCTAGGGTACTGGGGTAAATAGTAGTGGGGAAAGGATCTAGAGGGAGCAGCGGCAGTGTTAAGGGTGGATTGTGGGAAGCTGATCTAAAAGGGGTGCCACAAAAGGCTGCTTCTGCACTGCCATAGAAGGTGGAAAAAGAGGACACAGGGGCTTAAATTGCAGCAATGTAGGTTTTGGTTCAGTGTTAGGAAAAACTTTCCAATTGTAAGAACTATTGGACAATGGAATACGTCATCCAGGGAGGCTGTGGAATCTCCTTCCTTGCATGTTCTCAAAACCCAGCTGGACGTTTGTCTAAGCTGTGATGCTGTTGTCAAAAGATAACCTGTTTTGGAGCAGGGGCTTGGACTAGATGGCCCTTGAGGTCCTTTCCAGCCCTACAATTCTATGAACTGCTGTGGACTGTAGTGTAGGCAGCCCCCAACTATAGAATAAGGCTAAATGAACCTGAATGGGAAAATCACTCTTAATCTGTAAAAGTTTCCATATGGGCACTTAATATGGATGAGTTACCTATGACAAAAAAAAATAACAAAACAAATCCTTGTATAGACAAGCACTTGCCTGCTTCTGAATTCTATCTTCCTATTTGAAATCTATCTAGCCGTATGTGTTTGTGCTGCCTTTGCTTTATTATCATAAACTATCGACTGGCCTGGGTGAGGCAAGCTGAACATATTATGTGACTCAAGCTGTCAGAGGAACTAGAAATACAGTACAGTATTTACAGGGCTTTTGAGTCGCTGTTTAGTGGTATGGAGAGTTTGAGAAGTGTACTATGGCGGGGGTGGGGAAAGCAAACGTTAATGATCTTCAGATAAGACAACTGAATTGTAAACCCCCAAATCTCTCATTTTGGGGACCAGTAGGGCAACCACCCTTTCTCTCTAGGCTAGGGGTAGGGAACCCCTGACCCGACGGCCAAATGTGGCCTGTGGCTCTTCTTTAAAAATTTGGTCCCCTTCTAATTCCTGGATCTGGCCCGTGGATCCAAGAGTGAGCTCAAGATGGGGGAGTAGAGATGAGGACATGAACCTAAGGACTGGGCATGGATCCATAATCTAGATCCTCCTCTCCCCCTCCCCCATTCTGAACCTAACCCCAACTCATATTTGGCCCATGGAGCTTGGGCTAATTTTTGAAGTGGCCTGTCAGAAGGCAAAGGCTGTCAAAAGCCCCCCTGCCCTCTAGCCTAAACTGTTCAGAGGCAAATGAAATGAACACAAAGTAACATGGAACTTAATAAACTGTACTATGATTAGAATATTACAGGACTCTTCAAAATGTATCCTCCTCCCCCACCCCTTGATTGCTGTAGTATACTGTACTAGAAGTGAATGATAGCAGAGGGACAGAAAGACGTCCCTGTATGTTAGTGATTCTGTAGCTGCAGAAACTCACTCTGAGTCCACAGTTTAAAGCCATGATTTTCTGGGAATAGAGGCCTTCCTCCTAGCCTTGGTGTTATCCTCATGGAGTATTGCACCATTTTAATATGAAAAGAAGCAAAGTTTCTGTAGCTTTTCCAATTACAATGAATCCTCAAAAGTGAACCCTGCAGTCATAGCAGGAATCAACAGTCCGAATTTCCTCTTATAGCCTCTACAGTGTAGCTATGTACTGTCGGTGTATGCATTCACAGCAAATTGGAAACATAGTGACAGAAGATAACAAGTCTAACAAATATATTCTGTACATTATTCTTCACAATATTGGCTTCCCTATTTAATTCAATAAAGCATCACTTCTGGATTTACTCAACAGTGATGTGTCATGGGTTCACTGTGACATCTGTAAAATGATGGGAACAGATGGCAGGAAAACTTTTTCACCTGCATTGGAGAGGCATTCAAAATTGGTACTGTGTGTGTGTGTGTGTGTGTGTGTGGGGGGGGGGGAGGGTATTAAGAAACAATATCCGTAAGCTTGGCTTGAGTAAGGGAATGAAGGAATTTCTGCGCGAGGAGGATTCTAATTAACACAGTGAGCAAGTACAGAATTGTAAGTATGATGATGTGTAGTTGCACGGTTTTGTATGTGGGAAAAGTTCTGAGCAGTTGGGGCTTTGGGGGCTGTGGAGAGGGGAATTAAATAGTGAATTTCATTACTGCAACAGAGAGAACATCAGGGCTCTGCTATATTGTGTAGTTACTGATAGCACTTCACTAGCTGCCCCACACAGCCATTGTACAAGGGACTTATTACTCTGATGCTAAGTGACAGGGCTAGTGAAGTGTTATCAGCATAAAAGTGGTGGCTGACATTACAGGGAGGGAGAACATAGACAAGAGTAGAAGACTGAGATCGGAAGGAGGAGCAATCTCCTGGAAGCAGAAGCATAAAGAGGGCCCCATTTGTCTGTGGTGACCCAGCATGGCATTGTGGAGTTCAGTGATGAGGTACACTGAAAGCAAGGATATCAGGTGTTAACAAACGAGACAGTAGCCCACACCATGTGCCTGCTTATGAGGTGTTTGCCCCTACCGGCCATGTGGCTACCACCCGCTGAACAGAGTCTCCACTAATGGTGGAGTCTCAGAGCATGGGAGCTTGCTATGCAGGCTAATGTTCACCCACGTGTCCACATCCCATCAGTCTGGTTGCATGCAATGTTGTGCATGTACAGGTCCGACAGCACCATAGAGTTGTGGGCAAATAGCCTAGAGCGTTCTGAGGAGCAGCTGTTTCCTGTCCTGCTCTTGCTCTCACTAGTGTGCATATAATGTTTCTGTTAAAAGCCCAGTGCACGCTAAAATAAAACCTGCATTGTCCCAGCTCGTCGTGGTTTGAAGCGCACTCCCAGCACTCTTTCAGAGCTGTTGCCTTCTCTGGAGCAACTTCCACAGCCTTTCAATTGCTGTGGTCTTGGCTCAGAACGACAGCCAGGCAACTGCCATTGCTGCCACCTCCAGTGTTCCATCTCAGACACTCTCTGCCTACTGATCCACCTGCCAAAGGTGCATTCCCTGGAGCAAGGAAGAGATCAAGGCCTCCATCGCTGTATGGGGGAAGCAGAAGGTACGGTACCAACTGTTGAAATGCTGCAGGAATGAGGTGGTATTCTATGAGATTTCTCTCCGGATGGTGCAGCAGGACTACACCCGGGACATGAACCAGCAGTGGGCCAAGGACTCGAGGCATGGATATGAAGAGATCCGGGACAGCAACTTTGCCTCTACCTGTGAGAAGCAAACATTGCCCTGTTATGAGCTGCTGGACTGGTTATTGTGCATGGATGCAGTCATCATGGCATCCTGCCTGTATGACTCTTCTTTTGCAAGGGGCCAGAAGTGGGTGGATATGGTTCCTCCACTGCTTTCTCCTGCTCCCCTTGTGGAACCCATGACTGCCAGCAGAAATCCCTCCATGCCTATCCTTGCTCTGGAGCCAGCAAGAGTCGCCGCCAGCATGGACACTGTGACTCCACAGTTTACCAATGGGTGTTTGTGTATCTGTCTTTCCTGTGTGTCTGTCCCTGTGTTCTCCTCACCCATGTCTATCTTAGATTGTAAGCTCACTGGCCAGGGACCTGTCTCCGAAACTCTGTTGCTGTAAAGCACTGTGTATGTCTAGTAGTGCTATAGAAATAAGTAGTAGTAGTACCCCCTCATGCTGGAGAGCCAGCTCCTGTTTGAGGAGCCACCAGAGGTGCGAGTCGAGGTTACAGAGGACCCGGATGTCACCTTTATCAAGGAGGCAGAGGAGAACAGTAAGTTAATTCACTGGGGGTGGGTGGGTGTGTTTGCATTTACACGGCTGCATGGTAACGGCTACCGTTTACTGCTATCTAATTATGTGGTTTCTTTCCCTTTGCTCTGTTGACACGTGGCCAGGAGAGCACAGGGAAGCAGCTGGATAATCCCTGGGACACAGTAAAACAGGGATGGGTAGGTGCAGGAAATGGGTGGTAAGGCACCATGTTGGGCCCGTGGGTTGGGGTGAGGTGGGAGGAAGGCACCATGGTGGGTTGGTGGGGGGTTGGAAACCAAAACGGGGGAGGAGGGAGATTGCATGAATTGCAGTGCTTGATTTCTGTGTGGTGGTCAGGAGTGATCTCAGGAGGAGAACCACATGCCCTAGAGATCTTGCCACAGCAGCAGCGTAGGCCAGGTACTAATTCTTACTTCCCTTATGGCAGGCAGAGGGCTGTAAATTGAGCAGTAAGGGTGGGTGGGGACTGAAACACAGGGGTAGGAAGGTGGGTGGAGCAGTCTGAAATGTCCTTATTGCTTTCTAAGGTCTGCCAGTGCAACAGCCGTGGGCGGAACCCCCTGCCACAAGCACCCAGCAGAAGCAGGACTGGTGGCACAGGAAGGATTTGGCAAGGGGGCTGCTTGGGGAGACCACGTGGCAGATGGATGAGATCTAGGATGTCATTAATGGCATGGCCCAGAAGCACCCGCAGCTTGTGTGACACAACGTAAGGCGTTGGCTCCCGGACAGTGTGCTCGAGAAGGCAAGCAAGGAGATGGCTGAGATGTGGGCACAGACTCAAAACACTCTGTCCCAATCCATCCATCTCAAGATTTCCCTGCTCAAGCATATTGCTGCCGCGACCATGAGCGTTGCTGCTCAGGGCAGGCGCCCTTTGCCAACCCCCATCAACAGTTCATGCCCCCACACCTGGATCCCGACCGCCTACCCAGTTTCCACAACAATCCAACCTCAGAGAAAGCACCCAAACCCTCCTCTCCACACTGTGCTCACGCCTGTCAACACTTCCTAGGCCAGTCATGCCACCTTCCGCTGCAAATCATTCCTTAACGCCTCCCGTAAGCACTTTCCCACAAACACCTCAAATACCTTCACCTAACACTCCTCCACAGCATCTGCAGGAGAAGAATGGGGAAAATATCTTCTCGTCAATATCACCACTCAAGCACAAAAGGGGCAGGCAGAAGAAGAAATTTAAAAAATGATTAAAAAAAAACTTTAAAAATTATTTGAAAAATATTTAAAGTTACTAAATCTGCTGAAAGTTATTTATTTGTTAAATAGTTATTTGTTTTTATAATCCAGGTTTCTATGCTGCTTTTGGGAAAGGGGTGGGGCTTGGAGAATGGCAGAATGGCATAGCTGTAAACTGCTTTGAGGCATGGGGGCTTGAAAGGAAAAGGGGTGTGTGCTCTGTGGGGAGTTCTCCAGCCATGCATTTGCAGGTGGGGAGGTTACATAGTAGCCATTAGCATGCCTGTGCCTTGACACTTACCAGACCTGCCTAGCGTACGAATGCCAATAGGAAAACACAGACGTTCAGGCTTGCAGCCAGCTAGGCTACAACTGCCAATGAGGAATGCACAGGGAAAGGAAAGGGTGAGAAATACCTTGGGAGGTGAGCGGAGACCTAAGGAGGGGAAAGTATGTTGTCCCAGGGATGGAGGGCAGTTGGATGGGCTAGAGGAGAACAGTGACACAGTGGAAACATTTTAAAAGACTTTATTGATAACACACAAAGAACTCTCATTAAAATCATTAAGTTGTCCCTGATGGTGGGTTTGGGGGCTAGCATTGTGGTTGATGTACTGGCACAAGGTGTGTTATATCTCTGACTATGCGCTGCTCCGCTCTGTTTAGCTGGTTCCAGAACAGGGGCACTGGTGGGGGGTTCTCCACCATGGCCCCACTGGTCTCTCAGATGTTGTGGAGAACACAGGTGGCAGTTGTTAGCAGAGGAGCAATCTCCAGCTGGAAATCGATCCTTGGAGCAATTGATCTCCAGCGCTGCTTTAAAAGGCCCAAAGCCCTGTCTGCAACAGAGTGGGTGGTGCTGAGTTGCCAGGTAAAGCAGCATTGCTCTGGAGCATTCATAAGTCATGGTTTCAGGGGTAGGCAGGGTCCCTGAGAATAACAGGTCTCACGAGCACCCCTCAATGCATGTTTCAGTGTGGGGTCCAAAGTCTCCGGTGTACGTGCAACCAAAGAAGGGGGACTAGTGGAAGATGCATGTGTCATGGTTCTTCCCGGATCACCTGGCCAGAACGAACCGGGCACGGTGGTCCACTATAGCCTGGAGAATCATGGAGAAGAACGGTTCAAATAGTTGTCCTTGCTTTGAGGGTGGGCAGTTGATGGCGATATGGCTTCCATTGAGCATCCCTGTTTAACCCAAGAACCCCTCCTGCCGAATGCCCTCAACTTGATGGGTCAGCTAACTGTACCACCCTGTCCAGCAGTACTTTCACAAGTGTGGTGTCCGCCATGGAGGTTCCAATACTGAATTGCTGGGTGGCAGACGATAGGAGTCTGGAGTGGTATGCTTCCAAATGGCGATGGCCACGTGCTTCTTGAAGGGGGTGGGTGACCACATCACCATGTTCTTGCTTCTAGTTGTGGCCTGTGGATCTCTGCTATTTGGAGGACAAGACAGTGGGGCATCCTGAAGTTTGAGATCGACTCAGTGCCTCCCCACGAGGACAGCACGATCTCCTACCAGTCGGTGCTTTCACCGAGACCAGCCTCTTGGTGGGTACAGCCATGCACAGGGCCTTTGCGACTGAAGCTGTCTCTCCTGGCAGGTACCTCTCAGCATGCATCAGCTCCCTTTGCAGGGCTTTGATCCTCCCCAGCATGGTCCGTTGTTGCTGGAGGAAGGAGCTGCCTGCATGTTGTGACTATAGATTGAGCGAGAGCCTATCTGTGCCTTACAACCTCATCATGCCAGTGGCAGCAGAAGACATGCATCTGCTGGATTGCTCACAGGTTCTGCTTACCAGTGGTAAGAAAGGCCTGGAATGTGATATGGATCACCATGGAGTTCTCAGCATGTGTCTTCATGGCTGCGTTACAGGTGCCTATGAACTTTGCAGAACATGCATCAAATATTTTGAACAGTTTAAAGAGCAGGACAGCTGCCTAGCTAGGATTGGCTGCATGCCGCACGTGAGCAACTGCATGCCACTATTGGCCATATGTCATCACGGGACTGGCTGCACACCTAGCTATTGGCTACTATTGGTTGGAAAGGTTTTTGCAAAGCTGTGTGCGTGTGCGTGTGCGTGTGCGTGTGCGTGTGCGTGTGCGTGTGCGTGTGCGTGTGCGTGTGCGTGCGCGCAGCAGCTCTCCCTCGTTTCTCCTGCTCACCTAACCGCCTTTGACCCTTCTCCTTCGCTGCCCCCCATGCCTGGAACTCCCTCCCTACCCACATCCACCTTGCCCTCTCCCTCCGCTCCTTCAAATCCCTCCTCAAGACCCACCTTTTCCTCGCCGCCTTTCCCAATGCCTGCTAGTCGTTCCCCATATACTTACTGTCTGCCCTCTGCAGACTCTTGCAACCTTCCTGATTGTAACCAAGCCAAGCACATGCACCTGAGACTTCACATCCGCTTGAATGTTTGTTTGTCTTCTCCCCTGTTTCTCCGACTGTCCCCCCTCCCTGTCTCCCCCAGATGCGGTCCCTGCCCGAGAGCTTACAATCTAAAGACCGGGGTGAGGGGGAGACAGAGGGAGAGACAAGGGATGCAACATTCACGAGCATGCGAGAACTCAGGTACATGTTCTTGGCTTGGTTACAGCAAACAGGAGTTTGCAGATAACAGGTAGGGGATAATCCTGGGTGGGGGTGCTTAGTAGGAGTTAGGAAAGGCAGAGTGGAAGAGGTGGAGTTTTGAGGAGGAACTTGAAGGTGTGGAGGGTGGGGGCAAGGCGGATGAGGGCAGGGAGGAAGAAGGGACGAAGGCGGTTGAAGGAGCAGGGGAGGCGTGGGAGGGTGAGGGAGGGGATGGAAGAGGAGCAGAGTGCTCGAACGGGTTCAGAGTGAGAGCAGAGAGATAGGGGGGGAGCAAGGTTATGAATGGCTTTGTAGGTGAAGACGAGGAGCTTGTGCAGAATATGCTTAGGAAGGAGAAGCCAGTGGAGGGAGGAGAGGAGAGTCTGCACATGGTCGAAGTGATGGGCTAGGTGTATGATCTAGTGTGTTAAACAGAGATGAGGGAAGCAAGGTGAGCAGGGAAGGCCAGCGAGGAGGAGGATACAATAGTCAAGGCATGAGATAACTAAAGCATGAATGAGAGTTTTGGCAGAGGAGACAAACAGAAAAGGACGGATCTTAGCAATGTTGTGGAGGGAGAAGCGGCAGGATTTGGCCACGGAGTCAATGTAGGGGTTGAAGGTGAGGTGCGAGTTGAAGATGAAGCCCAAGCTATGGGCTTGGGGGACAGGGAGGATGAAGACCTCTTCAATGGCAATTGACAGGGAAGAGGGAGAGGAAGGATTGGGAGGGAAGATAAGGAGTTCAGTTTTAGCCATATTCAGTTTAAGTTGGCTTTGAGACATTCAGGTGGAGATATCGGAAAGACAGTTGGTGTGACGAGCTTGGACAGAGGGTGAGAGGGAAGGAGTGGAGAGAGAGAGTTGAGTGTTGTCAGTGTATAGGTGGTATTAGAAACCATGGGAAGCAATGAGTTTGCCTAGGGACTGGGTGTAGATTGAGAAGAGGAGAGGACCAAGAACAGAGCCTTGGGAAACCCCGACTGAGAGGGGCGGGGAGGAGTTAAGAAGAGAAACATTGAAGGAGCGGTCAGAAAGGTAGGAGGAGAACCAGTTGAGGACAGAGTCCTGGAATCCCAGGGAGTGAATTGATTCAAGCAGGAGCGAGCGGTCAACAGTGTCAAAAGCAGCAGAGAGATTAAGGAGGACAAGAATAGAGTAGAGGCGGTTCGATTTAGCCACAAGAAAATCATTGGTGATCTTAGCCAGAGCGGTGTCGGTGGAGTGAAGGGGGCAGAAGCCAGATTGGAGGGGTTCAAGGGAGGAGTTGGTGAAGAGGAGGTCGAGGCAACGGGAGTAGAAAACCTGTTCAAGGAGTTTGGAAGCAAAAGGGAGGAGTGAGACAGGACGGTAATTAGAGGGTTCAGAGGGATCCAGAGTGGACTTTTTGAGGATGGGGGAGATGGTGGAAGGAGCCAGTAGAGAGGGAGAGGTTGATGATATGCAGAAGGGGAGGGGCGATGGTGGAAGCAATGGAGGTCAGGAGGCGGGAAGGATGGGGTCCAGGGAGCACGTGGAGGGATTGGAGGAGGTGAGCAGGGAGGAGATAAAGCCATAGAAAGCTATTGCTGCGGGTTCTTTGCTAGGAAAAGCACAATGGCTTTGGCTTTTGTCTGTGGATGCTGCAGCCTCCTGGGATATGGGGCCCAGAGAAGTTGGGGGTGATGGATACCCTGACCTTTGCTGACATTTGAGTAAGGCCTGACGTGCAGAGACAATAGTCAGACCCATCCTCCAAGGCAGCCTATGCATGCATAGGGTGGCACATGTACACAATGGGGTATTATGTGTGCATGATGGAGTGCAGACATTGTGCAACCCTACTGCAGTTCAAAGTTCAGCAGAATAGAAGAGTGGGAGTCCCAGATGAGATGAGAGATTGGGCTGCGCTTGAGACTGTGAGTTTTCTGGACATTTGTGCACTGCCAGAAGTGAGAGAGTCACTATTGGATGCTGGGCCTTCCCTGCTGTTTTTCCTCATCATTGCCCTTCTGATACCTGTGGGGCCACTGGGAGTGCCTCAGTCAGATGGCAAAGCTGAATATCCTGGATAAACAAATGGCTTGGGGTACAGGGAATGTGAACCCGCTGATGGAGAGCTTCTTGCCCTATACAAGGTTTGGACACTCCAAGAGGTGCTGAGTGTCCTGGTGAGCCAAGATGTTTTCAGCCTCAATTGTATGTCTAATGTGGAAGATGCTAGAGAAGGGGTATAAGATGCATGTTTGTCTGGGGGTTTTATGCAAACTCGGAGGGATTTCCAACACCATGGTGGTGGACGAGACCCCAATAAAACTGTGTGCTGCTTCCTACTCGTACGTTGGTGTGAGCCATGGATGGGAGAAACCAGGTTGACAACATACAAAGAAAGTGCTGTAGTGGCTAAGTGCGCAGTATCTGGACCAGGAGGTAGCGGGGAGGCCCCGGTTCAAGTCTCACCTTAGCCAGAAAACTCACTGGGTGACCTTGGGTCAGTCACCGTATTCTCTCAGCCTATCCTACCTCACAGGGTTGTTGTGAGGATTAAAAGTGTTAATTAGTTCTTTGTGAAGCGTTCAAAGTGCCATGATAGGGGGGGCGCTATATAAACATAAAATAATTATTATTGCTTTTGATTTCAATTTTTACTTTTGTTTTCAGTTTTCACTAAAAGTGCTCAATAAAGTATGCAATTAGCTCAATAAACTCGGTATTAAGATAAAACCACAAGTGATGGCATGGCTGTCATGTCCTGGGCTGACGGCAGCACAGTCCAGGGGCAGGGAGAATGGGGAATGTGCGGTCAGCCATCCCCACTCCCCGCCATGATGGACAGCCATGACAGCTGGCTGAACCAGACATGCAAGCTCCGGGATAGCCTGCTTTGTCCAGGGTCAGCATCTAGCAGCCATGAACCACACGTGACAGTGGCCCGTGGGACATAGCAGGCCACTGTCACGTCTTCTGTTACCCTTAGTTGCATAGCAGCTGAGTTGCCAAGTGCTGGCAAGTATGAACCTCCCTGAGTGAGTGAGGATAGCAGGTGCCGGACTGCCTCCCGGAATCATTGTCTGGAAGAAAGAAACAACTGGGGCAGCTACTTGTTCCCAACGTTTACTGTGGCTGTGAGTTATGATGGGGTAGGTACTGGGAAGGGGGTTGGTGGTGGGTGGAGCTCAGTGGGGAAGAATACCTGCCTGTGTATTGGGTTTGTCCCACCTGAGAATGTTTCTGGAGTCGGTGTAAAGCTTTTCTCTTTTGCGAAGTATTTGGCAGACAGTTTTAGGGGTAGAGCGTTAGGGTTTAAGGGTGAAGGTGAGTTTTTTAAATGGAGTTTTATTGTATTTTTATGATGTGTGTCTTTATTATGTGAGCCACCCTGAGCCTTAGGGGAAGGGTGGGGTAGAAATCTAAATAAATAAACAAACCTGTGACTGGGGGCTGCTCGAATGCACAAGAAATGCACACGGGGCTGCTGATTTCTTAGGCTCTATACGCTAAACATGAGTGGGGGACGCACTGACCGCACCTGGACTCCAGCAGGCTAGCATCTTGTTTAACACTCATAGAAAGCAGCTATAGTTAGTGGAAGACTTCATCCTCCTCTTATATGCTTCAGCTGCTATACGCTTGGCTAGCTGGTCAGTCCAACAAAGTATCCCTGAATTGAGAAAATTAGTTTTTAAGCAATGGCCACAGTGAAGATTGAATTGTTATGGTAAAAGTTAGCCCCCTGTCCAGGAGATGAGAGGATAAAGACTGTAAATAGGAAGTTGAACTGCTACTGTTTTGAGTATGTTGGTAATAATAAAAGTGCTTGGTAAAGCTGAAGTGAATTACTTGAGAAAGTAGAGAGGCCACGTGTGCAGTACATGAATGAGGAAGGAGAACTCTCAGACTTTGAGATGGAAAAGCCCTTGCAAACTAGAGACGTTGGGTGTGAGGGCTAGAGAGAGAGTAGGAAGGGCAGTATAGTGTACACTGCTTGACGAGGGGAGAGACTTCCCTGGAAGAGTGAGTCAGAACTAGCAGAACAATGAGGAAGGAGGGGATTGTAACCTCTACGGTCTGGAGGGCATCTGAGATGATGAGTCACTCAGTTTCGGGTGTGCAGTGGGTCATGAAGAGAACTTGCCCACTGTTTTTGTCTTGTACACTGTCGTTATTTCAGTGCAGCTGTGTATAGGGTCTGGAGTACACTTGAAAATCTGTAGCTGATCAGTGAACTAGTGCAACTTGGAAAAATTATTTTATTTATTTATTTATTTATTTTTAAAATTTATACCCCGCCACCTCCTGCCACAGGCAGCTCGGAGCGGCTAACAACACAAGTAAACAATAATATAACAACACATTAAAAACATCATCCCACAGTATATATTATAAGAATAATAACAATAATAATAACAATAATAAAAGAACAAACCCACCCACCTTCACACTCTCCTCATCCCCTACCACCCCATTACCCCTCTCCCTCGCCAAACGCCTGATGGAGCCGCCAGGTCTTACAGTTCCTACAAAAGGATGGGAGGTCCGGAGCCAGACAGGCCCCCACCGGGAGGGAATTCCAGAGGCGCGCTGAGGCCACCAAGGATGCCCTATCCTGCGTGCCCCCCCCGGGGGATCTCCAACAAGGTGCCCCCTGCAAGAGGCGGTCGCAAGAGTCGATCCAGAACCCGGGGAGTGAGGCGATCTCACAAGTAGGCAGGGTCCAGATAGCAACACAAGCAAACTTAGAGTAACTGTCTATAAAGCTATATAAATATTTAATAATAATTAATCATTAACTGATGCCGTTATTTATTTATTTATTTTTCTGAAGGTTTGTAATAGCCTTGCGTGAATGCCAGAATAACTGCCAGAGTGCTTACCCTTGGGGTAGTTTGATTCTAGTAAACTGTGTCTGATCTGAGAGAGTGTGGTAAATTGCATTCTCTGATCAAATAGCATAAAGGCAACAGTGGTTTTCCTGTACAGGTTACTGAGGGTTGCCCTTGGGGCTCTGAGGAAAATGGAAATGAAGGGAAAGGGATTCAGTTGGAGAGAGCAAACTGGCTGGGAAACATAGCGGGCTCACGGTAACTGACAGGGTGATCAGACGGGTTGTTTCTTCGTAGTGCAGCAGGGAAAGGATTAGCTTCAAATGAGACCCTGGGTGTTGCATTAGTCTGTGGGATCTGCCCCTTGTCTTGGGATTCCAAGCTTCAATTGAAATAAAATTAAAATAAAGTTTTTATGAGGATCTCCTTGAAAATGAGAACTTAGAGTAACTGTCTATAATTAATTACTATAAAGTGGTACATTGCTGAAGCTATATAAATATTTAATAATAATTAATCATTAACTGATGCAGTTATTTATTCATTTATTTTTCTGAAGGTTTGTAATAGCCTTGTGTGAATGTCAGGATAACTGCCAAAGTGCTTACCCTTGGGGTAGTTTGATTCTGGTAAACTGTGTCTGATCTCAGAGAGTGTGGTAAATTGCATGCTCTGAGCAAGTCCCACGTCTATTGGCAATCTATTCTGAAACTTAACAGTGCCAATTTAAATAGGACTTTTGACTATTTCAAAAGTAGCGGCATGTTAGCAGAAGCTCCTAGTTTTTTGATTTATAGTAGAAATAGAAAAGGTACAAAGAAGGGCAACAAAAATGCTAAATGGTATGGATCAACTCCCCTACGAAGAGAGACTAAATAGGTTGGGGCTCTTCAGCTTGGAGAAGAGACGACTGAGATGAGATATGATAGAAGTCTTTAAAATTATGAGTGGTGTGGAACTAGTTAATAGGGAAAGGTTATTTACCCTCTCATATAATACTAGGACTAGAGGGCACCCCATGAAAGTAACATGTAGCAGATTTAAAACAAAAGAAAGTATTTTTTACTCAACACACAATTAAGTTGTGGAATTTGTTGTCAGAAGATGTAGTCAAGGCCAATAGAATAGCTGGGTTTAAGAAAGGATTGGACAAGTTTCTGGAGGATAGGTCCATTAGCAGCTATTAACCAGGTAGGTTTGGGGGGATGTAACCTCTTGCTGTCGGGAGCTGGGAGTGAACAACAGGGAATGGATCGCCCCATTGCAACTTGTTGGGTACTACTTCCAAATGACTGAGGTTGTCTCCAACAGCGGACAGGTGCTGGGCTCGATGGACCATTGGTCTGACTCAGTATGACACTTTTTATGTCTTGTCTCAGTCCCATGCTGCCCTTCCTGGCCACACAATGCCCAGCTGCCAGAAGTTTGTTTTTCCTTTGAAAACCTATGTGGTGTTAATCGGAAAAGTTATGTGGGTAAAGTGTAAAATAGGATTCTAACATCCAAGTAATTAACATGGGGACTGCTGTATTAACTACATTACTCCTCTCCCTATTTAATTAAATAAAACCTTCCTTTAAAAAAAAAAAAAAAAGTCATTGAAATTGCTGCACCAGACTGATTTGAAATCTAGGCAATTTGCTGCAAAACATTGGCATGGAGTTCATGTTTCCCGTCTCGCATGCACTGTGTGGGTATATATATATATACCATGCACACACCTCTTCAACATAAAGGGGCATCTCCCTGGCTTTAAATGGGATGACTGATCTCCAATGAATGAATGAATTTTATTCTTAGCTCCAGAAGTTGTCACAATCCTAAACAAGTTAGAAACAAGAAAAGCAAAAAACAAGATAAAAAGGTACAATAAATTAATATGATTGCTTCTCTGTGGAGATGTCTGTTCCTTATTCAAAGAACAGGCTCAGATTCTGTTTTCACCTCTTGTTACTCGCCCTCTTAGTCATGTGGTCAAATGATTCCCATAAGGATCTATTTCTTCCTGTAAATTTGCTGTATGAACTCCATTGGTTCACATCCTCTGCCTTGTAAATGATTCTCAGCCAGCATCTAGAGTAGGACAGAAGCTAATGATTACATGTAGCCTCCTAGCTTACAGGGAGGGAATTTAATGTCTTTGAGAAGAGCATATGTGCAGAGCATGTGTGATTGGAATCTTCTGTTCATGCTGATAGGAACCAGGCTGGCTGCTGTGCCTCAGCTATGGTCAGCTTGAAATGCAGAAATGTCAACAGAAAAAGCAAATGCAGGTCCTGGCTGTGTGTGACAAGGCATCACGTCCCTTATCCTGGCTTTGGGACGTGTGCCTCCACTGTGTTCAGTCCCAGAAAGTGTAGAGAAAGTAAAGTTGCTGTGTTGGTCCCAAATATAGGCAATAGAGACAAAGTAGTACAGTGATATTATTGGAGATATACAAGTTTTCGGACCTCACAGGGTCCTTCCATCAGGCAAGTCAGGAGGAACAGAGAGAGAGTTTCAGTGGAAGTCAAGGAAGACAAATTGTGTGGCTTGGTGAGGTTGGTAGGATTGACTGATGTGAGGAGGCTGCTTTGCTGAAGCATGGAACCACAAGTTCCATTGAAGCCTCGTTCCGTTGGGAGGATGATTAGTATGAACAATTTATATTACACTTGTGCCTAGGAACCCAGTTATGCATTGCATTGCATTGCATTGCAAAGAGACACAATACGAAACGGTCTCTGCTCCAAAGAGCTTGCACTATAAAAGCAAGATTGGCTAGAGTGGGAGACCAGGTGGTCACTGAGTGGCAGTGATTTGCCACCCAGCAGGCCATTGGTGGAGCCAGGAGCAGAACTTGGGTCTCCTGATTCTAGAATATAATGTGCTCTTGGGCCATGTGGCCTCCCTGAGGAATGGATTAAATCTCAGGTTTCCAAACTATGGATTGGAATCTCAAGTGGAGTCACAGGTCAACTGATATTTGATATACTTTGCATGTCTTTGTTGCTGTCTGGGGCAGTGATATGGGGTGGAAAATTTCCATTAGATTTTTCCAGAAAATTTTCCGGTTCTAAAAATGCATTGTTTCGTAAGATTAATTAGTAACATAATTATAACATAACATTTTTTTCTAATTAAATATTTCAGTTCAACTACTTTTGGCTATTTGAGATATTTATCCAGAACATAAAGTTAACAGTGTGTACTTTTTGAGTTTGGTTACTAAGTACAAGTCAAATAAACACGCTCAATCAAATCCCAGTTGATTTAGAGTGTTGGAATTTTTTTCAGAAAATTTGCATAGGAAAATTTGCGTAGGGTAGTGGCTCAGCAGCTCCAGGAGCGTCTTGACCGCTATTTTGATCCTTCACAGTCTGGCTTCCGTCCGGGTCATGGCGCTGAGACCGCGTTTGTGGCCCTGGTGGATGATCTCCACAGGGAAAAGGACTGGGGTCGCTCGATCCTATTGGTCCTTTTAGATCTGTCGGCAGCATTTGATACCCTTGACCATGAGATGTTGGTGATGCGCCTGCGGGACAGTGCAGGGGAGGGCGGGATCGTTCTTGAATGGTTCTGCTCATTCCTGACCGGAAGAACTCAGCGAGTGGTACTCAGTGATTGTTTTTCATCTTACTGAGACCTCCCGTGTGGGGTCCCGCAGCATTCTGTTTTGTCCTCTCTCCTGTTCAACGTGTATATGCAGCCGCTCGGCGAGGTGAGTTTGGGGTGAGGTGTCCTCAGTATGCGGATGACGCTCAACTGTATCTCTCATTTTCGACCGACCCAGGCCCAGCTGTCTTGGTGCTTACCTGGTGCTTACCCAATAAGACAGAGGTGATGTTGGTGGGGAGAGCAAGGGAGGTATTGGCCCCCCTGATCGGGGGGGGGGTTCGCCCTCCTATAGCTCAGCAGGTCCGGAGTCTGGGGGTGATATTGGATGCGGATCTCCACCTGGAGCGGCAGGCGGAGTCGCGAAGGCTGCCTTCCGCCAGTTGCATCTGGTGCGGAGACTGCGTCCGTACGTCTCCGGCCCGGCCCTGGCCTCCCTCATCCGTGCCTTCGTCACCTCGAGGCTGGACTACTGCAACGCGCTCTACGTGGGGGTTCCCTTTTTCCTGGTTTGGAGGCTGCAGCTAGTGCAGAATGCGGCGGCCCAGCTCCTCTCGGGGACGGGTCATCGGGAGCACATAACACCTGTGCTCCGGACTCTGCAGTGGTTGCCAATAGCATGCCAAGCCAGGTTCAAGGTTTTGGTGTTTGATCTATAAGGCCCTTTACAGTCTGGGCCCCTCGTACCTCAGGGACCGCCTCGCCCTCCGCGCCCCAGAGCGGCTCCTTCAGTCTGCCGGGGGTGCCTTCTTGGAGGTCCCCTGTGTTAAGCGGGGGGGCCACAATGGAGAAGGCATTCTCGGTGGCCAGGCTGCGCCTTTGGGACTCCCTCCCGGAGGAAGCTTGCCTGGTCCCAAGCCTTTTGACATTCCAGCGAAGTTGTAAAACCTGGCTGTTCGTCCAGGCCTTTAGGGAGGGGGGGAGGAGGGGTTAATGGGGTTTTATCTCCCCTTACCCTATTTATTGTTTTATCGTGATTCCCAGCCGTGTTTTAATTCTTGTATTTTGGAATGTTTTAATTGTTTTTAGATGTAGTTTATATTTGTGGTTGTTTTTGTTGTAAGCCGCCCCAAACTGTTTTAGGAGGGGTGGGGTAGAAATTTGATAAATAAATAAATAAATAAAATAAAATAAAATTGCCCGGTGTTTGGCAGCTGTGAGGGACTGGATGAGGGCTAACCTTCTGCGACTGAATCCTGACAAGACGGAGGTGATGTTAGTGGGTAAGTCAGCGGAGTTGACAGCCCCGTTGATTGATGGAGTCTGCCCTCTGCTGACTTCCCAGGTACGGAACCTGGGGGTGCTCCTCAATGCACAGCTCCATCTGGATCTCCAGGTGGAGGCTGTGGCGAGGAGTGCCTTCTGCCAGTTACATCTGGTGCAGTGGCTTCGGCCGCTGGTTTCGGTTCCTGACCTGTCCATGATAATCCATGCTTTTATTACCTCTCGGTTAGACTACTGCAACGTGCTCTACGTAGGGCTACCTATGGTGACAGCTCGGAAGCTGCAGCTGGTGCAGAATGCGGCGGTCCAGCTCCTGGTGGGGCTGGGCTGCTGGGAGCACATTACACCAGTGCTCCGATCTCTGCACTGGCTGCCGATAGTCTTCCGGGCCTGATTCAAAGTGTTGGTTTTAACCTATAAAGCCATACGTGACCTGGGCCCTGCTTATTTGCGAGATCGCCTCACTCCCCAGGTTCTAGATTGGCCCCTGTGGTCGTCCAGGGGTGCCGTGTTGGAGGTCCTCTGGGTTTCCTGGGGGGCCACGCAGAATAGGGCATTCTCGGTGGCCCTGGACCTCCTGGACTTCCGTAGGAACTGTAAGGCCTGGCTGTTCTGTTAGGCATTTGGCGAGGGAGAGGGGTAAGGCTGGGGGGGATGGGGGTGGGTGGAGTGGGTTTTTTTCCTCCCTGTCATGATTATTATGTTTTTAAAAGTGTTTTAAATTGTTTTATATTATATTTGTATTTTTTATTGTTAACTGCTCTGGACTGCTTGTGGCAGGAAGAGCGGGGTATAAATTTTGTTAAATAAATTAAATTCTCCCATTTTCTATGATGACGGCACAAGAAGTTTGTGCTGTGGATGTCTCAGTAACATCAGGGTGCTTGGGGTTCTGGCCTCTCTGGAAAGTTTGGATTTGCATATAGGCTGTCACCCCCTGTCTAGATTTGGGATAGTAGGGGCTCCTGGTGGAGATTTTCTATACAGAGCTTGATCTGGGAAGCAGATCTGGGAAGCAGGGCTCCTTACATATAGAGTTATCCCTCCCTTCCTTGGGTCTTGGAATCACAAGGCTTCTTCACAGAGGCCACAAAACAGAGCAACGCGTTTGTTTGGACATGGCCAGAGAGAGCTTTCTCTTTACAAGGGCTTCTGACTGGGGGTTTCTGGAAGGAGGCGCATCCAGGGACCTAATCTTCTCCTTTCTCCATTTGCAGACACACTCCCCATCATGGTGGGTGAGAAGCGGAATGGAAACCTCCTAGTTCACCTGGGGCCCAAGCTGCAGGCGTATCCAGAGGAGCTGATCCGGCAGCGCCGTGGCCATGACAGTCACACTGAATACCTGATTCGTTGGAGCATCCTCAGCCTGGAGGAGGGCACAGGGAGTAACACTAGTTCCTCTTCCACAGAGAGCAAAGCAGAGAACATCCTCATGTGGATGTCGGCAGAGGAGGTTTATGCCAACTGTCCAACGTTGCTGGGCAAGAGGAAGCCTGAGGGGCAGCGGGTAAAAGAGGAGAAGGCTCCCAGCACGTTTCCTCCAGACGTCACTCAGGATGAGGCCTCGCTGCTGGAGATGAAGGCCGACGTCAGGAACCTGGTGCAGCGGGCTGATCGGCAGATGGCCAGATCCACAGGCCCAGAGTCCTCCATTCTCAACACCATCCATGTGCTGAGTGCCTATGCTAGTATTGGCTCGCTGACGGGCGTTTTCAAGGAGACAGGGGCCTTGGACTTGTTGATGAAGATGCTGTGTAATGAGGAGAAGCAAATCCGCCGCAGTGCTGGCAAGATGCTGAGGGCTCTGGCTTCACATGATGCAGGTGAGCTCGCCCACGGAGAGCACTGGGCTAGGTTCTGATTTTTGTTAGGCAACCGAGTGTTTGAGGAGTGCGGGACTGGGCACAGTGGGAAACTGGGGAGTCCTGGTGCTCCACTGCAAGATTGGGATTGGGCTCTTGGTGGGGAAGCTGGGTTCTGAATTTATTCTGGGGTCCTTTTCTTGCCCATGGTGGTGAAAAACTCAGGGGAGTTGTTGCTGGGCACTGTTACTTCAGTGCTAGCACATCTTAGAGTTTGGTGGGGCTTATGTGGGTTTGGCCTTGATGTGGTTGAACAGAATGTAGAAATGAAAGGTGTCTCCTCCTGGGTATGGCAAAACCCCAAGAATTGGTTTCCAAACACTTCAGCATCCTCCTTAAGGGAACAGTATTTTTGTGTGGTGAGGCTGAGTAGTTTCTAGAGTGAAAACATGAGGTTACAATAGGTCTGACATCCTGCTGTGTTCTACAAGGCATTGGGATTCACTTCCAGTTTTAATTTGCTGGAGATTATGTGTTCCCCATATACTTCTCTTCGCCCAGACAAACTGTAACTGCTTTTAGACTCTGAAGGAGATGTAGCTAGTTATCTGATTTTCTTGGGAGAATGCCCAAAAGACTTTGGAAGGTTTCATAGACTTCATTTCCCGCTTGGAATCACACCATCAGTGTAAGTTAAACTTGATGTTAAATAAATAATTTCCAAGCTCTTCTGTTAATCCGTTCTGTTCATGTAAGCAATTTTACTATTTCCTGGGAAGAGGTTGGGATTCCCCCTGTGAATCTACTTTTTAATTTGGAGCATCTGCAATTCCCCTTCCCGCAAATTCTGCAGCCACAAAACCCAAATTCTGTGAGCAGAAAATGCAGATTTTTAAAGTGGAATAAATGATGATGTAGGTTAAAGTCTACAAATTCTTCCAAATATTGAATGCAGTTGAATTTCCCATTGTGCCATTCCATCAGCTGTAGACATCTGGGCTATGATCCACAAACCACTTACTCTACTTATCCTATGGGCTTTAATGGGCCTTCTCTAGAGTAGATGGTTTATGAATTTCAGTTCTGATATCCTAAACACAAAATACTGAACGGACCTCCTATAGCAGTGGTCATAGGATGCTCCATTTTGGTAGCTGTAGCAGGGGATGTGTGGCCCCAGAATGCATGTCAGCAGCTCACAGTCCCAGCATCCACCTAGCTAGCTCACAGTGCTCCCCATTCAGGTTGTAATGCCATGGTACTTGGGCCAGTTTTGTGACAGTTTGGCCAGGTTGCAAATTGTGCTAAAATGTAGAATTCTGTAAAGCAGCACAGAATTCATGGGGGGGCTTGAGGCTGCTCATTTGGCCTGCACTCCCTGCCAGCCCAAAGTGTGGCAGCTGTGTTTCCCTGCCTGGGGCAAGCAGGTATCCAGCTGGCCCTGTCTTCTATGGCTTTACTCAGTGTTTACACACAATTGCTACATTAACCTAAAAACTATCTATAGTGTCTTTTCTTCACTAGAATGTGATACTAAAATAGAGTACGATAGGTATTACAATGCAACTATATACCATCACATGCCTCTCTCTTTATGCAGATACACCCCCCCACTCCCAGTGGCGAAACTGGGTGGGCTGCCGCCACAAATTCCACAATGTCTCATGGCAGGCTGAGGAGCTGTTTACATGCGCAGGCGCCCCACCCACTATCCTGCCCCCTGCCATGATGTAAACGCACAGAAATGGTGAACTACTCCCTTGGCTCTATAGGACCAGTGGACCTTGCCTCAGGGCAGGACTGCACGGCACCGGCCTAATGGGAGGCGGCCCGTTACCTCATATTGGCTCAAGAGGAGCAACAGTAGCCCGTGATGCGTCACCGGGCTTCTCTGGCGGACGTGCTGTGTAGCACGTTTCCCCAGAAATTCTTAGAAGGGGTTAGTTACATTACAGTAACAGAAAGGAAACTCCCCTCTAAGTTCAGGATTCTAAATATTTGAGTTCGGCAGCCTTATAAAAAATGAACTGAAATGCATCCAGGTCCCAGAAAACACGACTCACTTTTGGAGCCTCTTCTAAGAGATACAGGAGAGCAAAAAAATCAAAGATTCTGAGAAGAAACTTTGAAGCATCATCCTCCTCTTCTGAGAAGAAACTTTGAAGTATCATCCTCATCTGGTAAATCACAGTCTTTCCCCAGAGTCACCAGAATCCTGCGCAGAGTCACTATGACTAAGTTTAAGATGAGGCAGTTAACACCCCTGTAGAGACAGTTCCCTAGTGACTTCATCCAGTGATACAGTATTATTCTTAGACGGTCCCTGACTATGAATGCTTTTGGCAGATGCCAGCTAAGCTTCCAGGAATTGTACTAGATCTTCATCAGGCCTCTTAATATCTCAGGACAGAAAACTATTTGTTGATGCCTTAGAACAGGAATGGGGGACCTCAGGCCCAAATACAGTAGGCAGTTAGTTTTTATGTGGCCCATTCCAAGTTCCTGGATCTATCTGTCTGGATCCAGTTCTTATCCCCAAGCACTGCTTAGGGTAAGGGAGCAGAGATAAGGGCCTGCACACAAGGACAGGAGACAGATCAATGATCTGGACTCTCCTCTTCCTGAGTGTGCTCCTTATGCATCTCTAGTCCTAATGTCTATGCAGCTCTCAGGGTTTGTATTAATTTTCAAAGTGAAGCTTGAGAGGGAAAAGCTTCCTCACCCCTGTCTTAGGGCAAGGGTCTTTAACTTTTTCCCTTCTGGGAGCCCTTTTCCATACCTGGACCCCCTCCCATTTACAGCATAGTGGAATTATTGTGACCGTTTCATGTTATAAATGGGAAGGAGCCCAGGTATGGAAAAGGGGTCCCAGTAGGGAAAAAGTTAAAGACCCTTGCTCTAAGACAGCGGTGGAGAACCTTTTCCCTCCCAAAGTTTGCTTTGAAAATTAATACAAGGTATTAATATTATTGTTAATTTACTAGCTAGCTATCAGAAAGGGGAACTGATTTCACTGACAGTGGTAGATCCCAACATTAATAACATTTTTCCTTTGGAAAACAAGGGTGTTTTCTCTTGTTCTGTGAGGCTTGACATCTCTCATTAGTCACAGTGGCAGTAAATGTGATGGATAGAGAACTTTCATGTTTTCATCATTGCCATTAATAAAACAGCTTTCTGATTTTTTGTAAACCTAAAGTTGCTGTTGGAGGAATTATGTGGGTTTCTCTTGCAAAGATGAATGGTTGATCTCAACCTTACTGCCTCTCTCATGAAATGATACAGTAGCATGCATTGTAATCTAATAAACTTCTTGAGGGGGAGGTTGGAGAACAAGAAGTTGCTAGAAGCAGGTCCCAGTAGGGCAGGAACACTGATTAAATTAGTATTTGACACACAACTGCAGAAAAATGGCAAATTCCATTCATGACTTTAAAATTGGGCCCTTTCAAAAATAAAAGGGTAAGTCATGGGGAAAAAAACATAGTCGTCCTCCCCTGAAACTGGATTGCAATGCACAGGTTGATAATCTTTGTTTCAGGGAACTGGAGCAGCTTCTGTAAATAAAGAGGGAGATGTGTAGCTAGCTCTCAAGCCATCCAAGTGAGATCTTGTCACTAGAACTATTAGGATGTATATCTAAAGAACTTAGCAATGCACTACCTGAGCACCCAATATACAGAAGAAAGAAAGATGCAGGCCTTACCACAGGGGCGTAGCTAGGGTGCAATGGGCTCCTGGCCAAGAAGTCAAAATGGGCCCCCCCCTTTGCGTCACACCGGCGGGCCTAGGGACGCCACCTGGCTTGGCGGGCGTGGGGGCGCTGTTATCAAACACACAAGACACCCAAAATGCAGCCAGCCTATTAAGCGCATGCGCCCCTGGGGCAGCGTGAATTGATTGTATGGGGGGTGCAAATGAACTGGTTATGGGGTGGAAGTTTAAAGACAATATTCCTGTTAGCAATAACGTCATTAAGAAGAGTTAGTGAAATAGCAGCCATAATAATCTCAGAACCATATTTGTAGATTTTTCAAGATAGAATAGATATTGCTTTACATCCTAAATTCCTACCTAAGATAGTATAAGTAAGACAGTTGTGAGAATCTGACCTTTTTTACATAGGTCTCTGCCACCCATGAACACGCAGATTTTATTTATTTATTTATTTATTTATAATATTTGTATGCCACCCCCTCCTGCTGAAAGCATCTCTGGGCGGCTAACAACATGTTAAAAACAGATTAAAACAAATAAATACAACTGAAATTGAATAAAAAACAATTCAAACCCCTCCTCCTACCTCTACCCCTCCCTAACCCAACCCACCCACCCCATCTCCCTCGGGAAAGGCACGGCGGAACAGCCAGGTCTTACATTGTCTACGGAAAGAGTGGAGGTCAGTGGTCAAGCAGACCTCCAGTGGGAGGGAGTTCTACAGCTGCGGCACAGCCACAGAGAACGCCCTTCTCAAGGTTGACACCCGCAAACCCAGGGGACCTTGAGGAGGGTGCCTCTGGCCGACCACAGGGGCCGATCCAGGACCCGGAGGGTGAGGCGGTCCTGCAGGTAGATTTCTGCATGTTCATGGGTGGGGGAGCCCTGTGTGAATGGGGGTACATGTGCCCGCCTAACACACATCCCCACTCACCCCCTAGCACAGGGCAACCGGGAAAAATGGCGGTTGCTCTGTGGGTGCGGATGAATGGAGGGTGAGTGGGGATGCGTGTGTGGCCATGTGCACGCCCCACCCACGGACCCACCATGCGTGTAAAACTGGCCTGTGAGGAGCCACTCTGAGAACAGAAGGTTGCTGCCTTGTAAACAAGGTTCTTCGAGATGGCTCTTAACATTCTCACAACACCCACCCTTCCAGCTCTGCATGGATTTTTTTCCTTATATTCCTAGAAAGGGTTGGAAGAAACTGTCATTTTGTGGGGGGAGAGTGCTTTTTATAATAGAGGAGCTCGAGACCATCACATGGTCTATTATTTGAATATTCTTGTCTCTATTCTTTACTCTATTCTTGTCCTCCTTGATCTCTCTGCTGCCTTCGACACCGTTGACCACTCACTCCTGCTTGAATCGCTTCACTCCCTGGGGTTTCGGGACACTCTGTCCTCGACTGGTTCTCCTCCTACCTTTCTGACCGCTTCTTCAATGTATCTCTTCCTAACTCCTCCCCCTATTAGAGCTTCTATGCTTTTTCCCCCCCTTTAACTTTAAAGGGGAGAGGCTCCATTGGTTAGGGCTCTTCACCTTAGAGAATTTACAAGCAAAGGGGGGGCCGGGGGTAAATATGAAAGTTTAGAAAGTCATGAGGGGTGCAGGACAAGTAAATAGGGAGCTGTTATTTATCCCTTCTCATAATAATAGAACTGGAGGGCAACCTTTGAAATTAACTGGCAGCAGATTAAAAACAAACCAAGGAAGTACTTCTTCACTCACCACGCAACCTGGGGAACTCCTTGCTTGGGGAATGTTGTGAAGGTCAACAGCATAACTGGGTTCACAAAAGGATTAGCTGAGTTCTTAGAGGATCAATAAAAGTCAAGTTGTTTAGGGCATTCGACTTCTGACAGTTGTGGACTGGGAGTGAATAGCAGGGAATGGATCACTCCATTATGATATGCGCTTCTCTAAAGCAACAGAAGTTGGCTGTCATTGCTGACCGAATGCTAGGCTAGATGGACCTGGATCTGACCCAATGTGGTACTTTTTATATTATTATTTTTTCCAGGGCTTATCTGCTGCATGTCTTAAGAGCTTGTGTTTTGTGAGCTTTCATAGTTCTTGATTTATGAGTACTGAATATTTTAACAAAGACATATATCTTCAAAATATTTATTAGTCAGTAACGCAAAATTGACACTATGGCTCTGAGGCTGTCACGGTTTCGTTCATTCTCTGTTTATCTCCAGGAAAAAAATTCTAATACAAAATACAAATGTTCAGGCCTTTCCTGCATCACAAAGAAGCAAATAAATAAATAATTTATAAACCTAACAGTATGTTTGCTTTGCAGGGTCATCTTTAAAGTTGCTGTTTGCTATCAGGTAACTGGTATAACGTAGTGATGAATGATTCAGTGCAAGTGTCACCATTCTGTTTTGGGATAGTAAACAGCCTTGCTTGAATTGACTACTTCTTTCTGGACTGTTTTGTTTTAGACACCTGATATGTTTAAAACAAATCTTGGGATATTGCAGGCTATGGGAATGTCTCACGTGAAATGACATCCTAACGTTGTAGTCTGTTGGTTGTTTTATTGCTTTGACAGTGATTGCAAAGGGATTTGGGGTATAGGACTTTTAAAGCCTCAGAGGAGAGTAGGTGAACATGATGGGAAATATGCTAAAGTATTTATTTCCTTCCTTCCTTCCTTCAACTTATTAGCTGCCCCCTCCTGCTACAGCAGCTTGGGGCAACTCTCAACATTTATATATATAAAACAATCTAATGTAACAATCTGGTATTGTGGTAGGTTGCACTCCACGTTGCATGGGGTGTCCTGCAGGAAGTGATGAAGGAAAGCACTAAGTTTTGGTATCTGTTGTGGTTTCAGGAAGTCGGGCCTATGTTCTTCTGTCTCTGAGCCAGCAGGATGGCATTGAGCAGCATATGGACTTTGACAGTCGCTACACTCTCCTGGAGTTGTTTGCGGAGACCACGTCCTCAGAAGAGCATTGCATGTCCTTTGAGGGGATCCACCTTCCTCAGGTATCACCTGCAGACCCAGCTAGCTCTGGCAAGAGAATAGAGGTGTCTTTTAAAGAGAGAGGTGGAACACAGTGTTGGGGTTTGGAGGCATCTCTGGGAAGGAGTGGGAGGGGGATGGCATGGAGGCTTGTGTTAGCAAAAATAACGTTAGCAACGGGTTTGGAGAGGGGAGGTCAGAGGGCTGTTTTGAGAGACATGTCTGGGACAGAGAAGGTTTTTAGGGTACAGGCAACGTGTTGGGCTAAGGAAGATGGCTCAAAAGCATGTCTAGGGTAGACATGGCTGATGGGAGATGGGCAGGGGGATGGTACAGAGTGAGCGAGGGCCCTAACTTGGTAATGGAACTGTTCTTGGCCATTGGTCTGAAGTCCATGTGTGTTCCAGATCCCAGGGAAGCTGCTGTTCTCTCTGGTGAAGCGCTACCTGTGTGTCACCTCCCTGATGGACAAGCTCAACAGCAGCACAGAGTTCGGTGGGGAGCGCCAGGACTGCACAGCTCCCAGCGCGCACGTTGGGGAGAGGAGCCGGGTGCAGCGTGAGTTTGATTTCAGCATGGCCATGGCCAATCTGATCTTGGAGCTGGTGCGGGTGATGGGCTGGGACCGTAACCAGGAGTTGGAACTTTTTTCTCTAAGTGAGGCCCAGCCTCGAGTCATCCGGTCCATCTTCCAGCCCAAAACTCCCACCTGCACCACCATCCAGGTGCCACATGCAACTCCAAAACCCTCCCCACGCAAAAAGCAAGGCCAGGGGTTCTTGACTTTGTCAGACTTCTCCAGTCGCAGCAGCTATGCAGAGTATGTGCAGGAGAACCTGAAGCAAGGTATGACTGTACGCATGCTGGAGGACTATGAGGAGATCAACGCTGGAGATGAGGGCGAGTTCCGCCAGAGCAACAACGGGATGCCTCCTGTACAGGCAAGTGGATGGGGGAGGGAGGGCTGGAAATAATCATAAATAACTGTGGGAAGAAAGGATGGAACATTGCAAGTATGATTATCTTTGACCTTCTTAGATCTGAGGTCCTAAGTGTATTGTGGTTTGGGTCATCAGCTGTTGGCTTCCTTTGATCTGTGAACAGATTCTAGTTCAAGATTTGGGAGTGTCTGATTTTTTTCATCCACATTTTCCCTCAACTCAGTGGCTGATATGTCTGTCTTTGCACTGTTGCCCTAATACTACCATTTGAAGTGGTTATCGCAGGGTCCCCCAAGAGAGATGGGAGCAACAATATTTGGGTATTTGCGGAAGAGATCTTTGCACTGGGATGAGTAGGGGAAGAGAGGAGATGAGTAGAGATCTCATCCCTGGCCTGGCATAGAAGGGAGCAATGTGGTCTGCTGTACTTACCCTGCTGGGGGCATATTTTTGTGCTGTTCTCTGCTATGCTGGTATCAGTAGGGAGGGGTCCCCTTGTGTCAATGTATCTTGGTGTTAACATCTCACTGAGATGTGGTTCTCCTCTTCCAAATTACAGCTCTAGGCCCAGGGGTGGAGAATCTTTCTGTCTTGTGGGCCACTTTGAAAATTAGTACAAACTGAACACTTCTGGTTTGGGGATCATTGTAGGGTGATTAGATGTCACGGTGAGCACTCAAAAGTAAGGTGTTATCATAACATCTGAACACTGCGCTCAAATGGGAAATGCATAGTGGCTACTTTGCTGCTACTCTCTACACGAGAGCTTCTGTGTCCATTGCGGGCCCACCATGAAGGCAAAGGAATTGCACATAGCTGTTGTGAGGTTTAAGCAGGACCTCGCAACAGTACCTTCCCTACCCCCAAGCAGCAGAGGTGGATTGTTCCCACAGAGACTGTCAGGTTGAAAGTATTCAGGACTCTGACAGCCAGGTACTGGAGGGTGTGAGGTTTGAGGAGATTGTGGAGGGTGGCCTTTTCAGATGTGGAGTGGGCATCCCAAAGACAAGAGAAAGGGTGGAGGAAAGAGTGGAGGAGGAGGATGGGTGTGAACTTGGGAAGGTTGGCTTTGAGAAGGCATAAGGGTGGTGGTGGGGATGAAATGGTCACCAGAGAGAATTAGGAGGTGATAGGAGATGAAGCAGATGTGAGATCTGGATGAGTATGGGTGGGAAGAAGACCAAGCAGAACTGATGGGAACCGTAGAGGGGTTAGAGCAACAGGGAAGAGGAAATGGAGCCAATGGGGCAAGAGTAAGATGGAGGAAAGAGGAAGACATGCGATCATATGAGAGAAGGGGCGTGATCACAGGAGCAGGAATGTGAATGATGAACGTGACCAGAAATAAATATAGCAGTAAATCAATGGGTTAATGCAGCTGCAAAAAAGGCTAATGCAATTTTAAGCTGCATTAACAGAAGCATCGCTTCCAAATCATGAGAAGTAATAGTTCCACTCTATTCTTCGCTGGTCAGACCTCACCTGGAGTACTCTGTCCACTCCTGGGTGCCACACTTTAAGAAGGACATTGACAAACTGGAACTGGTTCAGAGGAGGGCAACAAAGATGGTCCGGGGTCTGGAAACCAAGACCTTTGTGGAAAGGTTGAAAGAGCTGGGTATATTTAGCCTAGAGAAGACTAAGGGCTTCCGATAGGGAGGGTTGGGGGAATGGGTTGGGTGGTTGGGGGTATTTTAATTCCTCCCACTTTTGATTGTTTTAAGTTGTTTTATTGCTTATTATTGTGTGTAAGCCACCCAGAGCTGCCTGTGGCAGGATGGGCGGGGTAGAAATTTTAAAAAATAAAATAAGGGGAGAGATGATGGCAGTCTTCAAATACCTGATGAAGGGCTGTCACACAGAAGATGGCAAAGACTTGTTCTCTGCTGCCCCTGAAGGCATGACTAGAAATAATGGGCTCAAATTACAAGAAAGCAGATTTCAGTTAAACATTAGGAAGAACTTCTTAATGGTGAGAGCTGTTCAGCAGTGGAACATACTGCCTAGGGAGGTAGTGGGTTCTCCTTTTGCTGAAGGTTTCAAACAGAGGCTGGACGACCATCTGTCGGGGATGCTGTAGCTGTGGATTTCGTGCATTGAGCGGGGGGCTGGACTAGATGACCTCTGAGGTACAGTTGAATCTTAAGATTCTAATTAGAAGTCGCATTATATTAGGGAAGTCAATTCTGTTAGCAAAAAGCAACAAGTTAGATTCAGCAAGCAGCCTGGCAAGTGGGACCATGGCATCTGATGAAGGGTAGTTATTGTGAGATGCTGAGTTCAGTTAAAATAGGATGAGTGTAGTCAGTAGTCACAGAGGGGTGACTACTGGCTAGCAGAGGACTTGGCAGTCAAAAATGGAGGGAGAATGGAGGTGGGGAGTGAAGGGAATTAGAGGCCCCTGAGCTTGAGGGCAATGAAAACGCTGCAGCGTTTGAAAAGAGCATTGAAATGATTTTGTATATTCTCTGCTAGGTAAAGGTTAAACACTCTTTCCATTGTATGTAGCAGCTGAAGATCATTGTATATGGGAGCCAGATGTGCCCTGAGCTTTCTTACTTGATTCTGTGTTGCTGTCACCCACTGATATCCTCCTTCGCTATTACCAACATTTTTCATTCAACCCTTCATCTTTCTCTTTTGATTCCTTTCCTGTCTATAAATATACCACTGTGACCTTCATCCTCTTTTCCATAGTCCATCGCTGCTTATCTCCATCCAAACCCTGATAGTTTTTAGACCACTGTTCCGTTAACATCTTCCCTTCTCCCAGTCTGTTCTGCTGTATGACCTCCTTAGCTGCCTCCGTCACTTTAAATTTTCCCTAAAACCATCTCCTCCCAGTTATTATTCTCATTCTTAGATTGTAAGGCCTTCAGGGCTGGGACTATTTTTTAAGGTATCACAAACTCCTGAGTTCCTTACTGGCCCATGCTTGAGGTTCATAATGTACAAAACAGTTCATGCAATAATCTCGCTTACTTGCTCTTCTTTGAATTAGTTGTTCTGTGTGATGCAGAATTTGTAAGCTGAGCTAGCTTGGCTATGACATCATCTCTTTTTCCTTTTATGGTTTTGGAGTGTGTATCTAGACTGGAGTTTGGGATGACTAGTGATAAAAGTGATAAATGATTATAGCGTGCAATACCATGTAGCTGTGGGACTAGTGCAGGATACTACTGTTAAGTGAATATTTCCTGTCTTATCGTTTGGAAAAAGATAGAAGTATTAGCAGCCACAGCTTATGTTAAACATTTTTTGTGTATGCTTTTAATCAAAATATCCGTTTCTAAAATTTAGGATCATGACATCAGTTTTTGTTACCATAAATACCACTAGAATGTTGAACATAATTATTTTGTGTTACATGGTAGCTTTTATTTTGATTTCTTTAACTCCTCTGTATTAAAGGCTAGTATTAAAGGCTAAGATGAAATAGTCCCTTCCTCTTGTGTATTCCAGAGAGATTGTGGTTGCTGTGTTGGTCCCAAGTGACAGAGAGACAAAGTGGTTTGAACGATATCTTGTTGGAAATAAGCAAGATTTCGGGCCACACAGGGCCCTTCCTTAGGCATGTAGCGTAGCCAGTAGAAATATATAAACTGAGCAAACGTAGGGCAGGTATAGTATGAGGGGGCACGGGATGGGGGTGAGTGGATAGAACTAGGTGGGGGTGAAGAGAGAGATGCCAGACACTTAAATACAACTGTAAGATATATATTGGTGTACCAATGCTGCAGAATTGTAAGCTGAGTTAGCTTGGCTATGACTTCATCTTTTTTCCCCTCTTATGGTTTTAGAGTGTGTATCTAGACTGGAGTTTGGGTTGGCTAGTGATAAAAGTGATAAATTATTATAGCGTGTGTACCAATATATAATCTTACACCTATTTTTAAATGTCTGGCATATCTCCCTTCACTCACACCCATTCCATGCCTCCTCATCCTATACCTGCCCTACATTTGCTCATTTTATATATTTCTACTGGCTACGCTACATGCCTGAGGAAGGGCTCTGTGTGACCCGAAAGTTTGCTTATTTCCACCAATAACAGTTGGTCCAATAAAAGAGATCATTTGAACCACTTTGTCTCTCTCATGTATTCTGTACACAACTTCTGAAAGAAGCAGTCATTTGAAATGTTGAAAAATGCTTCCAAATGTATCATACTCTTCCATTGGTCATAAGTTTACACATGATTTGTTTTGAAATAATATATGTTTACATTTTCTAAGACAGGGAAAGTTGAACAGTGTATTGGGCAGTAGATAGTGTCCTTGTGTCTCTGATGGTGTTGATTTGATATACACTTGTGAATTCCCTAAATTGAATAACTCTGTAAGAGAACATAAAAAAAACAATAAAGCCTCTAAAACTTGTAATGTAACTTTAAGGTTGTGTATTTTAAACTGGGAAATACTAGCATTCCTATATCAACGTCTGACTAGACTATGCTATGTATCTTGGGTATCCCACAACATGCTCAGCTTTCTTGTTATACAGCTTAGTAGGTTGGGATGGTGGAAGATGTAGTCCCATCTCTGTTTAAATAACATGAGCGTTCAGTCGGTGCCAGGTTCCAATTGCATAAGTCTGTTTCACTTGCAGGTTTTGTGGCAATCTACCGGCAGGACGTACTGGGTGCACTGGCACATGGTAGAGATTCTTGGTGATCAGCCTGAAGAAGAAGCTTCCCATGAGAAGGTATCCAACCTGACAGAGAACCTGAAATTAACCACAGGTAAGAGTATGTGTAGTACTGTGTGTTTATGTACATTTTGTCCCTGTTGTGCTCTTAGATGGCATGGAGAAGTAAGTTTGTAGCTTGTTGGATTACCTCTCTAGGGTGGACTCAAACCACTGCTTCCAGCCATGGTCCTAAAGAAAAAAATCATCGTGTTAAGTTGCTGTAAGAGGGAGTAACTGCTTCCTGGTTAACACCAGTTGGGGATGGGATGATCAATAGATTGTTGCATCTTCCTGCCGCAGAATGCATACACCTTGTTCTGAAGCACATACTGCTCACCAGTGCTCAATGGGAGATGGGATGCTGAGCCTGGTCTAGTATGGCAGTTGGTATGTTTGTATGTACATTCCTTGTAAGAACTAATAGGGAGAATGGCTATTATACTGGATATCAAAGTGGTAGCAATGCTGAAGGCTAGGCACTTGGTGTTTTGATATTCCAGAAGCCTATTCTAGGCCTCAAACTCCCAACTCCGTTGTCTAGATAGTCCAGAAATTCAAGTTTTTAATGGCTACTCTTTACTTTGGCTTTCATAATTCCCTTTTTACCATCATCTGCAAGCTGGTTTGGGGATTTATGATGTAAATGACGTGTCTATTCACAGTGGGATTGGGCATTCTCTTTGGATGTTCCCATGAGTTATGGTTGGTGAGGGCCCTTGATCATATAAAATGTTTCCACTGATTTCTACCACTACTTGGATTTTCACAAAGTAGCATCCTACCTGAAACCAGGATGTCCATGTCTGGTTCATACTTGGACACTGGTTCCTCAGTACATTTTCTTGAGCAGTTGTCAAAGAAGCTATGCCAAAAACACGCAACATGTCCTCTCCTCCCCACCAGTGCATCACCTGCGCTGAAGCAGACCTGGGTTCAGGAGAGTGTTATCAGACTCTTCCAGCTGTACCAGACCTCTTAATCCAGCAGAAAGCAGATTTAATGTCCAGACCTAAAATCACTTATCTGACAAACCTGGGGTATAGGATTTTGATTGGTCCAGAACTGCTTTGTTCTATTGGATTACAGGAGTTGCTCATGAACTGTGGTAATACAGCTATTTCTAGCTATAGCCATAAAAGAGAAAAGTTATTTTTATGAGTGGCTAGCAGTATTTCCCAGTATGCGACCCCTCATTTCATTCTGGAATACCAACTTCAGCTCAACTGTATGTCTGATCTTCTGCTCTGTTAGGATATGCCTTGCAGCTATTTCTGCTTTATTAGAAGTGAAGCTCAAAGCTTTAGGGTGACTGAAAATGGTGAAACAGCATCTGAAAGGTCAAGATGTATGACTGTTGGAGAAGTATCCTACACCTACACACTCCCACAGCCTTCAGTGACTTCCTTCTATAGTTCCAGCTACACCATTGGCAATGGTGAATCCAGAATATAGACTACAGGGCTGGAAGGGAACTTAACAGTCATCTAGTCCAACCTCTGCACTGAGGCAGAATTCAGTATACTAAACAGCATTTGACGTTATCCAACCTTTTATTAAAATCCTCTCTGAAAGGAGAGTCTACAGCTTCCCATGGTAATTTGTTCCATTGCTCAACTGTTCTTACAGTTAGGAAGTTTTCCTAACATTTAGCCTAAATTTCCCTTTTTGCAACTTAAAACTTATTGTCTTCTATTTGTTTACAGTAGAGAAATATATTATATTAAATATTTGAAAACTCTGGTGTCCCTCTCCTCAGTCAACCCAGATACACAGAGACTGATTTGGAACTTTTTCTAGTGAGTAACGTACATTTGCCTGACAGCTGCATGGTAGTCTTAGCTGCTGTTCCCATGTATTGCTTTGTTTGTCAGTAGCAGCTGCAAGCCATGTTACCTTGAAATGCCTTTGAATCCTGGTTCTCAAGTACCTGAATGGTGTGAGGGTCAATCTTCCTCTCTCCTGGGATAGATCTCTGATGGAAATGCCCACTTCTAGACTAACTGTCTGGCTAGCCTGTTTCTGGGTAAACTATAAATGCTATACATTTCTATATCCACTTACAGTTACCCAGACATTTTATTGCAAGCCTCTTGGGGGACTGTACACCCTGCCATACCTGACAGACCAGCTAAACGAGGATTCCGGGACCCTGAGCCGGGCCGAATGGTGGGAGCTCCTGTTCTTCATTAAGAAGCTCGAACTTCATGAGCAGCAGGAAATGGTTAACTTCATCCAGCAGAACCATGAAGAGCGGGTGAGGGCAATGGGGAGGGTCAGGTGAGGAAGTGGAGATAAAGTTGGGAAAGAGTTAGAGTAACATGGAAAGAGGCAATGTACAGGGAGGAGCAAGTAATTGGTGTGAGGAGGAGTGAATTGGAGAACAAGGAGTGTACGGGACGAAGATGCCAATCACAGAAAGAGGAAGCCAGTCTTTCCCAGGCCCAGTCAGAGTAACTGTGCCCAGCAGACTCTGGATGGGAGGGGAGATGCTGTCAGTAGCCACAAGGACATAAATTGTGGGATGAGAGAACTGGGACTTTGCGATGCTGCCTCATTTCTCTCTGTGGGGATTATTTGTTTGTTTTATTTATTTTCATTACTTCTATACCACCCTACTCGCTGTACTGTGACTCAGGGTAGTGTACAACCAGCAAAACAATCAAAATACACAGGTAAAAACAACACTAAAACTCAGAATAAAATCAACTTAATCCCTTCCTTCCTCATCCCTCTCACCGAATGCCTGGCGGTAGGGTTGGGTTTATCCAATGCGGGTTAAGTTCTAGTTGGCCTGTGGGTATTGGACTGGGCTGGTTTCTGGTTGGACCTGGGGCTATTGAGTCAGCAGAGGGTCCATGTGGATTAACCCTGTCTCTGTGTTTCCAGCTGTCGGAGCTGGATGAAGAGGGCCTGATCCAGCTGTCAGTGTCAGTCGAGTTGGCCCAGAAACTGCTGAGGCTCCTAAGCAAGCAGTGCCAGGGCTGCACCCGGAATGACCTGCACAGCTCCCATGTTTATATCAAGTACTTCCTCAGCAAGGGAGGGGCAGAGCCAGAAAGCCTGGGCGGGGATGTGGCCCCCACGGAGTGTGCTGGTCTCCCTGAAGCTATGGTGTCCAAGAAACCAAAGAAGGACCCGCCCACTGCTGAAGTGCCTCCCCCCTCTCCCTCCACACCAGAGAAGACTGACTTGCAGCTGTTCAATGAGCTGCTCAAAGCAGAAGGGCTCTCGCTACCAGAAATGTTGGAGGAGAAGACCAAGGGTAAGTGCCAGCCAGAGCCCCAGCCCCCATGCTGAAGAGAGCTTCTTGGAGCCAGCTTGCTGTAGGAAGCTTTTGTTTTTATCTCAAGAGTAGTGGTCCCCAAAAGTTTGCTTGCAGCATCCCATTTTGAGACTAAATATAATCTGCAACTACAGACAGCAACAAATACACACGAAGTATATTAAATATATCTGTGACTCTGCTTGGGGTCTTGATCCACAGTTTTGGAACCTCTGGTCAAAGGGATGGAGATTAAGGGTGGGGGAGGGGGGAGCCTATTTAGAATTTAGGGCCTCTGAGGTTGTTCCATGGATAGGAAGCGTGTGATGTGAGGCTTCATGGAGAGAGCCTGAAAAGGGGGAGAAATCCATTAGAAGGGTGTGGGGAAGGAGAGAACCCATGGGAAAGATGGGCTAAGGGGTTGGATGCCCAAGACAAGACCATGACTTTGGTGCCCTTGTGCTAATGGGTCTATTGGTTCTGGCCAGCCTTCTGCAGCGTGAAGGGGACAGGAAAGAAAAACTCCCTAGAGAAGTTGGCAGATGTTGTTGATATGATTCAGAAGTCCAGTTCTGAAGTGGGACTACAGTTGGCCGGTCTCAGATTCATCACCAAGATCTTGGAGGAAGAGGCTGGTCGAGAGCGGCAGGTCATCAAGGTAGAGGGTGGATTCACAATCAGGTCAGTTCTCTGTGTTTTGTAGGCCCATCCAGCCCTTTGCAATGCAGCTTCCCTTCCCTACCAGCAATACCTGGAAGTAGCATGATGGAGCATTTCTGGGAAATAGCTGTCCTGGAGAGGTGGAGCAGGGATTTTTGGCTGCTCTGCAGTGAATGGAAGAGCAGAACACCTGCTGGCAATTATCTGCTGTACTTGTTTAGAAATATAGAAATGCTGGGTGGCAGCTCCATGATTAGGGCTGTGTTTTTAAAGTAGGCTGTACCTCAGACACACATTCCTGTTTTTCCTCTAAAAGAAAGAGGCCAATTGGTGTGAAGTTTCTCAAGGCTGGTTTTTATGCGCTCTGAATTTTCTTTGTGGCTCTTGAGTGGCGTCTAAATTTTTAATGGGAAACCTTCAAATTGGACTGTGGCTGAAATTTGTCCATGCAGTCTTCCTTTTGTCTGCCTGCCTGCAAAATCATGGTAGAAAAGTGGATCCTGATTTAGATAGTCAGAACCCTTTCCCCATCCCTGTACTGACTGGCATACGTAATGCAACCAGCAGCACATCTCAGTGACTGTCCTGCAGACCTGCCTACCATCTATGGAAAAGGCTTGCGTAGTGACAGGGTAAGTGTGTCAGGGAAACTCCCCTCTCGGAAAGGTCAGCTTTGCCTGATACTTTCATAGGTCAGTTTCCAGGGGGCACATTTCTGTTTGAGTCCCATCTGATTGTCTCATAACTTGGTTTCTCATTTTCTTCTCAATAGTGTCTTGTAAAGCTGCTATTTCTAATTGAGCACTCATTCTTCCTGGGGGCATGTTTGCTTCCAGAAACATTATAATGCTATGTGTGCAGCGAATACCTGCCCTTGATTGGGCCCCCCTTTCAGCAGAATTTTACTTAAATTTCCTTCCAGTCCTGCCCCCTTGAAGGTTTGTATGAAAGGGCATCTTTTCCTGAGGCATGCTACAGCTCCCCTCTTGCAAGCTGATCTTGAATAGCTTCCTCCCTGCAATTATAGGCTTGATCATGGAGTTTTAGGATTTGAAGGTACCTCAAAGATCTTGTAGTCCAGACATGGGGAATCTCAGGCCTGGGGACCAAATACAGCCTGCAGCTAGTTTTTATTTGACTCTTTTCCATTGCTTGGATCTGGTCTGTAGATCCAGTTCCTAGCCCAAGCACTAAAAGATTGAGCTCCGGGTAAAGGAGCAGAGATGAGGGCATGCACACAAGGCTAGGAGCCAGATCCGTGTTCTGGAACCTCCTTTTCCTGCGAGTACCCCTTAAGCATCCCTTCCCCCAATTTCTGTGGCCTTCGGAACTTGTTCTTATTTTTAGACTGGCACCTATGAGGATACAGATGCCCAATCCCCAGTGTCTCCAACTGAGCCCTGGGTTCAGCTGCCACTGGTCAGCTGACTAATTCCAGATTTCCGATGCATGAGTTTGCGGAATAGAGGATCATTAGTTATAATTGGGCCTTGACCTCAGCTGTCTTTAAAGGACCAGACCTGTCTGAGTGACACTCTTGCTCTTCTCAGGGAGAAGCTGGTGAAGATGCTGGTGGAGCTTCTGAGTGACCAAGTGAAGGAGAAGCTGCTGGTTGTGCTGGCTCTGCGCCTGCTCTACGTGCTCATGGCCAAGTACGACTGGCGGGTTCTCTTTGCCACAGAGGGCGGGGTGCGCGCCGTGCTGGGCTGCATGCAGGAGTACGCCACCTCGGCACTGGTGCAGCAGGCTGGCCTGGCAGTAAGTGGGGATGCTGCTATGGGCTAGGGGACTTCAACAGAAGGGATGATGTTTGTGAAATGGGGGTGGGCGAGTGGGGAAGGTGATTCTAGAGGGGAGAGGGTGACTGATACCATAATACAGGGGAGGGGGTGTATGCCAAGATGTCTCGGGGGGGGGAGCAGCATTAAGAGATGTGGTGAGGTGTCTTGCTAGCCTAGACTATTAGGTGTGGGTTGGGGGAACAGAAAACTGGGATTAGTGGAGGTTTTGTGTGCCAGGACATGGGTCTGAGAGGTGGGAGGGGCGTTGCATGCACTGAGGTTGATTTGGGTCTGGTGATGTGTGACAGGAGTAGGACCGGTTGGGGTCTTTGGGAGAGGGAGGGTGTATAAGGATTGATGTGTGTTGGGGACAGTGTGAGAGAGGGAAGACTTTCTGTCCCCTGCATGGGTCCTGTTTTTGTGTCGTTCCCCTGAGCTACTTACTTTTGTCTCCTAGGCACTAAAGGTGCTGGTGGGTGCTGGGAGCTCAGAGGTGCTGGGAGCTGGCGGGAAGCCTTACCCCCTGAACCACTCTGATGCCCAGATGATGCGGGAGATCTTTGCCAGCATTGGCTCTGCTTCCAACAAGGACTCGGACACCCTGCTCTGTGCTGTCCCTGCTGCCATTGGCAAGATGGTGGGCACAGCTGGGTAAGGGGCAGGGACATTCCTGGGGGAGCAATTTGCTGCTACATTCCATTTCCTCCCCACTGTCACTGAGCAAAACCCCACATGCTGTGCAGACAAGATTTAGGGGAGGAGACCCCATAATTTATTTACTTATTTATTTCTTCACATTTTAATGCCGCCCCCTCCTGCTTACGCATCTTGGGCGGCTAACAACATCATAAATGGTGACTGCTTCCTGCACTGACTTCCCTGGAAGGTAGGGCCTGATCCCTGAGGTTGTGGGTAGTATTCTCTCACCCTGTCAGGCCCATCTCTGTGTGTTGGCTGGTACAGATCTCTCATCCAGGCCCCTCTCCTCCCCAGGGCCTCGTCGGCCGTGCAGAATGGGCTCCTGGTGATCAACATGCTGATCAACAACCACAAGGGGCTGGCAGAGCAGCTGGGGAGCTGTGACATCCACTCAGCATTGCAGAGCTGCTGCCGGGCAGGCCAGGGCCCCAACGAGATGCTGGCTCGGATAGTGCTCAACCGCCTGGCTGAGCACAAGCTGCCCACGAACCAGGAGAGTGCAGGTAGAGAGCTCACTTCCAGGGAGCTTTGAAGAGCACTGACCTCAATGCACCAAACATAAGAAGCGTTGTACTGGGTCAAACCAAGTCCCATCTAGTCCACCATCCTGTCTCCCACCGTGACAGACCTCCCTAGTCTTGCTATCCCTATATCTACCATTGCCTCCTTGTGAATTTTTGAGTACGCCGATCCTGTGATCTCTGATCTTGATACCCCTTCTTACAAGCCTGGAGAGTGTAGAGCCTGGTAGTGCAGGCACTTAGCATCTTGCCCTAACAGCCCTATCCTACCAAACAGTACCCTATCCTGCCATTCCCCTCCATTCTCCTGTTCCCTTTGAGCGTTCTGGGCAGGAAGCACTTTGATGTAGATCTGCCACCTTCTCTACCCTCTTCCCCTCGTGAGTCTGGAGGGCGTAGAGGTATGGAATACCCTGCTTTTACATCCCCTGATCCCTGCAAAAGCCACTTGGTCATGGTCAGTTAGACCATGATCACTGAATGAGGTTTCCCTATCATCCATATCTGGAGGAAAGATGCTAAACTGGGTAAGGGGCAGGGATTCCCCACAGCCCAATTTGTGGATTACCTTTTGCCATTTTCTCCTTCAGACTTGGAGGCCTCCTTTGACCTGAAGGACATGGATGTGCCAACGCTGCTGAGGAACCTGTGGGAGAGCAGCGTCTCCAAGGAAGTGGTGCTGGCGCTGGAGCGCTGCCTCTGTGACGAGGGTCCCCGCCCTGACGGGGATGGTGCTGAGCTCCTGCCAGACCGTGAGCACTTCCTGCTGCTGCTCAAGAGCCTTGAGCAGCTGGGAGCGGAGAAGGCCGTGCAACTGGGGGTGGTGAGGTGAGCTGGGAGAGTGTGTGTGTGAGAGAGGGGGGAATGGATGGGGCACCATGCACACGGATGGGGGCAGCAGGTGGGACAGTGGGCACCTGAGGAACTATGAGAGAAGATAGTGGGTTGCTGTGAGATGGCTGCTGAGGAGATATAGGAGTTGTGTATTTGATTCTTTTTCAGGGTAGCTCTGCATTTTCCCACACATGTCATGCGTGTAGCAAGCAGCAGTTTCGGAATGTTCTCCAAAGCAATTATCGTAATGGAGTGCGCATATCCCTCCCCTGGGAACCCTCACACCTGTGCCGTCTGAGGGTATAAAGGGCGGGGGCTGTGCACTGCCGCCTCAGTTCCTTTCAGCTGCACTTCAGTGCAGTTAGGAACAGTTCAGGAGTTTTCCCTGTCCCTGAGCTTTCTCCAAGATTTATTAATTGTTAAACTTGCTTAGCTTAGTTAGGTTTTCTTTTCTAATTGCCTATAGCAGACAGTTCATAAATGTCATAGCTTTACCTAAGAAGATAGCTGGTTTTTAAAAGTTTGAGTTTCTTTACATGGTTCTCCATCACAGATGGACATGACAAGTACTTATCTTGCCTAGGGGAAGGACACGTCATTCAGATCTGCTCCACAGGTAGAGCTTTTACAGCTAGAGCATTGAAAGATAGAAAAAGCAGGCTATGAACTATATGCTGGCAACGGGCACTGTATGGAATGCCGACAGTGACTGCAAGAGCAGTTTTGGCACCGCCACAACCCTCTGTGGCTAAAATGCCCATGGCAGAGGCACAAATCCTTGGAGGGTGGGCTACTGGACCACACTCTTCCCCCCCCCCCCCATCTGAAGGGGCTGAGAGAGTGCCAGATAAAGCCTTGACACAACTGCCTCAGCTGGCACTGCAACAGTGGAGGGTGACCCCACTTAATATTTCTCTGCAGTATGTCAGAAAGTCTCTGAACCCTCTGGTGCTGCTGCAGGAGACTTTCTCACACTCAGCCAGCTACTTTGGGGCGGTTGGTGTGTGATGCACCAGTGCCGGGAGGCATTCTACCACAGGAGCCCTCAGACAGGACACTTGCAGGGGCACTGTCCACACCTAAGAAAAATAAAAGAGGAAACACAACCTGTAGATAATGCCGGTCCTAAAAAGAAACCCAGATACATGCAGCAAAAGGCTCAGGAACAGCTCCCAGAGCCTCCAAACCAGAGTACAGAAGCTGTTCAGCCTCTACAGCAGCACGAGTTCACTGGCATTGTTGGTGCACGGTTTCCCCCATAAGGTGTGACTTCAAAAGAAGAGTCTCCTGCAGCAGCACCGGAGGGTTCGGAGTCTTTAATTTTTCCTGATAGCTAACCGAAATCTACCTTCCTGTAATTTGAGCCCGTTATTTCTAGTCTTGACCTCTGTAGCATTGAAGAACAATTCCTTACCAGGACACAGTGGGTCAAGCTGGCACTTTGGGCTGTGGCAACTCTTCTACCCGGTGTCTTTGGCGATGAGTTACTTTGTAGGTGATGAATTGGAAGAGCTGTCACAAATCAGTGTGACTCTAGAGGAGGTTCTAGAGCAAAATGACAAACTAAATACTAACAAATCACCAGGGCCAGATGGTATTCTCCCCAGAGTTCTGAAGGAACTCAAATATGAAATTGCAGACCTACTCTTAGTAATTTGTAACCTATTGCTAAAATCTGCCACTGTACCCGATGACTGGAGGGTGGCAAATGTAACCCCGATATTTAAAAAGCGATCCAGAGGCGATCCTGGAAACTACAGACCAGTAAGCTTGACGTCTGTGCTGGACAAAATGGTGGAAACCATCATTAAGAATAGAATTGCTGGGCATGTTGATAAACATGGCTTAATGGGGAAGAGTCAACATGAATTTAGCAAAGGTAAGTCATGCCTCACTAATCTGTTGGAATTCTTTGAGGGTGTAAATAAGCATGCGGAGAAGGGAGACCCAGTAGATATAGTGTACCTGGATCTCTAGAAAGCATTTGATAAGGTCCCACATAAAGGACTCTTGAGAAAATTAAAAAGTCATTAGATAGGAGGCAGTGTCTTACTATGGATCGGTAACTGGTTAAAGGATAGGAAGCAAAGAGTAGGACTGAATAGTCAGTTTTCACAATGGACAGATGTAAAAAGTGGTGTGCCCCAGGATCTGTATTGGGACCGGTGCTGCTTAATGTATTCATTAATGATCTGGAAAATGGTGTTAAGAGTGAGGTGATTAAATTTGCAGATGACACCAAGTTATTCAAGGTAGTTAAAACACGAGCAGACTGTGAAGAACTGCAACAGGATCTTATGAGACTGGGTGCCTGGGCATCTAAATGGCAGATGAGATTTAATGTGGACAAGTGCAAAGTGATGCACAAAGGGAAAAATAACCCAAACTCTGAGTACACAATGCTGGGTACTAAGCTAGGAGTTACCACTCAGGAAAAGGATCTGGAAGTGATTGTGGACAATGTGCTGAAATCCCCAGCCCAGTGTGCAGCGCCAGTCAAAAAAGAAAACAGAACGTTAGGAGTTATTTGCAAAGGGATAGAGAATAAAACTGAGAATGTCATAATGCCTCTATACAAATCAGTGGTGCAACCGCACCTGGAATAGTGTGTGTAGTTCTGGTCGCCCCATCTCAAAAAAGACATAGCTGAACTAGAAAAGGTACAGAGAAGGGCAACGAAAATGATAAAGGGTATGGAACAACTTCCATACAAAGAGAGACTTGACAAGCTGGGTCTCTTCAGCTTAGAGAAGAGAGGACTGAGAGGGGACATGATAGAGGTTTATAACATCTTGAGTGGTTTGAAACGAGTAGATAGGGAACCGTTATTTACCCTCTCAAATAGTACTAGAACCAGGGGACACTCCATGAAACTAGCTGCTGGCAGATTTAAAACAAATAAAAGGAAGTACTTTTTCACTCAACGCATAATTAACTTATGGAATTTGTTGCCAGAGGATGTTGTCAAGGCCGGTAGTATAGCTGGGTTTAAAAAAGGACTGGATAATTTCTGGGAGAGTAGGTCCATTAATGGCTATTAACCAAGTCGTTTACGGGATGAACTTCTTACTGTCGGGAGCTGGGAGTGAACAATGGGGAATGGATTGCCCACTGTGACTGTTGGTTCTTCTCCCATGCGATTGAGATTGGCCACTGTTGGAGGACAGGATGCTGGGCTTGATGGACCATTGGTCTGACTCAGTATGGCACTACCTATGTTCTTATGAGTTCAGAGTGCTGCAATCACCTGACTGTTATTTTCCAAGATGGAAACTGGCCAATACCTGGGGGAGTGGATACCAGATACAGCTGCATTATCAATGGGCTTTAGACAGAGATCTAAACTAAAGATCAGTTTCTTTAGAGAGCTCACCCTTATTGCAAACTAGAAGAATGGCCATTATTTAGTCCCTATTGGGACCCGTGGGGATTTTGGCAGACTCCTTTTGGGAAGCCTAGAGTTCCTCAGTGGTTTCCACAGTCCCCCACTCTAAAGCGATACCCTCCTCCTTCACCAGCATACTACAGTGAAAGAGGGCAATTAGTAGCTCCTAAGAACATAATTAGTGCCATACTGGGTCAGACCAATGGTCCAAGCCCAGCATCCTATCTCCGACAATGGCCAATCTCTGTCTTTTGGGATAAGTACCCCACAGACAAAATGGGAAATCCATTCCCTGTTCTCATTTAAACAACCTTTCAGAGGTTAATGATAAAGACCTGAAGTTCTCTGTTAGTATAGTTGAGAAGGCAGGTTCACAATTGCAACCAGTTCCACCTTCCCAACTGCTTTTACAGCCCCTCCCCACCCCCAACCAAGGGACTGCCTGAGCAGGAACTTGAGGAGTCATTGCCACCTGATGCCTTGTTTGATGAACAAACATGGGATGATAGACAATATGCAGCCTCTGTCAGCACCCAGAAAATTTAAATTCTTTAATAGGATGCTGTATTAAATGATGAAAGTGGTTCCTGTTCCAGTAGTTAGAAATGAGAGGGAGGAGGAGGAAGCAGATCCTGTCTTTGAAATGTTGGATGAAGATGAGACTCCTGTCATAGCAGTGCTTGTGTTTTGAATAATCTTTGAATAAGTTTTGAAACACTAATTGTGTCAGTTACTATGCAGACTATATAGAATAGTCTGGAAGGATGGTGAGGCTCTCACCTCCTCTCCCCCAGCATGGGTTTTTGTTCTTGCGAGAGGAGATTAAAGGAGGAGGTGGAGCCTCCTCACCTCAGTTCTTTCCAACCACCTCTGGTGAAAGGCAAGAACACTGGCTTATTTCTAAACCTCATCGTCAGTAAAGTAAAACAGATATACAATACCTATACATAGGCTATAGTAATATCTAGTTATTTAGTTCTCTCTCGCGCGGGCAGGGCTTCCCTGTGAGGGGATGAGCACTCACCCTGTAAATAAAATCTGGCTTTAAGCACTGTCTCTCCTGCCCTGCAATGCTATCCACTCTACAGACCAACATGAGAAATGCATGGCCTGTTTGGGCAAGGGGCATGATATCAATTCTTATAGAGCCTGTGCTGCCCTATCCTCAAGGGTAAAAAAAGGCAGAATGTTGAGGTTCAAAGACATTCTAAGCAGGAAAGCACTCCCAAGGGGGAGACAAGGTCCTAATTCGTCTCCAAAGGGCTGCTTCCCAGTGCTCTACTCCTGCCATATCGTGCTCCAGTTCCTGCAGCACCACAGCCCACATGGGCATGGCCTACGCCACGGCTGAGCTTGCCCCATCAGCACCTGTCAGCATGGCACTGGTAGGCAGTACTGCCCTATACCCTAGTACACTGCCCCCTGTGTGCCACCTGAGCAGGAGGTGCAAGTGTGTTTAGGAATTTACCTGGTTTCCCTCCCAAGCACAACTCCCAATCGGGATCTTGGTCACCCCACACCACAAATCAAACGTTTTAATTGGGTACAACACTGTTTTATTTTCTTATCCACACAGACAATATATCATCAGCACAGTTCTTGGATAGCCCTAGCTTTGTCTACCTAACACACAGAATGCATGTTTCTTATGTGTCCTGTAGATCAGAGTGGCAAGTGTTGGTTTGGAGAGGTTGGTACAGGTGGGAGCCCGGGGGTCTATACCCTGAAGAGGTGCCCCTTATATCTGGATCTTTTGAGAACGATAAGGATCAACAGCCCAGTTGCTCACTGCAAAGCTAGTGGCCAGTAGTGCTAAAGACATCTTTAGCACTACTGGGGAGTTTGGGCTTCTGTTTTATAGCCCTCTGGGTGGGAGAATGTTATTCTTATGCTTGTTCCTGGATTCAGGTGACCTGGGCTGGAGGGCATTATGCTGGTATGCTTGGTGCAGGGCCTCAGTCACTATTTCGTGGGTTTCTGCTCACCACATTCTTATGTACATCTCAATCTTTATCTCTACAGAACATCCAGGCCTCATCCCTCTGGGCAAGGCCAGACCTTCTGTGCTTCAGGATGAGATTAGGGTCTTCCTCACACACCCTGGTGCCCTCAAGGCTGTTAGCTAGCCGATACCCATTGTCTTGCATCAGTGGAGGCATCATCTGATGAGTATCACTGGTGTTATCTTATGTTTATGCATTTTCTTGCCCTGTTTACTTCAACTTCTCCAAAAAGTGTGTCTCCTTTTCCATTAGGCAGCGTTTTCTCATCACTGTGATCTAAGGCTCATGGCCTAACTTAACTAGTCCTGTTCTCTGGCTCGTACTCATCATGCTTTTCATCATAAAGCAACATACTCTTAATCGGTTTAACAAAAATACATATTTTCACTACTGGTTACATTTGATCTAACATTACTGTGTACCATTACTGAATATAGGGCTACAAAAGTGGGTTACAATCAATATGAAAAATACAATCTTTTCATAAGTCCCCCCCTGTGCTGCCGTAATTCTATATGGCAGGGGGTTCTCCTTCCTCTGTACATCGAGGGCATCTGCTAGAATGTTCTGATGGCCAGGGCGGTAACAGATCTGGAACTGGAAGCGTGTAAAAAACAAGGTCCAACGCCCGTGTCGAGCAGTAGTGATACGCGTGGTCTGGAGGTGCGTTAAGTTGCGGTGATCCGTAACTACTGTGACCGGATACCTGGCACCTTCTAAATAGTGCTTCCATGCCTTGAATGTCGCCTTGCTGGCCAGGAGCTCTCGATCCAACACGGTGTAATTCTTTTCGGCACTCGTTAATTGTCTCGAGTAATAAACACAAGGCAAAAGGTGATCTCTCTCCAGTCCAGGCTGGAGGAGAACCGCTCCAATAGCGATGCTAGAGGCATCAGTTTCCACTGTAAATGGTAAGTCGAACTGGGGGTGTTGCAGAATGTCGTCTTCAGCAGTTCAAAAGCCTTTTGGCGAACGGGGTTCCACTCGTAAGGTGTTCCTTTCCGCAATAAGACTGTCAGTGGCTCCGTCAACTGGGCATAGTTTGAAATATACTGCCGATAGTAGTTGGCGGTCCCAAGGAACCGTTGAAGTGCCTTAACTGACAAAGGGGGGTCTATTGGACGATAGCATCGACCTTCTTGGGGTCCATCTTGATTCCTTGAGGGGAGATGATGAAACCCAAAAATTTTATAGTAGTGACATGGAACGCGCATTTCTCGTACTTGCAGAACAGCCGGTTCTGCTGTAGCCATTGCAAGACACCGCGCACCTGCCTGACATGCTCCGCCAAGGTATTAGAAAAGATGAGGATGTCGTCCATGTAGGCGACTATGTAGGTATCCAACATATCACGGACTACATCATTGATTAAGTGTTGAAACGTAGCCGGGGCATTTGCCAGGCCAAACTGCATCACAAGGTACTCAAAGTGCCCATAGCGTGTTCGAAACGCCGTTTTCCACTCGTCCCCGGGGCGGATGCGGAGCAGGTTATAGGTGCCCCGGAGGTTGAGTTTGGTAAATATTTTTGCACCGTGCAGCCTATCCAATAGTTCGGGGATCAAGGGGAGCGGGTACCGATTCTTGATCGTGATGGCGTTAAGTCCACGGTAGTCAATACACGGGCGCAACAAAAAATAATGGTGCCCCGGCTGGGGAGGTTGAGTGCCTTATGAACCCTCACCGCAAATTGTCCTCCACATACTCCTTCAGCATCCCTAGCTCTGGAGCGGAGAGCGCGTAGATCCGTCCATATGGGGGTTCAGTGCCGGGCATCAACTCGATGCGACAATTGTAGGGGCGGTGAAGTGGTAGGGTCTTGGCTTCCGTCTTGCTAAAAACCTCCTGGAAGTCCGCGTATTGCTGGGACAGCTTCTCCGTTTGCACTCTGGCTTGGGTGCTCATGAGGGTTCGGGGCGGTGGGACTTGTATACAGACAGCCGCACGGTGGTCCGTGTTGAAACTTACTGTCCCCTGGTGCCAGTGGATGCTCGGATTATGCTTACAAAGCCACGGTATCCCCAGGACCACAACAAACATAGGGGAGGCAACGAGGTCAAAGTGCATCTGCTTGGTGTGGCCCCCAATAGTAACTTGGAGTTTCCTGGATCACCTAACTATGGGACCTGAACTTAGGGGCGACCCGTTGATAGTGTGCACCTGTTCGGGGACTGACCGGGGAAGATGAGGAATCTCATAGTACTGAAGGAACCCTTGGTCCATAAAGTTCCCTGAGGCACCTGAATCGACAAGCACCCAGGTGACCAGGCTCCGAGCCGGATCAATTTCCAGGGTGACAGGGATGCACACGTGATGGGCTGCCCCGGGGATCATGCGTAATGCCCGCACCCCTGGTGGTAGGGTAGCTTCCTGCACCCCTGGGAACCCCCCTACAGTTCCTGGGGCCGTCCTTTCCTCTCATAGCGGGACTCCCCACCTTACCCCCGGAAGCCGGTCGGCGCAGGGAACACCCTGACGTCGGGGCCACGCCAAGGCAAGAGGCCACACCCACCATCGGGCCGGGGAACGCAGCCACGCCCCCCTCCCCTGATGGCGACCCGGGGGGAGGAGCGAACAGCGAGACTTCGGCAATGCCTGGGGCACTAGTACAAAAGCCTGCTGCTGATGAGCCCCGTTGCTGGTGATCGGAGCCTTGAGCCCGTTTTCCTTTCGTGCTTAGCTTGCGTGAGTTCCAATTGCTGGAGAAGTGTTTGTAGTATGAGTGCACTGAGTGGATTGAGCGACTGCGGTGAGGTGTGTGGGCATGTGTTTGGGGTGAGTGGGGTGGGTATTTCGGTACGTGTGCAGACCCGGGGGCACTGGGGAGCACTACCCTGGGGCTCATCCTACGCATGCAAGTCCTGTCCTACCCTTACCCCCTCCCTGGGGCGCGCACTGTTCCCTTCCAAGCAGCAAACAGGGCGTGCGCTCACCCAGATGCCCTGTGATGAATCAGGCTAGGGACTAATCTCCCCGATAGCCCTCTCCCAACCTGAGGGCGTGTTTTCCAGGTACTGCCGTGCTGCTTCCCCCACCCTTCCTGGTGTGTGTGCTGTGCCCCGTCCTTTTCCTTCCCCGGGGATCCAAGTTCCCACTTCGAATCCTCACAAAATAGTGTGAGTGATGTCATGACAGAGCTGGAAAGATGCTTAGGAGAAAAACTGTAAATAAAAAACAAACTACAAAGCATCGGTAAACAAGTGGTGATGAAGATATTAACTGAAAACCTGCCTTTTGAATAATCATGGAAGACCATTGTAGTTGCATCGCATTATTCTGTACTAACCGTGCACTTGAGAGTGCAGAACAATGTGGACAACACTGAGTGTTTAATTTTACTCCGTGTTTACGTTTCTTACATCCTGCCACTTGTTCCCCTTTTCTCACATAGGTTTAGTGATATCGCATAGACAGACACTAGACGTACAACACTGAGTAACAAACAGCCATGGCATAACATACACACACACATACATGAAATAAAATAAAAGCTGTAGTTGGTTCCTTAGGGCAGCTTTTGCTTTTTTTAGTATTTTACTTAGTTTGTTGCCTTCCATGATCACCTTCTTTCTTCTGTAAGAAATAGAGAGATCTGGCCTCTGCAAGGCCTAATTAATTACCTACCATAAAACCTTTATATAAAAACACATAGTTAAGTCATAAAACTAATCACTGGAATTATATAAACATTACCCTACACTCTTCCCCCACGTAATAGTGTGAGAGCATGAACAGTATTACCGTTGTAATGACTGCCTGCTCCTCTCTGGGATCAAATAATTTCAGAGGTCTGGTAAAGAGAGCACACAAACTCAGCCTGCACTTTGAGGCAAGGATCCCTTTCTAGGACTTTCATTCTTTATCACTTACACAGAGAGAGCAAAGAAGAAAGAACTCAGGGGGATATAACACAAGACACTCTCAAATAAAGCACATTTGAAGAAAATAACGCTTCTGTGCAGCGAGTTAGCACAGGGGTATATAAAGGAGGGATTCCTGCTTTGCAACAACTCCTGTGCCTATAAGAATCCTCAAACACACCTACATACATTCTCACCCAAAGACCTACAACTCTAACCTTACACCTACACCAGCTTTAAATAAAACGTTCATTACACTTGCACATATGCTCACACAAATTTTGTCACACACCCCTATATTCACATGAAGCAGGCATATATTATTTCTTGCAGACATCCAGTATCAAACTTACACACACAAATGCATACACGAACATCTGGAAGATAAGCTCTCTTCAGAATCGTTAACACCCTATTTAAATGGAGAAGGTCCTCCTTTTTAGGGAGTTTGTGTGAGTTGACTTACAAAGAAACCTTTTGCTAACACTACCTCTCTTGAAACACCACCTCTTTTTTACAAAATCTTAGAGCCAGAGTGGGAAACTACAATCTCATGAATTCCTGCAGAACTTACAATTTAACATCTCGGGGTACTCAGGCAGAGTCACTCATACATATATACCCACATAGGGATCTCCTCAAGCATACAAATATACATGCACCACATCCCACATAGTCAAGCGCACGCACGCACGCACGCACACACGTACGTTACTCATATCAGCACTGAAGCATGATCAATGGCACAGAGACAACACATGCTTGTGGAAGTACATGATTTTTGAGACTGTATTGAAACTGCTGCTTTTATTCCTCCTTACAGACAGTGTTAGCCCTTGCTGGCAAAGATAAATGGTGGCAAAAACAGTGTAGATGAGGCCCTATTTTTAACAGGATACCTAAAAGATAACACTACTAATCACAACAATAAAAGCAATCTTCGTTACCCTTTTAAAACACTTTCTCTAGCCTTCTTTCTAACTTACATGTAATTCTGCTTGTGGGGTAGGGAATACACCAAAAAGCCTAGTCCAGTGCCTAAAGGCCTGGGGGAGGTAGATTTAGAAGTCCATCATGGTCTCTTCCTGATCCCCTTCCCAAACTGGATTTAGGATTAGCCTGGGTTTTCCCTCCTTGCATGGATGCTACTCCATGCCCATTTATTCAGTGTTAATCCTATCCTTCAAGAACCATTCTTTAAATCTTTTCCTCTATTTTTTCTTTACTTCTTATGGCAGTAGCCAGGCCTTCTAAAACCAGATTAAAAAGAAGGGGGGACAGTGGGCAGCCCTGCCTAACGCCTCTCCCCAGCATAAAGGGTTCCGTCAGCTTCCCATTTATCAATAATCTTGAGAGTGGCTTTTTATAGATTGCCTGCATCCATCCCAAGAAATTTCCTCCAAATCTCATTTTTTCTAATGTTGAAAACAGGCATTTTGTTTCAATGTAATCGAAGGCTTTCTCCGCATCAGCAGATATTATCATGGCCGGTTCTT
>QEPC01011569.1:1278779-1334050 GCA_003113815.1 Sphenodon punctatus
GGGGGGGGGGGGGGGGAATGGGGGCTGGCAGTAGGTGCAGGAGAGACTTGCACTGGCTGAGCTCCCTGGAGCCACCGTCACGGCTGGGATTTTCCTCCCTTTGCAGATGGGAAGAACGGGAAGAACAAGGAGACAAGCTCTGGAGCCGTGAAGATGCCAGTGAAGAAGCCCAGCAGCATGACGGGCATCACACAGTGCTGGAGAGGTGTGGTGCAGCAGCAGGTAGGGGCGGGGTGTGAGCGGCAGAGAGCTGATCTTTAGTGCTCTGTGCCCACAGGGGATTCTTCGTTAATAGGGCAGTGGCTCCCAACCAGTGATCAGGGGGGGTGAGCACCTCAGCAGGTTATTGGCTTTGCCCTGGACATTTAGGTAGTTTACAGTCACTCGAAGAACCATGGCCCTTCAACACGACCGCTGTTAAAATGGGTATGAATGAAATGCACTAATGTCTAATAATATTCGCGTAATGGATAATTCACTAGACCAGTTGTTACCCCCTTCGTTCTGTCTTGGGTTCCGTGTAAGAAGGGTTTTCGGTGCTCTGGTCTCAGTGGTGGCTACTGATGGGAGTCTGGGTGAGCCGGGAACAGGTTGCTGAAGCATTAGTGTGGCTCTGCCTAGAAAAGGCTGGGATAGGGGATGTCTCCAGACTGTTGGCTCCATGAACGGCCTGCGGGGGGCTCTAGTGCATTGTTCCAGGTCCTTCCCGTGAGGGGCTGCCTGCTTTTTAGCAGGCCCATCCTGAGCACCAGGGGAGTGAGGCAGCTTCTGAGGGCTTGGGGGGGTCCAGAATGTGTAACACCCCTTTCACCTGCCTTGTGGAGGAGGGGTGGTCCAAGGCTGAGGTAGATAGGGTTGCTGTGACCCTGCTCCAGGGCGGGTGCTTATGGGGCCCAGACTGTGTGTGACCTTTCTCCCCCCTACCCCATTGCGGTCTCCTTTGGGATCCAGCCTGTGCATGACTCTGCCCGCTCTCTGCTCAGGTGAAGCGGTTCTTGGAATCGTCGTGGCAGGCACCAGATTTTGTGGAGCGATACCGTAGCATCTACCTTCGCCTCCGCAACGCCATGGAGGAACTGTTTGGGCAGCAGACGTCCTTCACGCTGGCTCTGCGCCACGGCTTCTCGGGGGGGCTGCTGCAGCTCTCCTTCCTGACGGCCATGCATGTGAGTAGCGGCTTGTCCCCCAGCCCTAACAGAGCTGCTCACCCTGGGCCAAACCAGCCCTGGCCAGTAAACCTGCTGCTGCTGGAGGGGGTGGGGAGAGGCTCACAGCAGCCTCTCTTGGGCCAGCTTCCTAGGAGGCTAAGGGGTCTGGGCTGTGCTGAGCTGCCGGATACCCCTTCCCTTGGCAACTCCAGCTCCGAACTTCCAGACTTTTTCCTACTCCGGAGCTCTTTGTTCTCCGTTGCTGGCTGAAAGAAAGACAGACCAACCCCACAGCACTTCTGGCAAATGAACCTGCTTCATCCCCTTTCTGCCTCTCTCTCTGGGGTAGAGACTGTCCCTGCCCTGGGGAGTCTCCTCCCCCTTGTCCTTTGATTGACCCTGTGGGGGATGCACACTCCCTAGCTCCCCCCACTCTTGTGGCAGCTGTTGCTCTCTCCCCGCTCCCGCTCCCCCCCCCCCGGCAGGTGAGTGAACAGTTTGCCCGTTACATCGACCTGCGGATCCAGGAGAGCTGTGCGGACGCAGGCAACGTGGAGACGCTGCGGCACTTGCAGCAGAGCCTGGAGTCCATTCTTTTCCTATCTGGCTTGGAGCTGGCCAACACCTTTGAGCACTTCTACAGGTGAGAGTGGTGGGGGAGCACCTGAATGACCTGGGGGAGCTGCTGGTGGAGGGGGGATGGGGTTGAGCTGGAGAGGAGGCACAGGGTGTGGAGGGTGCAGTGAGGGGTTAGCCATGGGCCTGAGGGCAGAACTGGTGCTGGGGGGATGGGCTGTGGGGTGCCTGACTCTTCTCCCCAATGCCCCTTCCTTTCCAGGTATTACCTGGGTGACCGGCTCCTGACCCAAGGCAAGACATGGCTGGAGTGTGCTGTGGTGGAACACATTGGGCTCTGCTTCCCCAACCGCTTCCCCCAGCAGATGCTGATGAACCTGAGTGAGTCGGAGGAGCTGCAGCAGCAGTTCCATCTCTTCCAGCTGCAGCAGCTCGACAAGCGCCTGCTGGAGATCGACCAGGATGGGGAGAATGAGGAGGAGGAGGAGGTGAGCTGAGGGGAGGGGAGGGACTGGCACAACCTTAGTCAGCGCCTGACAGCCCTTAGTGCCCGCCCTCTCAGCCTGACCCCAGTTTTGCATCACTCTCAGATGATGGAAGAGGAGCCATCCTGGCCAGAGGAGGAGCCAAAGGTTAAGGTGCTGGCCCTGTCCCCGCGCTGCTGGACCATCTCCCCGCTCTGCTACCTGGAGGATCCTGGCAAGTACTTCCCACAGTCCCTCAGCCAGCACCTGGGCAAGTTCGCCAACTTCTACACCCAAAGTGAGTCTGGGGCACGGCTGGGCACGGCACCGTGTGGGTGTTTGGGTCTGTCAGTCCCTGCGCTTCCTGGGCTGGGTTGATGGTGGGTGAGTCTGATGTGGGAGGGTTCCATGGTCTTGTGGGGAGGCTGTTTGGGTTATTCTGTCAGGTGCTCATGGAGGGCAGTGAGACAAGGTCTCTCCATAGCACACTCCCCTGCTTGGGGGTGCAGTGGGGAACCCTGTTCTCCAGGGGCTCTGTTTGACTAGCCCCATCTCTTGCAGGTCAGAGCCGGTTTGGGCTGGAGCACACGAAGCCGCGGCGCTTGCAGTGGACGTGGCTGGGCCACGCTGAGCTCCGCTACCACGACTGCACCCTGCACGTCTCCACCCTGCAGATGTACATCTTGCTGCGCTTCAACAGCACTGAGGTCCTGCCTGCCTTCCTCTCCCCCCTCCCTCCCAGCCCTCCCCCGACACGGCAGTGGCCCTTGCTTTGAGCTCTGGGATACAAGTCTTGTCCAGAGAGACTGGAGCCCTTCAGTGGGTTGAGTGTGTGGAGGGGATGGTTAAGCCAGGAGCTGGTTGCTGGAGGCAGAGAGCTCTTTGATCAGGGAGCTCGGCCCAAGGGGGGAGATGCTGCTGGAGCCAGACATTTGCCCTAGCAATGAAGCTCAGTCCAGTGACAGTGAGGGCTACTGGCCTTTGCAGCAACTTACCTAGGGATGGGGTGAATTGTCCACCCCTCACCCTCTTGCTAGTCAGCCTGGCACCTTCTGAAATCTTATGCTCCCTTGGACTTTGGGATCGATGCAGGGGTTGCTGGGGGGATACCTGGGTCATGCAGGAAATCAAATTAGACAACGGTAATGGCCCCTTCTGGCCCTTGTTGGCATGAGAAGTGTCTGTAGAACATGTCATTAACCTACCTGAGTCTGGGTCCTTGTTTGCCAGCCCCTGCCCTGCCCAGGGAGTTTCATTGGACTCAACTGAAACTGTATTGGTAGCACAGAGAGCCTATTTCCAGTCCCCACCCCCACTAGTTAATGGAAATCTCCTTCCTCCAATATCGTCATGACATCTTTCAGATGTACATCTGGGGAGGGTAGTAACCCACTTGTCAGGGCCTTGCCACAGCAGAGATTCACCCCTCCACCCACTCCCTCCTTATACTTCTGCCCACTTATACTCACTTCACTCCTTTGCTTTCTAGGAAGTTCCTGTGGAGACTCTGTTACAAGCCACAGGCCTTTCCCCTGTCCTCTTGAGTCATGCGCTGAAACCTCTAATGGAAGGGGATGGGATCCTGACGCAGAGCCTGCCTCATGGGGGTTTGTATGGAAGGACCTCCTAGGGGGTTGCTCGGGTCCCATGAAATCTGTATGATTGTGATCTTGGAAAATTTGTCAGAGTAAAATTGCCCACAGATTAGCTCTCAGCCATGGACATCAGCCTGACTCAGTTCAGTCATTCCCCTGATTTAAAACAAGGAAGAGCCAGCATTTAGCTCTAGCTGTGGGGAAAAGAAGGAAAGGCATCTTTGTGGAGACTGGGGGTTGCCTGCACTGAAGGGAGCTCCGTGCCTCAAGAGAATCCTGTCCAACTGCTCCCTCCCTTTGTTGGAAAGACAGCAAATTAATGTCAGGGCACAGGGACTGGCCAAGGGGTGGAGCGGGGAAAGGAGCAAGCACGGCACGTTTAATTTTTAGACCAACTTTCTTAGTTTCTTGTTGTTCCCTCCAAAATGTGTGTGTGTGTGTGTGTGTGTATGGCGGGGAGGGAACCACAATGTTTTGTTTTGCAATGATTGCTATAAGCAAAAAAGGTAAAGAATGAAAAATGGTTAGGCAGATGTAGTAAGAGCTTTGCATGGAAGATTTGCATAAATAATTTACGTACTTGAATTTGGGTTTTCGTGCTTGCAGAATACATGGGGCCCTGAGAATACAGTTCTGCCCCATGGGGTAGTACAGGAAAGCACAGTTGTGCAGGGTAGGAGCAGAATCTTGACTCAGCTGTCTCCCAGAAGGTGCTTAGACGGAGTGGTTCCTTGCCAGGCCTGGTTTTGTTTGTTTGGGGGAGGGTGGGGCAGGTCGCTATCATCCCCTGCTGTAGGGGATTAGAGGAGAAGCCTGTGTTATGTGTCCAGGAAGCTGCCCAGCCTCTGCTAAGCTGGAACTCTATGTATTTGGTCCCAGGTGTCCTACGGCTGAATGAGGCAGCCTTGGCCAGGGCTTCTTGCCAGCGCCTGTGGCTGCTTCCCAAGCAGACGTATCTGAATGTGGAGAAGGATGAGGGCAGCGCCCTGGAGAGGAAGAGGAACATCATCTGCTGCCTTATTATCCAGATCCTGAAAGGAGAGAAGGAGCTGCACATTGACAACCTGGTGTTCAAGGTATGTCGTGTAGGGGCTCTGACCTTGTTGCTCAGCCCAGCCAGCAGCCAAAGAGGTAACTCGGGCTCTCCTCCTCTCGGCAGGTGATAGACTCCTGCCAGAAGTTGGAGTCTGGCTCGGCTCTGAAGTTCTTGAGCTTCTGCTGCAGCAGCACAGATGTCCTGTCCTGCATCCTGCACCTTCTGAACCAGGGCTACATCCGGCGCCAAGAGGACAGCCCCCAGATCTTGGAATATGTTCCCACAGAGCCCACCACGCCTCACCGGGGCCAGGCCCAACTCATCTTCCAGAGCACAGAGCGCCAGAAGAATCAGGCTTCCGTGGGGCAGGAGGGGAGCACCGAGTTCTCCCCTTTCAGGTATTATATTCCTGTGGTGGGGCTGGTCAGCTTATGGATGTGTGCCATGTTCTAGGGCTGTGCATGTTCAGTGCCCCCTCTCTGAGGGGGAAAGTACAGGCTGTTGATGGGCATTTTCTCTCTGCCAGGTTGGATGCCTTTGGCAGTGGCACAGAGAAGGTCCTGATGGAGACTTTGTTGCTGCCCAGAGGGCGCACCATGAGTCAGGATGAGGTCGAGGTGCTTATGAACCAGACAGTGCTGCAGGTCTCCGACACCTTGAGCATCTCAGCAGATATAGCCCAGCACCTGCTCATACACTGTAAATGGAACGTAGATCTGCTGATCCAGCGCTACACCGAGGACCCGGAGCTGCTGCTTGTATCCTCGGGATTGCAAGTGCGGAATCCCCAGCCGCCCTCAAACCCCGTCACCCACTGTCCAGTTTGTGTGAGCCAGTTGAGCCATGTTGACAGCTCGCCCACCCTGTGTTGCATGCACTACTGCTGTAAGGTGAGGGACAATTCCCCCTGCGCCACCCTGAGTCGGGAGGGTCATGTTCCTTCCCTAGGAACTGTCACGAGGATCCTCTTGAACTGTAACAGGATCTTACGAGACTGGGTGCCTGGGCATCTAAATGGCAGATGAGATTTAATGTGGACAAGTGCAAAGTGATGCACATAGAAAATTACCCAAACTATGAGTAGAGAATGCTGGGTACTAAGCTAGGAGTTACCACTCAGGAAAAGGATCTGGGAGTGATTGTGGACAATACACTGAAATTCTCAGCCCACTGTGCAGCAGCAGTCCAGAAAGCAAACAGAACATTAGGTGTTATTCGCAAAGGGATAGAGAATAAAACTGAGGATGTCATAATGCCTCTATACAAATCAATGGTGTGACCGCACCTGGAATATTGTGTGCAGTTCTGATCACCCTATCTCAAAAAAGGCATAGCTGAACTAGAAAAGGTACAGAGAAGGGCAACAAAAATGATAAAAGGTATGGAACCGCTTCCGTACAAAGAGAGGCTTGACAAGCTAGGTTTCTTCAGTTTAGAGAGATGACTGAGAGGGGACATAATAGAGGTTTATAAAATCTTGAGTGGTGTGGAACGAGTAGATAGGGAACGGTTATTTATCCTCTCAAATATTGCTAGAACTAGGGGACACTCCATGAAACTAGCTGCTGGCAGATTTAAAACAAATAAAAGGAAGTATTTTTTCACTCAACACATAATTAACTTATGGAATTTGTTGCCAGAGGATGTTGTCAAGGCCAGTAGTATAGCTGGGTTTAAAAAAGGGTCTGGATAAGTTCTTAGAGAGTAGGTCCATTAATGACTATTAACCAAGAAGTTTACGGGATGATGAACTTACTGTCGGGAGCTGGGAGTGAACAAGGGGGAATGGATTGCCCACTGTGACTATTGGTTCTTCTCCCATGTGATTGAGATTGGCCCCTGTCGGGGGACAGGATGCTGGGCTTGATGAACCATTGGTCTGACTTGGTATGGCATGTCTTGTGTTCTTATGACTTAGATACCTCCACCCCTGCTTTCGTTCCCCCAGTGATCTTGTGTTCCTGGATCCTGTGTAATATTAGCTCACCACCTTCGAGTCCCAGGTTTAAATGACCATATTGCCACTCAAAGTGCAAAATGAATTCCTAAATTTACCCGGAGTCGGTATCCTGCCATTGCCTCACACAGGGTGTAGATTCTAGAGAGAGGCTTCCTACTCTGGGGATCCATGGGGTCATAGCTTGTGTATTACTCTAACTTTCACTATCTTGTTCTCTCCTCCTTTTCTTGGTTACCCAGTCCTGCTGGAATGAATATCTGACAACTCGGATTGAACAGAACCTGGTTCTGAACTGCACTTGTCCCATTTCTGACTGCCTTGCCCAGCCCACCACTGATTTCATCCGCTCCATTATCTCCTCCAAGGAAGTCATTGCCAAGGTAGGCATAGCCATTGCTGGGCTCCCAGCCTGTGGTGAGTACTCGCTCTCTCCAAGCGTGCTGCAGAACATGCTCTCCATGTCTGTCTGTGCCGGCTATCTTTCTCTTCTTCCACCATCCTTGAAACTGACTGGAAGTGGCCACTGCAAGTGGCGGTTGGCAACCCAGTGAAAACCTCTTGTCTATCTTCTGAGTAAAGCCCTGGAGAAAAAGTAAGAATCCTTCCAGGCAACCTGTAATTAGCATGTCACCTTATAGGCGGCTGTTCATTGTGTCCCAGGGTTTGGAGTCTACCATAATGGACCTGGATGAGATACTTGGGGTGAAGCCACACGAGACTCAGTGGGAAGGCTACCATGCCTTGGGCAGCCAGGCTACGCGATGCAGTGCATCATGTGGCCGCCAGATGTTCCCTCTGGGGTTGAGGGAGCAGCTAGTTGCTACACAATGCATCCTTGAAAAAAGTCTGAGAACACATTGCAGAGCAGCCTTACCCAACATGAAGTAAGGCTGCCCAAGATGGCTTTGAGTGGCGGTCGCTAGTGCCCAGCACGTGCTACCGCATCATAGCCGGGGGCGGGACTTTGCTTGGGTCATGGGAGGAAGTAAGGGCAGAGCCGGGCGCCTGTGACTGTAAAGTGCTGTATACACCTAGTAGCGCTATAAAAATTATTAGTAGTAGTAGCCTGTTCACGTGGCTGGTGCCTCAGCCCGCCATGGTAGTGGCTCTGACAGCCTCGGGTTCACTTGGCTTCCCCGTGACCATCTGCCCAGCTCCCTGCTCTTGCTCCACATTGTGGTGGCTGCACTTGAACATCACAGGGCCGGCACAGGGATTGGGCCCTCGGTTCTTGTGTGGCTGCACCCTTAGTCTTCATCTTCTGCCAAGATCTCACTGTGATCTCCTACAGCAAGTACCTCTGGAATAAGAATAGCTTCTTCCTCTTGCACAAGGAAGACTGATTCATTTGACATTTCATTGGAGGTTTTCAAAAAAATCTACAACAGCTTTCAGGGATATTGTAGCTCTTGACATCCTGCATCAGTGCAGGGGTTGGACTTAGATGACCATTGAGGTATCTTTCCAACTCTGACTCCGTAATCTCTGCTGACCTCATTTCGCTCTTTGGTCTGGTAGCCCAAGCTTCCCCATCTCCTGGACTTGTCTCTTCAGTAAACTGTCTTGCCCTCCAAGCTGAAGCTGTTTTCCCGATCGTTAAAGCCCATTTAAGTAACATCCTGCCTGTTACGTAATACCAATACGAGTCTCTTCTTTCTTCGTAAGCACCAAGCCCAGCTCTCTGCTCTGCTTATGGTATCTATAAATCTCTGCTGCCAGTTAAACAAATTATTGTACCAGCAGATCTAATCTCCTATCATGCTACTGTTCTGCATAGTCTGAATAGGTCCTGCCAGCAGAGACCGTCTCAATTTACCCTTTAAATGGCTCTCATGTTTATGCTGGGGACTCTGGTTTTTCTGGCCCTAGTTGTTGTTTGCAGGTGTCTCGTCACTGCTCAGCAAATAGCAGTTCCCTTTTCGCTGGATAGTCAGAAGCAGAAAGCAGCCCTTGGGTCTTCCCTTTGCAGCTCCTCACTTCCTTGCCTGCTTTCATCCTTTGAGTATCAGCAAGTTCTTGTTCCCATAGCAGATGATGACTCTGTGTTTTTGTTTTTAAAAACAGGCAAACTCCAGGGATTAGGCATGGGTGAAAGGTTGCTCTGTGTAGCACTGGAATTGCACTAATTCAAGCATGTATTAGTGTTGCCCTAGGAAGCTTTAGGATGAACGTAGTGGGGGAGACGGTGATTCCTAGCAGCTGGCTATGCACTGCTGCACTCTTCAGATTCCTGCCTTGGGCACTTGCTCCAAAAGTAAAGTATGGTCCAGTATGCTGTTTAATTCACCTCCAGTGCTTTATTGTATACAATATACCCTCCATTCAGTACACTGTTTCCTGAGGTCTGTGTACTCATATCTTCACCACACGGACCAGCCAGCCATCATTCTTGATGTAACCAAGCCAAGTGCGTGCACCTGGGACCTCGCATCTTCGTGAATGTTACACTCCTTGTTTCTCCCTCTGTTCCCCTTCCTTCGTGTCTCCCCCTCCCCAGTCTCTCAGATCGTAAGCCCTAGGTAGAGATCTGAAGGCCCAGAAAAAAAACAGAAACATTTGGAAAAAAACCCGTTTTTCCCCCCGAGGCCTTTTTTTGTTCCAGAAAAATTGAAAATATTTGGAAAAAAATAAAAAAACCTCATGAAATATGTTTTTTGAATTATGAATAAAATGTTTGACAAGTTTTTCTTGTATTGCTACCCTTTACTCCCCCCCCAAATGTCTTCTAAGTAAGGCAGTCTTACTAAGTAGGTCTTCTCATATACTGGCAAAACCTAAGAGATGCTAGAGTTCAGCAGCTTGTAGCTCCATTTGTAACAAAAATTAAAAACATTTAAAAGTAAAAATTAGTAAATTTGTCATTATTGTCTGAATAAACTATACTTTTAAATTTAATAAATATACCAAACATGATAATTTCATGAGCAAACAGTTATACACAATACATTTAAAGGGTGCTAAGAAAATAAGTTTTGCATATATTTCAATTTTTCCCAAACTTTTTGTTTTTTCCCGAAAAAAAAAAATGGAAAAAACCATGTTTTCCCATGGATTCGAAATTTTCGGAAAATGTACATCTCTAGCCCTAGGGCAGGGACCGTGTCTATTCCATTACTTTGTAAAGCGCCAGGTACATTGCTGGTGCTATATAAATGGTTGATAATGATAATAATAACAATATAACTTCTTCTCAAAGTCCTTCCCTTCAGTCTAATATTAGTCCACGCTGTCCACCTGCCCCTCCTGGGCTTTTTACCACATTGTAACTCTGCTCTGTCTGGCCCGGCACCGCTTTTGGAGTTTGCCACAGAGTTTGTGTCTCTACTTTCCTAATGGTCTTTCTCACTTGGTCTCTGAGCTTCTTCTGAGCCCAGAGCTAGTCACCTGACCTGACACATGGTCCTGGACTCCCAATTCCCATGCTATCCTCTGCAGAGTATAGTGCCTAACATCCCTGAAGCAGCCATCATTCTTTAAGGGCTAGCCCTGACCACCTCCTTCTGGTCTTGCCCCATTACACACCTTAGCCTTTGAGCCTTTCCCAACCATGAGGCAGGCTCATCAAGCTGTTACAGTTGTTCTTTCCCATGAGGCATTCAGCCCCTTGTTTTCTTTGCTTTTCTAATTCTCTTTTGTTTTTATCATTCCTCTATTTTTGTATCTGACCAGTTATTTCAAAGCCACTTGATATCTTTGCTATGCTCCTTTTCCACTCCAGCCTTGCTGCCATTTTCTCTAAAGTTGGAATCTAGACAAAGTAAGAAGTGTCAAACTGGGTCAGACCAATAGGCCGCCTAGCCTAGTATCCTGTCTCTGACAGTGGTCAACCTCAATTGCTTCAGAGAAGTGCACAACAGCTCATAATGGAGTGGTCCATTTCCTGTCATTCACTCTTAGGCTTTGGCAGTGAGAGGTCTCATCTTCTGACCAGCTTGACTGACCTGTCCTCTAAGAATATATTAAGTCCTTTTTTTGAACCTAGTTATGTTGTTAGCCATTGCAATATCCTCTGGCAATGAGTTCCACAGGTTGTGTGTTGAATGAAAAACTACTACCTTTGTTTGTTTTAAACTTGTTGTCAGTTGATGAAATTAAGTGTCCCCTAGTTCTCATATTATGAGAGAGGTCAAATAATTCCCTATTTACTTGCTCCAGACCATTCTGTTGTAGTTTTAATACTTGTGTACCTACAGTAGGTTTGTGAATACTACCATTTTTCATTCTTTTAACTGCCTTTTCCTTAGTGTGATAAGGCTCCTTTTCCAAAGAAACCTCTGCCCATAGAGCAAGTCTGCTGTGGACTCCGAGACTGCCCATCCTGCATCTTTCAGGTCTTTTAATTGCTGTGGTACTGTCTGAACGCCTAGTGTTTTCCCTGTCTATCAAAGTCAGAGGCAGAAGTGCCTTACAATGGAAACGCAGTAAATAAAGTGGTGGTGTGGAAGGGAAGGGGGGATAGAAAGGAAGTACTGTGCCCATTTTACAGATTGGAAGCTTAGTCACATGGAAGGGAAGTTATTTGTCCAGGTTTCACAAGTGAGCCTTGGATGGAGCCAGGAGAGGAATCCAGAGTTCCTTAGTTCTAAACCACTTTTACTTTCACAAACATCAGTCTCCATGAATCTTTCACCCTTACCTTTCCCCCCCTCTGCAGTATGAGAAAGCTCTCCTTAGAGGCTATGTCGAGTGCTGTTCCAACCTGACCTGGTGCACCAACCCCCAGGGCTGCGATCAGATCCTCTGTAAGGAGGGACTTGGTTGTGGAGAGGCCTGCTCCAAATGTTCCTGGATCTCCTGCTTCAACTGCAACTTCCCAGAGGTGAGGCTGTGGCCATTTCTTCCCTACGGGCTCACCCCCTGCCTTTCTGCTGTCAGGTTTTTCATGCTTTCTGTCCCTTGTGTAGGCTCATTACCCTGCCAGCTGCAGCCACATGTCTCAGTGGATGGATGATGGTGGATACTACGAAGGGATGACAGTTGAAGCCCAAAGCAAACACCTGGCCAAACTCATCTCCAAGCGCTGCCCAAGCTGCCAGGCTCAAATAGAGAAAAATGAGGGTTGTCTGCAGTGAGTACCTTTCTCCACGTAGCGGCTGTGACAGGGAAAGAGGGAGGGATGCTTACGGATTTTTGGAACTGAGAGAGCATCTTTGTGCCCTGGCTTTGTTCAATGGAGACAAGTTTTCTTGCTGTTTCTTTCACAGCATCGTTGCTGAGCTGACTTTCCCCCTTTGGTTCTGTACAAGATGCAGTCTCCGTGTGCTGGAATAGAGAGCTCTGGGGATCATAGATGCAAAAGGGGGAGCCTCCAAACTTAGGGGAATAAGGGGACTGGGTGGTTCACAGAATGCATGGAACCTTCTGTTTATGCTGGCTTCCTAGTGTCCTGAGTCAAATCCCACTTCACAGTTCTGCCATAGCATATGGGTGTTTTTCTCTTTAGGCTGTGCCTATACATGCCCAGCTCCATCAACCTTTCCTCACCTGACTTGTATTCCATATTATTTATCATCTTTGCTGCTCATCCTCATTTTGTTCTCCTAGTCCACCTTCTTAAAAAGTGGCAAGCAAAACTGGACCACGGTTCCACAGCTGAGGCCTCTCCAGTGCCGTGGTGGTCCTGATGCAAGCCTCAATGGCATTTGCTTTCTTTGTGACAACATCACATTCTAATCCCCAGGCCCTCCTCAGTGGTGCTACTGCCCAGTCAGTTGTCACCCATTATTTTATTTCTGCTTTGCTTTTCATGACTTATGTGTAATACTTTACATTGGCCTTGGATCGTTTTAGTTGATTTAATCTTCCTGAATACCTGGAGAAATTAGCTGGCATATGTTCATTGAGTTTCTACTGAGCCAGTGTGAACTGGAATTTTTCACATTTTACTTGTATCTTGGCCAAATTTTCACTAGGATGGCAAACGGCAAAATATTGACAAAATACAAGCCTGTCAGATTTCACATGCCTGATCCAAAGCATAGAGGAACTGGAGCTTCTCAGTTAAATGGTTGTATAGATTATTTTAACTGCCTTTTCCTTAGTGTGATAAGGCTCCTTTTCCAACGAAACTTCTGCCCATAGAGCAAGAACAAGTCTGCTGTGGACTCCGAGATTACAGTACATGGAAAACTATTTCCCCCTGACCTTGTTGGAATGGCAACGTTGTTTTGTTTTTTTTAAATCAGCCTAAAGCACCTCACATGGATAATTTCTGTTGGAATGGCTGAACTCTGGCAAATGTGTGTGTGACTGAAAACGGTCTGTCAGTCTAGAAGTTGTGGGGGGTGAGGTAGAGGAGTGCAAGTTGGGGAAAGTTGCAGTGCTAAGTACATTTGGTTCAGTGGTTGTCATTCTGATACCCGTCACACCCACTGAACTCCCATCCCAGTCTGCTGGCTAGCTGCTCCTTGGATGTAACTGACTCTAGTTGCTCTCCCCCCCCCCTCCCCCTCTCCCCTGTGCAGTATGACTTGTGCCAAATGTAACCATGGATTTTGCTGGCGTTGCCTGAAGCCCTGGAAGCCGACTCACAAGGATTATTACAACTGCTCTGCCATGGTGAGTGTTTGCTGCAGGACGAATGCTTGTATGCTTGCAGAGTTCAGTACAAGCGTGGTACCTTAGGGGAAGCAGGGACTTCCGCTCTTGCTAGGCCATGGTTGGGGTCTTTGCTCATATAGAGGTAACTATCTGTGGGATGTAGTATTGTAGCCATTTCTCACTGGTGCACATGGAGTGTTCTGTTGCTCCAGGTAACTGCCGCTTCTCTCCCTCCAGGTGAGCAAAGCAGCTAGGCAGGAGAAGCGTTTCCAGGACTACAATGAAAGGTGTACTTTCCACCATCAAGCAAGGGTAAGGCTCCTCATTTCATGCCTGGAATCCTGACCATAACCCAGCTGTCCTTTACTCAAATCTTCTGCCCTGGATAGAATTCATTATGACTGCAACCAAAAGGTGGGCTGCGAATCTGTGGTGTAGCGTTAGTAATACTATCCTTCTAGCAGAACATTCTCCCCATTGCTGACTTTGGAAGCTGTAAGCAAACATTGACGACTCTGTCTTCTGATTCACAGAGTGCTGGGAAGGCTGATATGGGAGTCAGTCAGATCCCAGTCCATTTAGGCCTTTATGAAGTTCTGTGCAGTGACTCACAAGCAGCTTGTGAAGGATCAAGGGCAGTGGCAGAAGATAGATGTTACTGGAGCTTGACTGTGTGAGAAGGAGATAGCTGGTGAGATGGTTGCTGGGGAATGTTGCATTTTATAGGTTTGATTGAGCTGCTGTTTTCTTTACAGTACCCAGAAGCTGCCTTGACTAGAGCAGACATATATAAATAATCCTTTGGGGCCAGGTGCTTGCTCTGCAATTGACTTCCCTAGCCAAGATGGTCAGGAATCAGTTTTACAGAGGGTCAGCCCTGGCTGTGAGATCCACCCAGATTTTTTAAAGTGTTCTAGAAAATCTTTGCATCAGGCAGAGCTTTGGTTCTGTGTTCAGGCAATTTAGCCGTTAGGGGAGATCGTGAGGGGGTTTCAGGGCATGCGGTGTCATCAGTATGCTGATGACACTCAGCTCTACCTCTCCTTTTCCATCGACCCAGGCCATGCAGTCTCCTTATTTTCCCAGTGCCTGTCAGCTGTGGGGGCTTGGATGAGGTCCAGCTATCTGCAATTGAATCCTGACAAGACGGAGGTGATGTTGGTGGGCGAGGGCTTGGGGGACCTGGGGGTGGTTGAATCTCCTGTTGGGGGGGGTTCGCCCTCCCATGGTGTCTCAAGTGCGGAGTCTGGGTGTGCTCCTCGATTCGCGGCTCAGCCTGGAATCTCAGGTTGTGGCTGTGGCGGGGAGTGCGTTTCGGCAGTTACATCTTGTCCGGCGGCTTCGGCCGTATCTCTCAGACTCCGACCTCGCCACTGTCATCCATGCCTTCATCACCTCGAGGCTCGATTACTGTAACGCGCTCTACGTGGGGCTGCCTGAGAAGCTGGTTCAGAGGCTGCAGCTGGTGCAGAATGCCGCGGCCCGTCTCCTTATGGGGGCGGGTCACAGGGAGCGCATGACACCAGTGCTCCGGGCTATGCACTGGCTGCCTATAAAGTACCGGGCCAGGTTCAAGGTGCTGGTTTTAATCTTTAAAGTCCTTCATGTCCTGGGCCCTGCTTATCTGCGGGACTGCCTCACTCTCCATGTGCCCGTGCGACCCTTGAGATTGTCCGTGGGGGCCTTTTGGGAATTCGCTCCCGGAGGAGGCTCAGTTGGTTCCCACTCTCCTGCTGTTTCGGCATGTATGTAAGACCTGGTTGTTCCGTCAGGCTTTTGGCAAGGGGTAGGAGTGGGGTGGGAGGTTTTCCCCACATATTGTATTTTTTAATTGTTTTAAAAAAAATTATATTGTTTTTATTGAATGTTGTTCACCGCCCCGGGCTGTCCTGAGGGCAGGAGGGGCGGGATATAAATTTTAAATAAATAAATAAAAATCAGTGTGTGTCAGTCAGTCAACAGTTGGGCTGGAAGAGGGAGTACCAGCAAGAAATAGGAGGCAGACGGTGATCTGAGGCTGGATAGTTGGCTTTAGAAACTGGGTGGAAGGTCAATTTCTCCTGGAGAAGGTAGATACCTCTTGCATTGGGGAAGTGATCTGGGAGCAGATAGCAAGTGAAATTGGAAGCTGATGTTTCTCTTGGTTGTTGCAGGAATTTGCCATGAACCTAAGAAACAGAGTTTCTGCCATCAGTGAAGTCCCGCAGATTCGGACCTTGACCTTTGTTGTTGATGCCTGCAAAATCCTGGAGCAGGCCCGAAAAGTAAGTGCATAAAAATAAGCAACAAATCTGTCCTTGTTAGCAGTGCTGTAGAACCTGCTGACGCCACTTTCTTCTTTCCATTGAGGGAAGTTTTGAATTCTTTCTCCCAGATATATTAGCTGTATTTTCTCATGCAGAAAAAGACATTTAGTCTGGAGATAAGAGTGCTTAAAGGGTTAACTCTGCTCGTAAGCAGCTGGTTGATTACTTTCCTTGCACGGCTGTCCTTTAAAACAATCAGAAAGTACATTGCAAGCCCAGGCAACAAACTTGCAAAACTTAAACCCTACCTAACTACTCTCTCACATAGAATGGAGAAATCAAGATGATTGCCTGTTCTGAGGAGGAATCTACAATATGATTAGTGTGCTTCTTGTTGTTGGAAAGACCTATTCAGAATGAACTTAAATTAGCTATTCCAGAGGAATCCCATTTTGTTGTATTTTGCCTGTTTCTGACTCGTTAACATAAAATCTTGAGTGGAGTGGAACAAGTAGATTTATTTACCCTCTCAAGTAGCACTAGAACTAGCGGACACTCCGTGAAACTAACTTGTGGCAGATTTAAAAGGAAGTGTGTTTTCATTCAACGCACAGTTAAATTGTGGAATTCGTTGCCAGAGGTTGTCAGGACTAGTAGTATGACTGGGTTTAAAAAAGGACTGGATAACTTCTTGGAGAATAGGTCCATTACTGGCTATTAGCCAAGTAGATTACGAAATGGGAACTTCTTACTGTCGGGAGCACTGAGTGGTCAGCAGGGAATGGGTTGCCCATTGTGACTGCTGGTACTTCTCCCATGCAACTGGGATTGACCGCTGTCGGAGACAGGATGCTGGGCTTGATGGACCATTGGTCTGACTTATTATGGTATTTCTTATGTTCTTATTTCCAGTTCCCTCTCATTTTGAGTCATCTGTGCTATTTCAGTAATTGACTTTTCCTCTTCTTTCAGATTGTCACTAAAGAGGAGAAATAAAAGGAATCTAAGGCCCTTTTAACACGGGGCTTTCACACTAATGAACACCCAGAAACACAGGGGCACATGCAGTGAGTGGGGGTGCGTGTGCGCTCCTGCCTAACACGCATCCTCACGCACCCCCCACTCATCAACATGCAGAGAGCAACCGGGGAAAACAGAGGTTGCTTTGTGTATGTTCAGGGCTGGCCCCAGGCATGTGCCACATGTACAACTGCACATGGCCCCGCAGCCAGCTGGGGCTCCGCACTTGCATGGCTGGGAGGCAGGCTGCAGCCAGCTTCTCCCCCAATACGTTCTTCTGCCTCCTCCCTGGCTCTGGTCCCCATCCCTCCCCTGCCTCTGCCTCCTAGTAGCCTGCAGCAGCAGCGAGACACCAATCGGACTGGGAGAAAAAGCTGTTTGTTTACAAACCGCTCCTCCCAACTTGAGTGATCAGAAAGTTGTTACCTTGTAAAGAAGGTTCTTCGAAATAGCGTCCAATATTCTCATAACTGGGTTGTGCGTGCTCACCCTATTAAAATAATAGACCACATGATGGTCTCGAGCTCCTCTAGTATAAAAAGCACTCTCCCCCTCAGAATAACAGTTCCTTCCCAACCCTGCTAGGAATATAAGAAAATTCCATGCGGGGTCTGTTGTGAGAATGTTAAGCGCTATCTTGAAGAACCTTGTTTACAAGGCAGTAACCTTCTGTTCTTCTTTGAGTGACTTCTCTCAGGCCATTTTTACATGGCTCCTCCAGGTGGGGGGGTCCATGAGCACACCGGTGCGTGGGCGGGGCGTACACGCAGCCGCACATGCATCTGCACTCACCCCCCTCTCATCCACACTCACGGAGTAACCCCTGTTTCCCACGGTTGCTCCGTGCATGGGGACGAATGGGGGGGTGCGTGGCGATGCGTGTTAGGCAGGCACGGATGCACCCCCACTCACCATGGGCGCATGCACTGTGTTGTTCACACAGGGCTCCCCCACCCATGAACACACAGAAATCTGCGTGTTCATGGGTGGGAGAGGCCCGTGTAAAAAGGGCCACATTCTCACAACTGTCTTACTTATACTATCTTAGGTAGGAATTTAGGATGTAAAGCAATATCTATTCTATCTTGGAAAATCTGCAAATATGGTTCTGACATTATTATGTCTGCTATTTCACTAACTCTTCTTAATGAAGGTTTTGCTAACAGGAATACTGTCTGTAGACCAGCACCCCATAACCAGTTCATTTGCACCCCCCCATATAATTAATTCACACTGCCCTGGGGGCGCAAATTAAATGGTTCTGGTTGGGGGGAAGCATGAATTAATTGTATGGGGGCGGGGGCTCAAATGAACTGGCTATGGGGTGGGGGCAGCATGAACTGATTATGTGTGTCTCTTTTCATGGCATAATGCGCTTATTAGGCTGGCTGCATTTTGGTTGTCGTGTGTGTTTGATAGCAGCACCTCTGGACCGGTTGCACCATGTACATGCACAAGACACAGGCAGCAAGAATCAACAGGCCCTAGCTGGCTAAGCTCACCCCCTCTCCTCCAGTAAGACAGTGGACTTAGTCAGTCTTTCTGTGCCTGCCTCACTGCTTGCCCGGCTGCCCCTGCAGTGGAACCACTCCTGAGGAGTGGTGATAGATGCTCGACTGGGGAGGTGGGGGAAGCATTGGGAGGCCATGCTTGCCTATGGCCGCTCGACTGAGCACCAGGTAAGGCAGTCAAGGGGGGGAGAAGCATGGGGAGGCCGTTCTTCTCTATGGCTACTCGGAGGGGTGGCGAATGGGAATCCTTCCTGTCCAGAGGGAGTAAATTTTATGTAAATTTACACATTTGCATAATTAGGCCCCACACCAAGACTTTACACATGGCCTTTCAAACCCTGGGGTTGGCCCTGTGTGTGTTAATGAGAGGGGGTGCATGGGGATGCGTGTGCACCTGTATGCACGCCCTGACCACTACGCACGCACTAGTGCGACCATGGACCCCCCACTCTGCGGGGCCATGTAAAAATGGCCTAAATTCTTACAGTATCTCCCTATATATAATACAGTACAGCTCTGCCCTGCCCGCGTGGTTTGGTTAAGTGTTGTTTGTCATTGCCCTTTGGTCCCTCCTTTAGTCTTTAGTGACAGTCCATGAGACTGTGTCTGATTCATCCTAGTTTGAAATTGCTTTTAGTTTGGCATCTGGTCATAACTGTAATAAATGCTATGATAACTTTCAAAAAGCTGCAATTTATTTATTTATTCATTTATTACAAAATTGTATGCCACCTCCTCCTGCTAAAAGCTTCTCAGGGTGGCTAATAGCATATTAAAACAGATTAAAATAAACAAGAGAAACACAATTAAAACCCCACAATAAAAGCAAGTGACCCCCTACTCCTCCGTAACCCAACCCACCCACCCCATCTCCCTTGGGAAAGGTATGGCGGAACAGCTAGGTCTTACGTTGTCTATGAAAAGAGGGGAGATCGGTGGCCAAGTGGACCTCCGGTGGGAGGGAGTTCTACAGTTGCGGCGTGGCCATAGAGAATGCCCTCCGAAAGGTCGATACCCGAGAAACCCAGGGCACCTCGAGGAGGGCATCCCCGGCCGACCGCCGGGGCCAATCCAGAGGGTGAGGGGGTCCCACAGGTAGGTGGGGCCCAGGCCGTTGAGGGCTTTAAAGGTCAACACCAACACCTTGAATTGGGCCTGGAAGACCTCTCTCTGGAGGTTTTGGCTTTTTTGAGATTTCCGCTTTCAGGCTGCCAACCCTCTAGAAGGAAATTGATCACAATTAGACTGTTCAAACCCCATTCTTGATGGTAAAATATCATTGCTTGCGGGAGTGTGTTAGCATTTAGATGCTGTGTATAAGAGCTGCCAGACTGAATCAGACCAGTTGTCCATCTAGCCCAATGTCTTGTTTTGGTAGTGGTCAGTAACAGACGCTTCAGAGGAAGCTGCAGGGTAGTGATGGAGTGATCTATTCCCAGCTTCTGGCAGTCACAGAGGTTTATGGATGCCTGGAACAACTCTCCTGGCTAATACCTGTTGTTGGCTTTATTTTCTCTGAGTTTAATTTGTACAAACCTATGAAACCCCATTTGCCATCTCCTCTTTTCACCGCTAAGCTAACTTATCTTCTTTAAGCCCCAATCTTGGCTGAACACTAAGGACCGTCCCGTCCCCCTACAATCTTAGTGCTGCTCCCATTTTCTCCCCTACTACTACCACCTCTATGTGAGGCCTTGTGGGGGGTGTTTCCGTGCATCTGCATCTCATGATGGTGGATAGTTAGGCCTAGATGAGTGCTAATGACTTCAAAGGTCAGATGGATCCAGCTGGTACAGCATTGTCATTGGTGAGGGAGGTTGCTTTATGTACTGCCATTTAAAATTAGAAATGCTGGGGCTGAACAGGCTTTGGTAGCCCATTAGAGCAGTTCTAATTCTGGGGTCACATATTCCTTCCTGCTGCTTTGGCTTGCTAGAAATGGTTTCTCTTCTTGCTCCTCTCTCTTGGTTTTCCCATCTGTGCTAACTCCAGGAGGTGACAGTGTGATGTGTGCTCTTCCAGGTGCTGGCCTACTCTTGTGTGTACAGCTACTATAACCAGGACACCGAGAAGATCGATATCATGGAGCAGCAGGCGGAAAACCTGGAGCTACACACCAGTGCTCTGCAAATCCTTCTAGGTGTGTAATGTGAATGAGCTAGCTGGATAACTGCAGCTCTTGGGGGAAGTGGGGACAGAGAATCCCTGCTACCTGAGGCCAGGGGAACAGTGGCTGTTGAGGAAAGGAGAACTACTTGCCACCACCCTGATATTCTCTTGGATATTTCCCAGTTGGGTACAGCTTGTGTGAAGTGAGTGGGTCAGATCGTGTGCCAGTGTAGCCTGGTGGGTGAGCTGTTGGACTTGGACCAGAGTTCAAATGCCACTTTAGCCATGAACTCCTTTGGGCAAGTCATGCTGTCTCACGTACCGCACGGTGTATGACTAGTAGCACTTTAGAAAGTAGTAGTAGTAGTGTTCCCCATTGGTAAAATGGAAATAATGACCTACCTCACAGATTGTTGAGGGTGAATTAGGTAAGGATTGTAAAGCACTCTGAACACTAAAATTACTATATAAATAATAATAAATTGTAAGCCTAGGTATGCTCCGTTCCTTTTTTTTTCTCCTGGCCCACCCTCCATCCCCAAAGGAAGGCTCACTGCAAACAATGCAGATTGAGAGGCCTTCCTCTGGCTAACGTGCTCCCACTGCAGGCTGGTAGGGTGGTTCATTTGATTCTGGTGGGCATCCCCTCCCACTCTGAGCTATTCAGCCTGTTTCCTTGGGAAATACGTAATTGTTGTTCATCTTGTGTTTCAGAGACGACTCTGCTCCAGTGCCAGGATCTGGCATCCTCCATTCAGCTACTCAAAGCAGAGCATTTTAACACTGGTTTGGAGATGGTGCGCAGGATCCAGGAGCGACTTCTAGCAATTCTGCAGCACTCCACACAGGTAACATCAGTATTTCCACCATTGGAGATTTCCTAGCTCTTCACACGCTGTTTCAGCTGAGTGGTGTAAAAGAGTAAGGGAAAGGCAAGCCAGTGAACCCATTGACAGAGTTTTGAGCTCCAGGATGGGGGGTGGGGGGGGACTTCTTCAGAAGGGGAATTTGCAGTAGTAACAGCTGGGCTCCCAGCATTGTTGTTCTTAGTTAGAGCACTCTGTCATTCACTGCTTTTCTATCCTGGCAGGATTTTCGTGTAGGGTTCCAAGCCCGGCCAGGGTCTGATCAGAGAGAAATGAAGTTATCCAATGTGCCTGTTTCCCTTGCTTTCAAAGGGTGAGTGTGATCGTTGGGCAAGAATGTAATTGCTGAGGGTCTGTGGCAGGGAGGGACAGTCACCACCATTTTAGCTGTGCCTAGTGCAGAACCTAACTGCTTTTATGAGTGCATGGGGAACTGAGCTGAGCTTCTGGTGGGTGGGTTGTAAAGACTAGCAGTGTTAACAGCAAACAAGACGGTAGCCCACACCAGGTGGGTGTTCACCTGCCTATTTGTTAGGTGTTTGCCCCCTGGCCACATGGTCGCCACCCGCTGAACACACAACTCCCATTCTTGGAGGGGTCCCGGAGCATGCAGAGCCCGCTATGCGGGCAAACGCGCGCCCATGTGTCTGCGTCCCATTGATTAAGTTGTGTGCAGCGCCTCCGTTCTCCAGTACCATAGAGTTGCAGGTGAAGAGCCTACAGCATTCCAAGGAGTGTCCACTTCAGGTCCCTCTCTCCACACTCGCTCTCACTGGCACACATGTAGCATCCACCTTAAAAGCCCATCGTACCACTTTCAGATGTACGTTTTCCCAGCTTGTCCTGATTGGCAGTATGTGTCCAACACTTGCAGTTTCCCAGCTGCTGCATTCTCAGAAACAACTTGTGGAAGATTACTATCGCCAAGGCCATGGCTCAAACCAACAGCCAGGCAACAACCATCACTGCTCAATCTCAGTCACTCTCTGCCTACCAATCTGCCTGCTAACGCTGCATTCCTTGGACTAAGGAAGAGACCGATGCCTTCATTGTTCTATGTGGGGAGCAAAAGATCCAATATGTCATGGTGAAGTGCTACACGGATGAGGCGGTTTTCCAGGAGATCTCTTCACAAGTGGTGCAGCAGGGCTACACCCAGGACATGGCCCAGTGCTGGCAGTGGGCCAAAGACTGGAGGCACAGGTACAAAGAGATCCAGGACAACAACTTTGCCCCTGGCCCCAGGAGGCAAACATCACCTTTGACCGGCTCCTCTGCATGGATGGAGCCATCGTTGCATCCCGCCTGAATGGCTGTGCCTTCCCGAGAGGCCAGAAGTGGATGTATATGGCTTTGCTGCTGCAACTGCTCCTGGTCCTGCCACAGAAGCTGCAGCTGCCGGCGGCCATCCCTCCATGCCTGTCCCTGCCATGGAGCCGGCACGGGCAGGCACCATTTCCTAACCCCCCCGTCGGCCATTCATGCCCCCCTACATGGAACCTGCCTGGCCGCCCTGGTTTCTCCAGCAATCCACCTCCCAGGGAAAGCACTCAAGCCCTCTCTGCCCTGCACTCATGCCAGGGAACAGTTCCTGGGCCAGGCTCACTTCCCTCCCACACCATTCCTGTGTACCTCCTCCCACGAACACTCCACAGCTAGACCCATGGGAGGAAGATCGAGAAAATGTCCCCCCACAAATCCTGCCACCCAAGCAAGGGCACCCCAAAGGAGCAGGTGCAAGAAGAAAGAGTTATAATTTCTTTTAAATAAAGTTCTTTAATTTTTCATAATCCAGGATTTTTGTGCTTTTTCTGGGAAAGGTCGGAAGTTTTGGGTGGGGTGGGGCATAGTGAATAAGCAGCTTTGGGGACTGAGGCTTGGAAGGGAAGGAGTAGCGGCGTGTCACCAAAAACCTTGGGGTGGGGAGTCTGCTGGCCATGCATTTGCACATGAGGGCAGGGGCATAATAGCTGGTTGCACACCTGTGCCTCTGAGCTTCCTATTGCCATTCAGAGATCCAGGTAGCCTGTAAATGCCAATAGGAAAATGCAGAGGGTCAGACTTGCAGCTAGCTAGCCTGTGAATGCCAATAAGGAATGCACAGCACGGGGGCAAGGAGGGAAAGTATGCTGTTCCGGTGTTGGTGGAGCTGGATGGACCAGAGGAAAACACAGTGAGATACACAAAATATTTTTAAAGTCTTTACTGATATAACAAAAAGATTTATTTATTTGCTTCCGTTTCTAGGCCTCCCCCTCCTGTTGCTGCAGCTCGGGGCGGCGTACAACATAATAAAGACATAAAAATATAAAACAGCATGAATAAAAACAGAATATAAATAACAATATAAAATATATCACGGTGGAGTTAAAACCCTCCTAGCCCCCCACCCATTACCCGTCTCCCTCATCAAAAGCCCGGCGGAACAGCCAGGTCTTACATTGTCTCTGGAAAGAGGGAAGGTTTGGGGCCAAGCAGACCTCTGTTGGGAGGGAGTTCCATAGCCTCAGTGTGGCCACTGCCCTTCTCATTGTCGCCACCTGAGAAACTCTGGGAACCCTGAGGAGGGCGCCCTCAGATGACTGCAGAGGCTAGTGTAGAACCTGGGGGGTGAGGCAATCCCACAGATAAGTGGGGCCCAGGCCGTATAGGGCTTTATAGGCCAAAACAAACACCTTGAATTGGGCCCAGAAAACTATAGGCAGCCAGTGCAGAGACTGGTGTAATGTGCTTGCGGGGTCCCATCCCCATAAGGAGGCAGGCTACCGCATTCTGCACCAGCTGCAGTTTCTGGACCACCACCAAGGGTAGCCTCACATTAGAGCACGTTGCAGTAGTCTAGTCTTGAGGTGATGAAAGCATGGATGATGGTGGCTAGGTCAGAGTCAGACATACGGCTGAAGCTGTCGTACCAGATGTAATTAGCGAAATGCTCCCCTCACTACAGATGCCACCTGGGCATCCAGGCAGAGCTGTGAGTTGAGGAGCACCCCCGGACTCCGAACCTGAGGGACCAATGGAGGGCGGACCTCATCAATTTTGGGTGCCACCCTCAGCCCCTCCCACCAGCATCACCTCCGTCTTGTCGAGATTCAGCTTCAGACAGCTTGCCCTCATCCAGTCCCCAACAGCCATCAGACAGCAGGTAAGCACCAAGACTGCCAGGCCTGGGTCAGCTGAAAGAGAGTTAAAGTTGAGTGTCATCAGCATATTGATGACACTGCACACCAAACCTTCCGACTACCTCACCCAAAGGCTGCATATACATGTTGAACAGGAGAGGGGACAGAGTAGAACCTTGCAGGACTCAACACGTGATGTCCTGGGGAGATGATGAACAGTCACACAGTGCCACACGTTGAGTTCTCCCGGCCAGGAAGGAATGGAACCATTCAAGAACAGTCCTGCCCACTGAATCAGTTCAGGGATGCTCAAACTGTCACTGATGGTGGGTGTTCGTGTTAGTGTGATTGATGTGCCAGCACAAGGCGTTGCAGATCTCTCCGGCTATGCGCTGCTTTGCTTGGTTCAGCTGGTCCTGGAATAGGGGCACTGGCTTGCTAGATCTAACTGAATGGGGAGTTCTCTAATGTGGCCCCGCTGGTCTCGCAGATGATACGGAGTACACAAGCAGCGGTATTTAAAAGTGGAGCAGTGTCTATCTGGAAATCAGTTCAGGCCACAATCGATCTCCAGCACTGCTTTAATAGCCCTAAAGTTCTCTCCATAACAGAGCAGATGGTGCTGAGCTTCCGGTTAAAGTACCTTTGCTCTGGGGTGTGGGCAACACTGTATGCCTTTATGAGCCAGGGCTTCAGAGGGTAGGCAGGGTCCCTCAGAACAACAGACTTCATGAACTACCCTGCCCTAGCCATGAACTTCCCTGGGTGGACTTGGGCAAGTCATAACCTCTGTCGCAGTTCCCCATCTGTAAAATGGGAATATGTATGTCTGTTTCTCCCTGTGTTCCTCTTACCCGTGTCCATCTTAGATTGTAAGCCCACTGGGCAGGGATCTGTCTCCATTAATAAACATTTTAAAGTGCCAGGTTTGCTGGCGCTATATAAATGCATAATAATAATAATAATAATAATACCACCACCACGCCGTCAAAATGCATATTTCAGTGGAGGGTTCAAAGTCTCTGGTGTACATGTGGCCAAAGAAGAGGGGTACTGATGGAAGACATGGGCATTATGGTTCTTCTCGGACCACCCAGCCAGCACATCCACAAACGACATGGTGGTCAGCTATGGCCTGGATAACCATGGAGACAAACCCCTTCCAGTTCAGGAAGTCATCCTTGCTATGGGGTGGGCAGATGATGGTGATATGGATCCTGTTGATTGCTCCTATACAGTTCGGGAACCCCTCCCGCCAAAAGCTCTCATCTCTGGGGGGTCAGCCAACTGCACCACCTGGTCTAGCAGCACTTCCACAATCGCAGTGCAAACCCCGAGAAGTATGGTGCCCACTGTGGAGGTTCCAATGCCAAATTGCTAGACGACAGAGCGGCAGGAGTCTGGAGTGGCAAGCTTCCAAAAGGCAATGGCAATGTGCTTCTCCAAAGGGATGGACAACCGCATCACTCTGCTCTGTTTCTCCAGTCATGGCCTGAGGATCTCTGCTTCCTGCAGGACGAGGAGGGGGCATCCTGATGTTTGTGACCCATAAGTGTCTCCCCATAAGGACAACATATTCTCCCACCAATTTGCTTTTCTCCTTCACTCAGATTAGCCTCTCAGTGGGTATAGCTCTGCACATGGCATCGGCGATTGAAGCCATGTCTCCCAACAGGCACCCGAGCCTCACATCGATTAAATTCTCCCTTGTGCAGTTTATTGTCGCTGAAGGTAGGCAAGTGCATGGCGCTGAAGCAGGAGCTGCCTCTGTGATGTGGTGTGCCACACTATCCTAGCCATAGATTGAGTGAGCGCTTTTCTGTGTCTTGACCTCACATCATGTCAGTGACAGCAGAACGGTTGGATCCGTTGGACTGTTTGCAGGTTCTATTCAGCCGCAGAACGGAAGACTTGGAAGCATAACAAGAACAAGGAAGTTCTCAGCATGCATCTCCATGGCTGCAGCTCTAGCATCTGTGAATTCTGCAGACCATGAGCCAAATGTTTAAAGAGCTGGGCATATGCTTCGCTAGGATTGGCTACACAGAGCACATGAGCAGCTATTGGCCACTATTAGTCATGTTTCCTTATAGGACTGGTTGTACGCCAAGCATGAACTGCTATTGGTTACAGGCTGGCTTTTGGTAGAAATTTTTTTGTAAAGCTTATGCAGGGTGTGTGTGTGTAACAGGGGCCCACAGGCTGTGGGGGTGTGTGTTGTCAGGATCAGGTCCAGATCAGTCAAGCAGTCACTTTGGGGAATCAGCATACAGCTTATTACACCACACTGTCTTATTCCAGGCCAGGAAGCAAGCCTCTGGCCAGTCTCAGTACATCAACTACAGTTTCTAGTATAAGCTAAGCCTAGCCAGGCAACAGTCCACTGGCTAGCCACTCTAACTCACATCCAGCTTCTCTATCAGCTCCAGGGTCCATCTTCCTTCTTGATCCAGGCGGCCTCTAGTAGAGATGTGCACTCCACCGTGGTCAGGAGCAGACGGCTTCCTTTATACTGGTAGCCACGCCCCAAACACATCAACTTCCTGTGGTGGCCATCTTAGATTTCACTGGTGGCCATCTTGTGGCACAACTCTGCCACAGTGTGGCTGCACTGACACTGCCAATCCAGGTGGCTTTTAAACTGTATAGACATTTCTGTAACAAGAATGTCAGTACACACACCAGCTCATCTAAAATGTTACAGATGTTAGCACCACGGAAACATGGAATTTAATTGTGCAGTTCTGGTCGCCCCATCTCAAAAAGGACAGCTGAACTAGCAGAGGTACAGAGAAGGGCAACGAGAATGATAAAGGGTATGGAACGGCTTCTGTACAAAGAGAGGCTTGACAAGCTGGGTTTCTTCAGTTTAGAGAAGAGAAGACTGAGATGGGACATGATAGAGTTTTATAAAATCTTGAGTGGTGTGGAACTAGTAGATAGGGAACAGTTATTTACCCTCTCAAATAGTACTAGAACTAGGGGACACTCCATGAAACTAGCTGCCGGCAGATTTAAAACAAATAAAAGGAAGTACTTTTTCACTCAATGCATAATTAACTTATAGAATTTGTTGCCAGAGGACATTGTCAAGGCCAGTAGTATTACTGTTGGTAATTTTTATTAATGGTTAGAAAAACAAAACCCCAAAAGCAGCTTGAATTGTTAGTAGCAACAGCTTAGTGGTAATCAACACCTTGGAGATTGTTTCTAGGTTAAAGTAAACTACTTTATTGAGAAGTACATTGTGATAGGAAAGGCCTATCCCTAGTCTTACTAGCTAGGTGCCACCAGCATGGTGGCCAGACATGTTGAAGGTCAGAGAGAGAAGTTAGGAATGATGGAGAATGGTCAGGAAGAAGAAGGAAGTCCAAATAGGAACTTCCTGGGCACATCCCACCTGGGAGGGGGGCTTAGAAGCAGAGATCAGGAAAGGTAAAGTGACACTTACACTAACTCACTATCTCTACTCCCAAATGCCCCTAGTGGTCATTAGGGTTTGTTGGTGCAGAAGGTGATGTCATCTGGAGCTGTTTTCCCAACAATTACTGGGTTTAAAAAAGGACTGGATAAGTTCTTAGAGAATAGGTCCATTAATGGCTATTAACCAAGTAACTTATGGAATTAACTTCTTACTGTTGGGAGCTGGGAGTGAACAATGGGGAATGGATTGTCCATTGTTACTGTTGGTTCTTCTCCCATGCGATTGAGATTGGCCGCTGTCTGAGGACAGGATGCTGGGCTTGATGGACCATTGGTCTGACTCAGTATGGCGCTACTTATGTTCTTAATTGGGGTGTGGGGGAACCACTGAATGTTGAGACATGGGGAGGTGGGGAGGATCTGCAAGGCAGTGAAGGTCACTGTGCTCAGGATGTATGTGGGAACAGAGCTGCCCATTGGTTAAAAGTTACTCTTATAATTTCCTATCTTTTGAAAGTAACAGTTTTTGCTTGCAGTGAGTATGAGGGGGTCATAACACAATAGAAAAGTATTGCTGTGGTTTGTTTGCCTAGAAAAGCCAAATGGCTTCAGCTTCTGACTATAGATGTTGCAGCCACCCAGGGTACGGAGCCTAGAGAAGTTAGGGGGTGATGGATACCCTGGTCTTTGCTGACATTTAGGTGAAGCTTGATGTACAGAGAGAACTGTCGGACCCATCTTCTGAGGCAGCCTATGCGCTCATAGGGTGGCACATGCACACAGTGGGGTTCTATGTATGCGTGATGGAGTGCATTCACTGCACAACCTTGCTGCAGCTCCAAGTTCAGCAGAATGAAAGTCTGGGAATGCTGAACAAAATGAGAGGCTGGGATTTGAATGAGATTGTGACTTTTCTGGATGCTTTTGTGCTGCCAGCATTAGGGCAGTCACAAATGGAAGCTGGACCTTCCCTGCTGTTTCTTCTCATGACTGCCCTGATGTTGGCAAGGGCCACACGAGGATACTTGCGTGGCCACTGGAAGTGCCTCAGTTGGGTCAAAAAGATTAATATGTTTGGAGAAACTAGTGCCTCGGGGTACAGGGAATGTGAATCAACCAGACAAAGGAGAGTTTGTTGTCCTATACGAGGTTTCGACACTTGGGAAGTGCAAAGCACCCTTGCAAGCAAGGATGTTTTCCGCCTCGACTGTATGGTAATGCAAATGATGGAGAGGGGGTACAAAAGGTGTATATTTGATTGGGGGTTTTATGCAAACTGAGAGAGATTTCCAACTCCATGGTGGCGAGACCCTAATAAAACTGTTTGCTGCTACCTGCCAGTACATCACTGTGAATCGTGGATTCGAAAAACTGGGTGGTGACAACATGCAAAGACTGATTGCTTTCGATTTCAATTTTTACTTTTGCTTTCATTTTTCAATATAGGCTCTCAGTAAAGTATATGATTTGCTCAATACACTCGGCATCCTTTGCATAGCAAAAAGCTAGTTCCAGCCACAAAGTGCTGGCAGGTATGAACCTCTGTGGGTCGATGGGGATAACAGGCGCTGCTATGCTCCTGGAGTCTTAATAACCCGGAAGAAAGAAACAGTTGGTGTAGCTTTATCTTCTCATGGTTTGATGTGGCTGTGAGTCATGATGGGGCGGGATACTGAGTGGGGGGAGTTGGTAGGCAGAACACCTGCTAATGTATTAGGCTTGTCATGCTAAACCTGAGAGTGGAGGCTGCCCGAACGCATGAGTAATACATATGGGATTGCCTGGTTTTTAGGCTCTACACACTAAACGTGAGGGGGGCTGTACGGAATAAACCAGGACTTCAGGGGGCTATCTCATTTGGTAACTCCATTTGGCTGAGGGGAAGGCTAACTAAAGCAGATACCTCTGCCCTCCAGGACAGAGTTTAAAGTTCTTTGCATGAAGAGCTCGGTTGTGGCCACTGCCAGAATTGGAGCATCAGACTGCCCAAGTCAGGGACCTGTGCGGGAATGAGAGGGATGGGGGCAGGCTGGTTTCCTCCTGTGTGCTTACAGTACGCACTGTACTTGTGCAGGACCTAACTTTAGGGGACTGCCACTTTAACTGCAGATTGTCTCACTCCTCTGGCCCCAGCTAGGGGACCAGACAACATTCTATATATAAAGGATTGCCAAATAAAAAGTTCAGAAATTGCCAGGGCCCCAAAATCATGAGATTGGCTTAAGTTCTGATATTTTAAATAAAATATGGAGATCTTTGTCTTTTGATTTTTGAGTGTTTCTAGTTTACTGCAGTTGTTTGTTTTCCTCTGCCACTAGGAGGACCTGCAACTTTTACCTAAAATGGAAGCCAAGAGTCTGATTATACTGCGATTCTCACCATTCTAGGCTTTAGGAAACTCCTACCCCTGTAATACTGGGAGTTGATAACTTGGCTTGTTAAAATGTCTGAATTGATGAGGTCTGCTTTGTGTTATGTACCTACCTGGCTGGGATTTGGAGGCAGAACATGTTGGGACTTGACTCCTCTTTATTTCTATGCAGGCTAAAAACTGATGGTGGCTCCGACTCCCCTGATACAGATGATGGAGGTAAAGAGGAGGATGAAGATGAAGATGAAGAGTATGTCCCTGAGTGGCAGGAGGAATATGATGATGAAGATCTTGATGATGACAACTTTTCCTATGATGATGAATCAGAGAACCTAGAGCGGGATTCCTTCTTCTTTGAAGATGAGGATGAGGCTTATGACTAGAGTTGGGGCCCCAGCACTCCAAACTCATCACAGAGAAGTCTGAAGTGAAACTTTAACTGGCTTGTCACCCAGGTAGCCTTGTCCCCCTGCCCATCGACCCCATCCAACCACCTACTGTGCCCCAGCCACAGTTAGTGCCCCTTCTCAAAGATGGCAGGGAGAGGACTGGGTTTCAGTCAGGTCGGATGGGCTATTTTGTTAGTTTACAATAAAGGGAAATGTTCTCTTTTGGTTGCTCTGTGACCCCTCTTTAAATTTACAGAGCCACCGTCCATAGTCAAAGAGTGACCTTAATAGCCCTTGAAAACCAAACAAAAAACACCCCCCCTCCCTCTACTTGGGGCTTAAGACAGGGCACCAGGAGGATCTTAGCAAAGCAGTTTCTGGCAGTGTGAAAATAAGGATTGCTTCAATCCATTACAGGCCTCACTGTGAGAAAAAGAAAGTGTGCACCAGATAGTTAGTGTGTGAGCACTGTGCTTAAGCAAGGCTCTTTCTTCTCTGCACTCCAGTCCAGGAATGTGTGTTTGCCCATCTGTCCATGTCTTCCAGGCTCTCAGCCCTGGCAGGAATGGAGTTGCTTTAGTGAGTTTATCATCGGCTGTAATTTGACAATAGATGATGCCCCATGCAAAGGCATCCCCAGCCTTGTGGTTACCAAATCCAACACAGTGATACATAGCAACCAGCAGCAGAGTCTCTGGTACCCTCGTGGGTACAGTGTCTCTTAAGGGCCACCCCCTCTCAGTTCATTTTTCACTTCTGTTTCACTGAGGAGTCTAGATATCAGGGGCAACTCCCACTTCACTTCAGTGCTATCAGGTGGGCAGGGAGAAGAGTTTCTCCATAACCGGATTAATATTGGGCAGTTTGGGTGATAGGGGAGTGTAAATAGCAGTGGGTGTGTTTGGAGAGGAGGGCCAATGAGATTCTCAAACTTAGTGTCCCACATTGAGCCAAAGTGCCACCCTTTGGAGCTGCCCTGAAATGCCTGCACTCAAGGGTGCTCTGAAAGATATGGCCGTATGTGTGTTTTTTGTTGAGGGGCGAGTTTTCTGTAACTGCATTTTTGCTATTTTGTCATTGGAGTTGTTGCCTTCCCTTCCTGTGGATGGGAGTTGTGCCCAGAAGGCGGCTCTGCAGGACTTTGGAGGGTTCATATATATATATATATATAATATAAATATATATATTTGCAGAAGCTGTAATTGTTCACAGATTATTATGCTTTATCTTTCTGAAAATTAAGAAAAATCCTAAAAGAACAAGATGATATGACTTCTGTTTATCAAATAAACAGCTTTTCTTCTACTGTTGGCCTTGGGATGGCTCTCTCAGGAGATAAATGGGAGTTGGGGGGGCTGCAAGGTCCAACCCCCTCCATCTTTCCCTACAAATCAATGGAACCAGCCTGGCTCTCCCATTTTGCAGGCATAGAGCAGGGAAATGAATTTGTCCAGGGATACATGGGGATTCAAGAAACCCAGATCCTGACTTGTTCAGTCTTAGGTGCTGTCCCTTGGCAATACTGTCAGTTTAGTTTGAGATGCTGCAAACTGTCCATTCTCCCCTTTTTGTGTCACGAACATACCCACTGTGAACATGGAACTTTTCCAGCATCCCCAAACCAAAAGTTCAAAAGTAATGAATGAATGCTTTATTGATGACCATTTGGTCAAATCATCAAAAGTAGTGAAACTGAATTAGGCCCCCAAATCATGTGTTTTAAAGTCTGTTTTTCCTTATGACTTCTGTGTTTTGACTCTCTCAGAGGAACAGAAGTCACATTTTTTCTTGGCAAACGGGAGGGCTAGAAATGGATCCTTTTTAAAAAAAAAAAAAAAAAAAAGGCAAGATTCATGACTCCCAAGATCTGAGGTGCTCAGAAACTCTCCAACTATCAGGCTTATAATAAAACTGAAAGCTGGCAACACTTGGTGTGTTTCTAACTGACTTTGCCAGTTTCTTTGGGGGAACATTTTGCATGAGATTTTGATGGTGTTCAATATCAGGATTCAGACAGTATTGCTCATACTGGTTTCTGCAGTTCAGGTAATGGACAGGTAACGGGTGTGACTGTTCCTAGTGGTGCCGGAAACATGTTCCCAGAAGCCTTGCCTACTTGACCTTTCTGTAGCAGCAGCACTTGCCTACATCAGACAGTGGTTGAAATGTGGATTGTTGTCTGGGGAGGAGGGAGTAAGGGGGAAAGGCTAGTGCAGATGTGGCCTTAATGAGTCTATCACTGAGGGAGATTCTTTGGCCACTCCTATGTAGGTGAACACCACAACAGCAGTCTTAAGATTAATTAATGAGACCAATCTAATGAATAAACAAGCCAGAACAATAGCTAGCAGTAGAAGGAACAGCTGAGAATGGGATGATATAGACCAGAAGGAACAACTAGAAGGGTGCACTTAATTATTTCTGTTAAAGACAGTGTCCTTAATTGGTGGAATCTCATTGTGTTGGCTGTGTAAGACTGTCTTTATCTCTGACTTTACCAGTCTTTGCACCATTGGCAACAATAAATGCCCAAAATTCCTGTCAGCGCCCCTGAAGCCCTTTAAATTATTTCAGAGTTCTCTTCGTGGATTTGAGTCATCGCTGCAGTCGCATCTTCAAATTTTTCTTCGCAAACCTAAGGGCTTTTGAATGAAAACTGAGTGTGTCATGATTTCAAACCAATATTGTACAACACACAGTAAAATCATGAGAGATGACAATTCTGAGATAAAATGCAAAAAGGCCAATAATACACAGTGGAGGAGGAAGCAAAGGGGTAACAGTGCAAGATTATATGGGTCTGTAAAGTAGCCATTTTGACACCCACATGCTTGACTCCTCCCAATATTTCCTTAATGGTTGTCCAGTCCTGTACGCTTCCACCTATTGAGTAGGGAAGGGTGTAGTTGTATCATATATAAGGTGGTCTTCCTGCTGTTTATTTAAAAGCTAATTTCCAAACTGCTTTAAAATTCACAGGTACTCTCATTAACATAATTGCTGTAGCACGTAGAGGAAAACAATCCAAACTTTATGTACGCAATGTGGGTTCTAAATTAGGAGTTACCACTCAGCAAAAGGAGTGTGGAGTCATTGTGGACAATACATTGAAATCCTCAGCTCATTCTGCAGCTGCCGCCAAAAAAGCAAACAGTGTTAGGAATTATTCGTAAAGGGATAGAGAATAAAACTGAAAATATCATGCTACTATATGAATCCATGGTGACTGCATCTTGAATATTGTGTGCAATTCTCGTTACCCCATCCCCAAAAAGATATAGTAGAAATTGAAAAGGTACAGAGAAAAGAAAAATTAAAAGTGGTATGGAACGGCTCCCCTATGAAGAGAGGCTGAATAAGTTGGGGCTCTTCAGCTTGGAGAAGAGATGACTGAGATGGGATATGCTAGAAGTTTATAAAATCAGGAGTGGTGTGGAACAAGTTAATAGGGAACAGTTATTTACCCTCTCAAATAGTACTAGAATTAAGGGACAGTCAGTGAAACTAACAGGTAGCAGATTTAAAACAAAAGTATTTTTTCACTCAATGCACAATTAAGTTAAATTAATGATTTGGAAAAGGTGTTAAGAGTGAGGTGATCAAATTTGCAGATGACACCAAGTTATTCAAGGTAGTTAAAACATGAGCAGACTGTGAGGAGCTGCAATAGGATCTTATGACACTGAGTGCCTGGGCATCTAAATGGCTATTGAGATTTAATGTGGACAAGTGCAAAGTGATGCACGTAGGGAAAAATAATCCAACCTATGCCTACACAATGCTGGGTACTAAGCTAGGAGTTACCACTCAGGAAGGATCTAGGAGTGGTTGTGGACAATACAATGAAATGCACAGCGTAGTGAACAACAGCAGTCAAAAAAGCGAACAGAACGTTAGGAATTATTCGGAAGGGGATGGAGAATAAAACTGAGGATGTCATAATGCCTCTATACAAATCAATGGTGCAACCACACCTCGAATATTGGTGCAGTTCTGGTTGCCCCATCTCAAAAAAGACACAGATGAACTAGAAAAGGTACAGAGAAGGGCAACAAAAATGATCAAGGGCATGGAAGGGCTCTCGTATAAAGAAAGGCTTGGTAGGTTGGGGCTCTTCAGCTTGGAGAAGAGACAACTGAGAGGAGATATGATAGAGGTCTATAAAATCATGAGTGGTGTGGAACTAATAAACAAGGAACAGTTATTTACCCTCAGCTAGTACTAGAACTAGGGGACACACTATGAAACTCATGGGGGGCAAGTTTAAAACAAATAAAATAAAATATTTTTTCACTCAGCGTATAATTAGGTTGTGGTTTCTGGAAGATAGGTCCATTAGCAGCTATTAGCCAGACAGGATCAGGGAACATGACAGGAGCTGGGGGAAAACAACAAGGAATGGGTCCCCCATTGTGACCTGTTGGGTGCTTCTCCCAAGCCACCGTCGGAGACAGGATGTTGGGCTAGATGGACCATTGGTCTGACCCAGTATGGCACTTCTTATGTTCTTAAGTTGTGGAATATGTTGTCAGACAACGTGGTCAAGGCCAGTAGTATAGCTAAGTTTAAGAAAGTGCTGGACAAGGTTCTGGACAAGGTTCTGGAGGATAGATCCATTGGCATGAACAGCTATTAACCAAGTAGATTTGGGGAATGTAACCTCTTACTGTCGGGAACAAACAGCAGGGAATGGATTGCCCCATTGTAACCTGTTGGATACTTCTTCCAAGCAACCGAGATTGGCCATTGTCGAACACAGGTGCTGGGCTTGATGGACCATTGATCTAACCCAGTATGGCACTACTTATGTTCTTATGCTAAATTAGAGGCTTGGAAGAGGTTTGGGTTCAGTTGCTCAACAGATTCCCAAAGTATAGTCCTTTTCCAGAAGGGCTACTTTAAATATTTTCCTAAAGCAAGATTTTGCACAGACCTAGTCAGTGGGACTACTGGCGAGGAAAGGCGTTTCAGGATTGCTGTTTTAGGAAAAATTATCTTGGAGCAATGCATTGGGCTATACAAGCACTCCCTGGAGCTGGCTTAGAAATAGAGTAGCTACAGCTTTTAACACGTTTGTTAAGAATGAATGTGCAAGTGCCCTCAAATTCAAAGAGAGACTTGGTTCATAAAGGTATGCTAACTGGTTCTGATTGTCAATAAAACTGTCTTAAACACCATCTTCTTTCTCCAGTGCCTCTTATATGATGACTTAGCATACATTTTATAAAATGTAAAATACAAGGATATACAAAAACCCTCTAATAGTCAAAACCTCTATCCTGATCTGCAAGTCATCACCGCCTTTAGCACCAACCTTAAAATTGTAGCTTTTGCAGAATGTGTCCAGCCCTGGCCTTGTTCAGCAGTGAGTTCTTGTCAATTTTCCCTTAAGAAAGAAGCAGAGAGGAGCGTGCCTCAGTCAGGGAAGATATCACAGTACCACCATCCTGAATCTTCATTGGCACAGCGTCAGCAAGCTTTGGCTTTTCAGGTCTGCTGGACAGTGTGGTTTACAGCACTTCTATGGTGCCTGTGCTCCTTTGGGTTTATTTGGAAGTCACCTGTTTTGATCTGTAACCTCTCCAGTTACCTCTCATTAACTCTTGTCTGTGCCATGTTTCAAGTTGGAGGACAAAGCTTTCTCTTCCTCCAGAACTGGCACCAAGAAAGACTTGCTTTTTGGTCTTTTTGTACTAGTTCCACAGACCCCTTCCACTCAACAATGGTACTGTTTTGGGTAAAAGCAGATATTTTGGGTAAAAGCAGATGAGACAACAGCCTGCTGGAGTCTGTAGAGTCCCACTCCCCCTTTAAGTGCAATGAACCCAACAGACAGGCAGGCATTCGTCCCTGCCATGCTCTGCCCCTTACCCTCCATCCTTGAGAAGTGGTTGCTCCTCAGGTGCTCTGAGCCTACTCCAGTTTGTCAATGTTCTTAAAATAAGTGGCCCAAAACTGTACACAATACTCCAGGTGAGGTCTGATCAGTGCTGAATAAAGTGGAATTATTACTTTAGTTCACTTGGAAAGAATACTTTTAATGTTGCTCCTGTTGATGATGATACAGTCATACTGTGTGGCTAGAATGCTATTCCACTTCATATGACTCTGCTTGATTATGCATTCTCTGTTTCAGGGGTTAGAATGATCCAATTTTCTTGTAATTGGATTCTGCAGCAGTTTGGGAAGAGTCAAATCTACTTTGATATACCAAAGGATAAGCCTAATCTTAGAATCTCGTTTTACTTCTACACCAAGACTTGCTTGTCCTGGTTTGGCTGGTTGATGCTCGCCTGTCCAGGTCCTGGTTGTGTGTGTGTGTGTGTGTGTGTGTGTGTAGGGGATGGGTGAAGGTAGGGGGCACTATGTGTACATTTGCCAGGGCATGCAGTTGTATGAGGCAACAAACACACCCCCAAGCACTTGAAGAATATAGGGGGCTTTTGCACTTACTTAGGTGCAAGAGAGTGCAGTGAAAACTGTCTGCACATTTGAAGGAAAGCACAGGCAGATGAAAGGATACATCCACAGAAGGCTGTGTGCAGGTAAGGGACAGGACTCTGCATATCTACAGAGGTAGATGCAGGTGCGTGCTCCCAGCTTCAGGTGCAATGAAGGCTGCTTCAGGGGCTTGTAGCGTGTGTATGGCAGCGGAGTGCAGGGATCTGTGTGCCCTGATATAGTGATGCTGGTCCAGGGTATGTGGTGTCCACTGTCTATATGGGCAGGGGTTGCAATAGGTGTCTGCCTGGACTTTTACTCGGTCAGTGTCTGGGTGTAGGAAAGTGCAGCATTCGTCAGTGTAGATATGTGCACTTGAATTGTAGGTGATAGTGTGCAAGAGGTTGCAGTATGTGTGCAGTGGTTTGGTGTCTGTGCAGGGAGTAGCACATGTCGGTCACAGCGTTTTTGCAGTGTACACGGAGCAGATTTGCCGTGTGCGTGTACGTGCACCTTTCCGCAGAGGGGTGTAGCACAGCAACCCCGAACATATCCACCGCCCATTAAGTAGTGGGTGGGTGTTGCAGCGTGTCTGTGCTGGGAAGGTGCAGCGTGCCAGTATTGGGGTTCCCGCTGCCGGTGCAGCAGGGCGGGCCGGGCCGGGCCAGGGCGGGGCGGTGCTGCGGGGCTGATGTCAGGCTGATGCTGCTGGTGCCGCACGCGGTGCATTGTGGGCGAATCCCGCTGCTTGCGCCGCCTCCTGCTGCCGCCGCGGACCCATCCCGAGGCCCGAGCGGGCGGGGAGGATGCTCCCGGGGCGGCCCCCGCAGCACGAGCAGCCGCAGCGCAAGGAGAAGGAGGCGCAGCAGCGCCCGGGGGGGCAGGGAGCGGCGCGGCAGCGGGACCCGGTTCGAGAGCCGCACTGACTGAGGACGCCGGCGGGCGGGCAGGGGATGCGCTGCCCTCACCAGCGGTTGCGGGAGACGGCGGTGAGCGCTGGACCAGGTGAGTGCGAGAGCAGCGGGGCTGGACGAGAGAGGGGGCGCGTGCATCTTTCCAAAACATGACACCACCAAGGGAGCGGGGACCGTGCGGGAAGGGCCCGGGACCCCTCTGCTGGGCGGCCTTGTGCATTGTGGGAATTGTAGTTCCCCGCGCTCCAAGGGCGGGGCTGGAGCTTGGCGCAGAGACTCGCGCTCCCATGATGCCTCGGGGAAGGGAGGGAGAAAAAGTGGAATGACAGACCGTTTAGCCAATTAACAGGGCGCGGTCTGTGCTTAGGGAAACCCACCCACCAAAGGCCGAGGCGAGTTTAAACGGGCTGCAGTGCGGGAGGGGGTGGGGCTTAATGAAAGGCGAGTCTGTTGCCTGCATTGAGAGAACGAAGGGGCTAGGGAGCGTGTGGAGTTTATTCTGAGGATGTACCCCCTTGCGGAAGGATCTCCTCAAGGAGCGAGGGCACTCCCGGAGGGGATGGGGAATTCTCGGTAGCAGTTGGGGAGGGGAGAGGGTTACTGGTCCCAGTGGGTCCGGTGAATGGGGTGTGTATGTATATATGGTATACGGCCCCGTTCCTAGAGGGGATGAAGAGTAGTTGGGAGGGACTGCATGTTCCTAGAGGGAACAGAGAGTTCTCCTCAGGGAGGTATTTGCGATGTGAATGCTCTGAGTCCCAGTGGGGTGGGTGGGTATTTAGGAGGGGGCATGTGGTCTTGGTGAAGGTGGGCAGCTCTGTACTTTTGATATTAACTATACAGTGTTAGTCATGGGCCCCTGTCCCAAGGGGCTTGCTATCAAGGATGTCAAGGGAGGGGAGAACATAGGAGAGAGGAATATATTCAAGAAGTTGAAGGTACACATGTTTATCTTAGTTACAAAGGGAGGAGGTGAGGAATGCTAAAGAATAAAAGAATCTACAAGGGTGAGGAGCTCAGGAAAGCTTAACGGAAAAGGTAGGTTTTGAGGACGGATTGTGAGCGAGGGAGCAGACCAGAAGGAGTCTACAGGTAGCACAGGAGAAGGGACGAAGGTGATCAAGGGAGCAGAAGACTTGGGTGGGTGGGTGAGTGAGGGTGATGACAAAAGGGGAAGGTGAAATTCTTGGGTGGGAACATAGCAGGAGAGGAGGACAGAGCTCGGAGGAGTCTTGAAGGTGAAGACATGGGAAAGAGATGACTCTGAGGGGATATGATAGAATTTTATAAAATCATGAGTGGTGGGGAACACGTAAATGGGGAGCAGTTATTTATTCTCTCTTAAGAGTACTAGAACAAGGGACGCTCCATGACATTAACTGGTAGCAGATTTAAAACAAGAGAGAGTATTTTTTCACTCGGCACACAATTAACTTGTGGAGCTTACTGCCAGAGAAAGTGGTCACGGCTGGTAGCGTAGCTAGTTTTAAAAAGGGATTGGATAAGTTCTTGGAGAATAGGTCCATAAATGGCTATTAGCCAAGTAAGTTTTGGGAATGTAACCTCTTACTATTGGGGGCTGCAATAAGCCAGATGCTGCTGGATTGCCCATTGTGACCTGTTGGGTACTTCTCCCAAGAGAAAGAGATTGGCCACTGTTGGAGACTGGATGCTGGACTTCATGGACTGGTCTGACCCAGTATGGCAGTACTTAAGAACATAAGAAGTGCCATACTGGGTCAGACCAGTGGTCCATCTAGCCCAGCATCCTGTCTCCAACAGTGGCCAATCACGGTGGCTTGGGAGAAGTACCCAACAGATCACAATAGGGGATCCATTCCCTGTTGTTTTCCCCCAGCTCCCATCATGTTCCCTGATCCTGTCAGGTCCATGAGAAGGTATTAGCCAATCTTCCAGAAACTTGTCCAAACCTCTTTTAATCTCAGTTATAATACTGGCCCTTACCACGGTCTCTGGCAGTACTTACGTTCTTATGGAGTTTGTGCTGGATGCAAAGGAAGGTTGGGAAGGGCGGAACATTATCGAAGTTGTGTGTGAGATGGATGCTTCCTACCACCGTTATACTCCTTCCTACCTACCACCCTCTGGTCAAATTAACATAGGAAGAGCCTTCTCTGGATTAAACAAACCCTGAGTAAGGCTACCCACTGCGCATTAATATTTAATGTGGCCATTCCCGTCAGATAACATGGCATGGGGTTAATTAACCACTGGACAGGAATTGTCACACAAAAGGACTTAACTCCCAATAAACTACTCAGGCTTATCTGCTTGACCTTCAATTCTCTTTTCAAGCCTCTCTCTCCTTCTGCCCCTTCATCTCTCTACACAGGATCTTGCCTCTTTTTTTCAAGTACAAAATAGAGGAAATCCACCTTGACTTTGCTTCTCACCCTTCAAAAACTAGAAGTCACATGTTCCTACTTCCCCAGCAGATACTTTATTTCTAGCCAAATTTCAAGGAAAATCCAGTCCTCTCCACCTCAATGACAGCCATTTTCCAGACACACCCCTAAGGGCTTGTTCAGACAAGGTCCATTATCCCAGTGTAACCAAAGAGCAGTTACATAAGTTTGAATTTGCCAGTAACTCTTAGGTAAACTATCCCTGCCTCAAGCAGGAGCAAACCCTTCCTGTGTTCCAGTGACAGAGCTACCCCAGAATGATGGGGTGGGTGCCAGCCTAGAGTGTCGGGCGATTGCCTGCAACTCGATTGGGGGGAGGGACCTATGCAGGCAAGTTACCTGCCTTATGTGAACAAACTATACCTTGTGGATCCCTGCGTGCATGCACGTGGCATAATGTGCTATTAGTGTGGATCCTGTGCAGTTGCACGTGGCTCCGCGCAGGCTCCACAGGCTATAGGATCAGGGCCATTGTGGCTACCTGCAACTGCAGGAGAGAATTCTGTCCCTGGATGCCTTTTGCAGATGGAAATCTTTTATCTACATCTAGCATACTTTGCCCTGTGTACCAGCTGTTATACCATAGAAAGGAACCCTAAGTGTCATAGGAGTATAGCCTTTGGATACCTGATGAGGATTCTGAATATGATCATCAGGCCTTGAAAGGTGTTAAGACAATTCAGGGTGACAGTATTATATGTACGGAACCACTTTCAGTTAGGAGATGGACTCTAAAGTAACCATGTCTTCCTCTGTGCCTTTATCAATTCTATAGGCATGATTTGATGTTCACTGAAGTTGGTCTAAGTTTTTTTTTCATTGACTCTGTGGGTGTTGTTAGACTGTGATGAGTATGAGTGTTGGTGTATTAAACAGGAGGTGATGGAGAATTGTTCCCTGTTGGACTGTACAGATGAAGATATTCAGTGTGCAGAATGTAGCAGGAAATCCATGTACACCAGTAGGGATGGGCCGCATTGAAGGTTGCATGCAGATCAAGTAAAATTAGTGTGAGGTTTTGCTACTGTCATAGGGTGATTTCAGACGTGGCAAATCCAAGATTAACCACGCCTGAACCACACTCAAACGCGTCCCGCGTTTGACTGTGGTGAACGTCTGTTTGTTACCCTCCAGATGTTCACCACAGTCAAACGCGGGCCACGTTTGCATTCACCACACTTCTGGACGCGAGCGGATCCAGAAGTGTGGTGAATGGCCACCACGGCAGTGGGGTGACTGAATCGTCACGTCGGTTCACTTACCCCTGCCGGTGGTGGAATCCATCCCTCCCCCCGACCGTGGTGGCAAGTGCGACCGGATTGGCCGCTCTCGCTGCCTGTCAGGCAGAGGGAGGACCAGTGCGGAACGCAGGGGGTGCCGCCGCGCAGCCCCGCCCCCTCCACAATCTGCGCTTCCACGACAGACATTACGGCGGGCCCCATTCACCACGGGCCATGGTTCGCCGGTCCCCACGGCCCGGGGAGAAGCGGCGCATGTCTGTTGGCGCGCCCCTTCACCCCGGGCCGTGGTCCGAACCACCCTACGACTCGTGAATGGGGCCCGCCGTAACGTCTGAAATCACCCATAATGTCAGTCTGCTGTAACCAGGGATTGAGGATATTGGTGGAAGTCAGATGCTGCTAGAAGTGCATTGCCACTTTCTTCTCAATGATCTTGCCCAAGAAGAGTGCAGCAGGTGTCTGGGAGTCTTCATTTTAATGGGCTGGACTGCTGTACATTCCAGAGTTCTTATGCTCTCCATAAAGGATTCTTGGTATATGTGAGGAGCCATGCCCAAGGTTGTTCACTTCCTTTTACCAGCTGGTAGGATCCCAATTTGTATTTGGTGGCATGAAAGTTCCCTTATAGCTTTCCAAGTTTCTTCCTCCACCATGATTAGTCTGAGGCTAGACTGGGGTCACCAGGGAACGTCACTCTTTAATTGTGAGACTATTTCCAGATTTTGTTCATCATTAGCATAGAAAGATGACAATTCTACAAAATATCTGAGGTCTGGAATACTTAGATGTTCTGAGGAGTGGGAATGTTTACTGCTTTATTCAGTAGTATGTTTTAGTTTCTCTTTAGAGTGTTTATAGGATTTTGTGCATTTCCTATACTGAATAAGGCCCACATCTGAATAAGGGTGGATCAGCGGGAGTGTTTTTCTCTGGGCTTATACTAATTATATAAGACCTTTTTATTTGGCAAACAGGGATAGGGTTTGAGGGTAAGGGTTTGGGGCTATTGTGTGTTGTAATCTGCTCTGAGTCTTGGTAAATAAATAATAAATAATAGAGAATAATTTGGAGGAAGGCACCCCTATTGGGGCAGAAAAGAAGAGGTATCTCTTGTAAGAGTATTGTATGGATCATTTCACTTGTAGGCAGACATTACTGTAGGGATCATTTTGCCTGGGGAAAGTGGGTGAGGAGAAGGGAGAGAATTACTATTTCTTGAGGAAGTGCCACACACATGAACGGGCCTTAGTTTCACTAATTCACCCATTGTTTTGTGAGTACAGCTGCTAAAAAGTCAGAGTGGTGGTATTGCCACTAACCTGGGCCGCCTTTAACAAGAGAGTTAATTGAATATTAAGCTCAGGATTTTGAATTGTAGTCAATATTCAGTGGGGAGAATGTGTAGTAATTGAAATTCTAGTGTGGTGTTCTCCCTCAGCAGTATTTCTAAGCTAGGCTGCTGAATTCTAGGTTAGTTGAACATTGGAGATTCCAAGCCTCCTAAAATAACAGCACATCAGTGAGCTGTTGCATGTGGGGAAAAACATATATGTGCTACACCATTCCCTCTTTATATCAACACCTAGAATTGCACACATGAAACAGGCCTGGCTGCTGACTTTAGCAGCTATTAACTGTGCAGTTAGAATTATTGACCCAATCCATCTATTAAGGTAGAACCTTATCAGGAACTCTCTAATATGGATCCTTGCTTTTTATATATAGACGTATCTGGATAAAAACTTTGTTTTCAGAGGTATCTGGAGAAGGAATTTCACCTGTATGATGGTATTTGTTATCCATCTAGGATTTTTAAGGTTTGTGGACAGACAGTTGTCACCCAATTAGGCCTAGCTGAAAACTTTCTAAAAGTAACTAAAGCTTTCTCAAAAAGGTCCAGGCCCAGTTCTAATTGTTCTCCCCAATTTAAAGCTATTGGGGAACTGACATGTCAGCTGTGTTCTTATTTTCATTCAGAGCCGCAAACCTGTGAGTCAAATATAAGTTTGTATTTTAGACATGAACATTGCTTTTCTGTAGAATGAGAGTGTTGTTAGATCTGTTTGCTTTTATAAGCAAAGTGAGAGGTTACCATTGGATGGGTTAGGCTGCTCGTTATGGGGAACCAGGGGAAACATATGGCCCCAGCAGATTGTTGTCTAAGCTGGCTGATGTGACCTGCACATGATTGTACCGGTGGTGGTTAGACAACATACCAATAGTCCTATCATATAAAATATCATGGTGTCATGTATAATGTGAAATATGGATTGTGTAAGCTGGAACGGAACTTGGGGTGCCACAGTGTAAAACCTGGGATGGGATGGTGTGGAGGTTGCTTGAATGACAATGCAGGCTTGCAGCAGAGGAAATGCCTGCCAGGAGGACTGGGTACCAAAAGGAACTTGACTAGGGTAAGAAGTCAGTCGGCCATTGCTAAGTGAGGTAGCTTTGCGCACTCTTTAGACTTTGTTTTCTAAATGCACATTCTCTATTACTCTGAGCCAGTCTTTGCCTTATAACTTCTGCATAAACCTTTCTCATTAATACATGTCTCTGTCAGTTATTGGCCCCAGATACCAACAGGGGGACGTCCCTGCCTAAACCGGGGCACCTTGAACTGAACCTAGTCTTCTGATGACTTGAGACCCCACGCAGACACAGGCAACTAGGTTGTGGCTGGTCTAGTGGGGAGGATGGGGGACAGCCTAGAGAGATGGGACCCCAATCCCGGTCACGCTGCCCTTAAGGTAACATTTGCTCTTCCACCTAGGTGTGATAATCTAAAATACGGTTGGACTAAGAATCATACCCTAGCACTCTTGGAAGAGACTGAGACTGTGCATTGGACAGTTTGTCAACACAGGGAGACAAGTGTGGTGTGATTTCTGTGATCTAAAGTATGACAAATAAGACACAGAGGTGTTAGCTTTTATTGGACTAACTTCCATTGGTGATTGTGTTCAAGCTTTTCAGCTATAGAACTCTCCAACAGAAGATGGTCCAGTAAAATCATCTTAAGTACTTTTGCTCTAACTCCAGTAGACAGTCTCTCAAAATTATGAAAATTTGCCAATCCAGGCATAAAATCTACGCATCCCTATTTTACTATGACCTTGAGTAAAGTGAAAAACCTTTATTTTTAGTAGTTTGTCTTTTGTGGATTGAAAATTCCTGCATAGTCTTTTGTAGAATATGATGGCATAATTGGAAGATAGATATTGGAATGATAAATGTATATATTTATATTTATTACAAAAATTTACTATTCANCAGAATCAATGTAAGGTTTAAAAGAGAGGTGCGTGTCGAAGATGAAGCCCAGGCTGCGGACTTGGAGAACAGGATGGATGGTGACCTCATCGATGGAGATGGTCAGGTTAGAGGGAGAGGAAGGGGAGGGAGGAAAAATGAGGAATTCAGTCTTGGCCACGTTTAGCTTGAGTTGACGTCGGGACATCCAGGTGGAGATATCAGAGAGGCAGTCGACGAGGTGTGAGCGGATCGACGAGAAGAGAGAGGGGGTAAAGAGATAGAGTTGGGTGTCATCAGCGTAGAGATGGTATTGGAATGCTCTTCTTATTTTTGCTGTTCACATATTGATAGTAGTCAGGGTATGGCATCCTTTTCTTGTGGGAAAGCTGTTGAGAAGACATTTCCCCCCCCATACACAAGTATCTGTGCAGTAAGCATCTGAACTAATGAAAGGGGTTGGGTGAGGAGAAACAATGTTCAGTGTAAGCCAGTGGGTGCACCTATTGTTATGAAATTTGGGGTAGCTGCTTGCCTTTGGGCATTCTGGGCCTCTACCAAATTTGGTTGAAACGGGGATTGAAAGTTAAGCGCGCACGCATGCACAGTGATTGCATAAGCTTTATGTCTATGGGAAGGCACTAAAAATAGTGAATTGTAGAAAGTAAATGTTAGAAATTTTGAGAGTTTCACAAATGTAACTGGAGATAAAAGCAATGTTGAAAACTGATTAGTGTTGGCGTAACTCAGCCAGAAGAGGATGCATTGACGCATGCTTCACCTGTGAGGTATATGGCTCTTTGCTTTCTTTCTTATTAGCTTTGCTCAAAGCAAAATTTCCCATGTTTTTAATCTGTGAATTTTGATTGTGAAATTTCATTAGCAATTTCAGTACCTGCCAACGTTTCATGAAATCGACATGTTCCTATTTGACCAGTTCTGTTTCAGCCACAGTGCCACCTTCGTCTGCTCTGAGCAGGATTAAACCATGTAGTCAGGCTGGCACCTTTTCCACAGTAGCACTCCTGCTCATTGTAAAGAACTATTGCTTTCCAGGATGGCTGGACTGACTTTCCCTTCCTTCATGCCTTGATAATACGCTTGTGCAGGGTGGGCTGTTGCTCAGTGAGGAAAGTCTGTCTGGGCAGTGTTGTGCACTCTTTGCAAAGTACAAATAACTCCATGAAGTCAGACAGTAGAGAATTGGGCTCACTATGCATTAAGAATAAAGGGATATGTGACCAGCTCTAATGTGATGTGAAATTCTGGCACAGAAAAGATACGTTGAGGTTTTGACTCCATCCATGTTGCGTAAACAGTGGTAAAATATAGTGCCTTTTCTTCAGTAGAATTGTCAATTAAGATAGCTGTCTCAAATTAGAGATCACAAGGTTAACAAGCAGACTCTATTTCGCCACCCCTCACTTAATATGGAAGTTTGTAGAGATTTGGCTTATCATCTCTTTATCTAAGGCAGGGATGGGGAACCTCATGCCCGGAACCATATGGGGCCCATGATTAGTTTTTATTTGGCTCCTTTCCAGTTCCTAGATCTGGCCCTTGTCTCCAGTTCTTACCCCAAGTACCAAAAGGCTGAGCTCAGGGTAAGGGAGCAGAGATGAGTGCATGCACACAAGGAGAGGGGACAGTTTCATAGCATCAGTCTGTGATCTGGACCTTCCTCTTTGTGCGTGTTCATCCCGTTAGCAGTCCTGTCTTCAGCTTCTGTGTGGCTTGCAAAGTTTTTTTTAAAATTTCCTGTGCTTCCTTGGAGGGAAAAGGCTCTCAACCCCTGATTTAAGATATAGCAAACCTTACAGCTGTTGCCTCATTTAGGCTCCATTTGACCCTCATATCCTTTAACTCTTGGATCTTATTTTTGGACTAAACCATCCCTAAACCATTTTCTTTTATTTATTTATTTAAAAAATTTCATACCCCGCCCCTCCTGCCACAGAGAGCCCGGAGCGGCTAACAACAACAATAAAAAAATAATAATATTAAAACCAAGTTAAAACATCATATAGCATCACCAATAGAAAAAGAGGAGTAAAACCCACCACACCACTCCCCACCGCCTACCCACCCTACCCCTCTTCCTCGCCAAATGCCTGACGGAACAGCCAGGTGTTACCGTTCCTACGAAAGGCTGGGAGGTCCGGGGCCAGATGGGCCCCCACCGGGAGGGAATTCCAAAGGCGCGGCGTGACCACCGAGAACATCCTATCCTGCGTGGCCCCCTGGGAAATCTGGGGGACCTCCAACACCGCGCCCCTGGATGGCTGCAGGGGCTGATCTAGAACCCGGGGAGTGAGGCGGGGAACTCGGGGATATAGCCCTAGGCAGGCTATTTCTGGTTATACTAATGTTTTTCTGTAAAAGAAAATAGATGGTTCCCAGCATATGGGTCTTGTTTGGAATCTTGACACTGAATCATGGAAGTGAGGAGTTGGAAGGAACCCTAAGAGTCATCTATCCCAACCCCCTACCTTGAGACAAGATACCCTATTCTAAAGAATTCCTGATAGATGCCTGTCCAGTCTGATTTCTAGAGTGGGGAGATAGGGCTTCTCTGCTAAATGTAAGAGCTGTCTGCAACAGGGGCTCAGTATGCAGCCTCCATAACTGTCCAGCTCATGGACTGAAAGGAAATGTGCTTTTGTTTGCAATAGATTAGACAAAGATACTTAGTTTGCTTATAGGGAAAATTTTAAAAGGTTAAAGGGGATGAACTAGTTAGCTTGGCATTGATCTTGAGCAAAATAATGGAATGACTAATAAGTCTTATTCACAAAGAATTAAAAGATGGCAATAAGGCCAGCCAGCATGGTTATAGGGAAAGTAGGTTTTATCCACTAAACTTGGTATCCTTTTCAATTAGATTAATGTAAATTTGGCTGTTATGTTACGTTAATATTATTATTATTATTAACAAACATTTATATAGCGCCAGCAGTGGTCTCTTATACACATCTAGATGTGTATAAGAGACAGACCCAGTCCTGCCCCTCCCCCTCCCCGTCTCTCTCACCAAATGCCTGGCGGAACAACCAGGTTTTACATTGACGTCTGAAGGAGAGAAGGTCCCGGCCCTTCATAAAAGGTTTCTGAACTCTCAGTGTGTTCTCTACCTAAGTTTTCATAGGCTGACAAATGGAAAATCTTTGTAGAGTTTATGCTGTAGCCATCATTCCGTAGCTTTTTATTTGCACTCAGGTATGTTTTGTTTCAACTAGAGTAAAGATGCTCCTGAAATGTACAGGACAATAAAGGTGTATAGTTGCTCCGACAGAGGCATATGAATAGCCATAACGTTCGCTTGTATTACTGAAACTTTGACTGATGAAAATTGTCGGCTGGTCCATCAGCAACAAAAGCATGTTTAAAGACGCGAGGGAAGGATAGGTTGCATGGGTCAGATTCTGATCTCTTTTCAGTCAAGAGTAACTGTGCTGAAATTACTAGTTACTCCCGGGTAAAACTCGTGAAAATAAGACCCGCCAGCATAATGCCCTTTGACTTTTTCTGTAGTTTACTACTCCCCTCTCCCTCACTTAAAAAAAGAGGGGAAAAATGTTTACGCTTGTTTCTAATACTAAATCTGCTCTTTCACTGAGAGTACAAGTGCAGAGGAGGCACCATAGGCTCCTGGCATTTTAACTGGAGCTGGGATTTCATGTTGAAGTGAAATTTTGTTGAATTTTGTATTTTTGAGCTACTTGAATATTTGATGGAATTTTATTCTAGTTTATGAGAAAATTGGGAAATTTTGTTTTAGGTAGAAAGACTGAGGTCTCCCACCCCTATCTCAGCCTAACATTCCTGTGACTTGAGTAGGCCATGCTTACCTACTCAAGGAAGTATGGAGCTACATACCTCCTTTTATGACAGAGAAGTTACATAAAGTTACTTTGAGAAATAGAACACCACCAGACTCTAACATGCTAGACTGGAATCTTAGCTGAGCCACACTATAAGCTATGCTGCATGCAGCCTTCTATTCATAATTCCAGTTTATTATTATTATTAGACATTTATATAGCGCCAGTTGTATGACCTGGTGATGTACAAAACACAGAACTAGACGCAGTCCCTGCCTGTGGCTTACAATCTAAAAAACAAAAGGGGGGGAGACAGGGAGAGGGGACAGTGGGAGAGACATGGGAGAAGACAAACAAACATTCAAGCAGTTGCGAAATCTCAGGTGCGTATGCTTTGCTTGGTTACAAAGAGGTTGGTAGCAGCAGTCATCAGAGGAGGGCAGACAGTAAGAGTAAGGGGAAAGAATAGCAAGCATTGGGAAANCAGTTGATGAGACGAGCTTGAACAGAGGGAGAGAGAGAAGGAGTAGAGAGATAGAGTTGAGTGTCATCAGCATAGAGGTGGTATTGGAAGCCATGGGAGGAAATGAGTTTGCCTAATATGGTTACCTTTGAAATTTCTTTGAGAAGTCTTTGACTGATTTAAAGTCAAAGGGCCCAATCCAGTGTTCCATGTACGTTGGCTGTAGGCACAGTGTATTGGCCCAAACGTGTGTGCTCAGGCATGTATGCATGCTGTGTGCGGAGCACAGCTGCACCAGGTGAAGGCACAACCTGTACCGATGCGACGCCCCTGAGCCCCCCCCACACCATGGGCAGAGGAATGGAACAGGAGTCAATCAGCCTTTCACCCCTATACCCAGGTTGGACAACTTATTTGCACGACTATGAACCTCCACCAGAGTTTCCTCTGGCTTCGCCCTGTCCAGGTATAGTTCACCATCTTTTGGGTCCTAGCGTGTACGCTCATGCTTCACCTCCCCGATGGGGTGGACCCTGATCCATCACCTCAGCTGTGGGGTGTGTGGGCTTGGGAGATTGCATTGGCCCAGATTGCGTCTTTACCCAGCGTGGCTGTGCTGTGTGCGCAGCACGCGTGTGCACCTGAGTGTGGGCGTACTGGCTGTACACCGTGTGTGGAGGTTGGTGTACGTGGGCTGTTGGGTTTCCCCCAAAGACTTTAATCTTTGACTGATTTAAAAATATCAGTACTATACAAAATCAGCATTAAATAGATTTTCAAACTGGGTAACTTCTCTTCCTAAAGCTGGAAGGCTTATATACATTTACCAACAGAACTTGGTCCAATAAAAGACTGTCACACCTGCTTTCTCCCTTTGAAGAACAAGAAAATCTTCCTCACAGCAAGATACTAATGGAGCGTAATCTGTTTAGTTTACTCAAGTTAAGAAATGATTTTATCATGGTCTAAGTAATACTGTATAGGGAGAGACTATCTCCTAGAGGGGTCTTAATCTAGTTCATAAAGGCCTAATCAGAGCTGGGAAGCTGAAATAAGGCATACCTCTAGGGAAATAAGACTCAATTTTGGTTCCTTCTTGCCTTAAGATCTTTAAATCTTTTAAAATCTCAGAAACTGTTTGCAGTCCTGATTTACATGTTTCTACTAGTGGAATATTGTGAAGTGTGACAAATAAGACTTTTTCTGCAGAAGAGCAATTGTGCTGCTTAACTGTTAATGGATGTTTCTGCATTGGCCAGGGAAAACCCAGAAACACATACCTAATGATTAAGCCTTGCTAGGCAAGTGCCAGTGTGGGGGTTTATTTTAGTGTAAATTAACTGTAATTGGTTTACAAAGCCAAGCCTCACCTATGCAAGGAATTTTGCAGACATTTCTCACTGATGATAGCATAGGTTTGGGTGAGCTGTTGGTAGCAACCAATGTAATGTTTTGTTTGTGGGTAAAATTCTTATTGGAGATGAGGGTTGGAGAACCTCTGGCCCATGAGCCAACTATTGCCCCATCCGTCCAGCCCACTTTGGCTCCCCTACGGCTGCTGTTGATGTGGCCTAGGGCCAGGGTTTGTTGGCTCAGGGTGCTGGAGTGGGGAGGGCTTGACTACTTCCTGCCAGTGTGCAAACTCCTGAACTAGTATCTCCCTTACTTGGAGACACGTGGAGACGAAGTAGTTTGAATGATATCTTTTATTGGACCAACTATCGTTGGTGGAAATGTGCAAGCTTTCAGCCTCACAGGGTCCTTCCTCAGGCAAATAGGAGTTAGAACAAGATTTGAACAAAGTACAGTGGCTATATATCATGTAACAGAAGAGGTGGGGGTCGGGGGAAGAGAAGGGATAGGGAAGGGGTGTGATCTATCAGGGAGACAGGAGTGAGTGGGTGATAAATAAATCAGTAGCAGAAGGTGAGAACGGGGAGATAAGCAATACAAAGGGGAAGAGTGCGAAGGCAAGGTGGGGTACTTTAGAAGATATAGGAAGGTAGAGAGCGAATAAGCACTAGAAATAAGGTGTGAGTAGAGCTGAAGATAAGCAAAGCACAGTGGGGGATGTATGGACAATGGCAATGGAAAAGGGGTGGGGAGTGAGAGACTGGAGAAGGGAAAAAGACTGGAGAGGGGTCTGGTGCAAAGGGAAGGGGAATGCAAAAGAAGGTTACAGAAATAGATACAGATATGGATTTATAAAATGCCGTAATGGCTAGTGCAGAAAGAAAACGGTGCACAGTAGTGATGAGAGACTATGGGTGATTTCAGACATTACGAGATCACGCTCAACCACAGTGAACCACGGTCAGTTTTGCAGCGGGGCCAAAGCGGCCTGCATGTCTGTTTGGCGGCTGCCAGATGTTCGCCACAGTCAATACCCACATGGGGTCAAAATCAACCACGCTTCCGGAGCTCCGGCCCGGACCATCTCCGAAAGCGTGGTCAAAGAGATTCCCAACAGGAAACAAAAAAAAGTAATGTCTGAACGGCAGCCACCGGCCGGAACCAAAGACAATGATTCCCAGCCGGGGATAAACCACCCAGCGTCGCTGCCAGGCAACCAGCAACAACACAGACCGGGGAGGGAGATTTAAAGGGCACACAACAGCAGCCAGGACGAGCCGCCCCGGCGCCTTCTGGGTGCTTTGACCACGGCCCAGCCTGGGATCGGCGTAATGGTTCGGTGGTTCAATTCCCTGCCGTGGTCCCGGTCCCGTCATGTCTGTTCAGGGCTTTCCTTGACCAGGGGTGGTGGTTAATCTGTTCACCACCACTGGGAATCCATTGTGGTGAATCGGAATCGTGTAATGTCTGAAATCACCCTATATTAACAGTAGATAACAAAAGTTAAATATTCAGTCAAATGTTTACAGGTTTTTGTAGTGGCTAGAGAAGTTTAGGTTTTTAAGTCCATTGTTCTTTTTTTACAGGCTCTGTGATTCTCACTTTTGGGATTACGGCAGTGCCCTAGACAAATCGGATGAGCTTACCTCTCACTAGCAGTTCAATTTCAAAGTAGTCTCTGGAAATCAGGATGGCTCCTGTCCTTCCCCTGCTACACCACCAGGGGGACCCTCTGTGCCCTGGAGTATAAAGGGGAAGGCAGAGCTTCACTCTCCCAGTTCCTTCCAACTGCTGCAGGCAGTTAGAAGAACCATTTGCTTCTCATTGATCAGCAAATATTAGAAAATTATATTATAAACAGTTCTCTTATTATTTAGAAAAAGTTAGATTAGTGTTAGGTTACTTAGTTTAGTTAGTGACAGGATTAGTGATAGTGACTGTTTAATTAGAATAGAGCCTCTGAGGGCCGTTAGCCTGTCTCCTGCTAAAAAGCTGGCCTTAAAGAGATGTATAAATGTACGGGCCCTGTCCTGATAACTGACTCCCATGACTGCTGCATGTTATGTTTGGGAGAAGCCCACAATGCGAAAGGTGCTGCCTGTAAAACCCTCTCAAAAAGAGCAAGAAATGACCGGTGCCTGCGGCTTCAGGATCTCCTCACACAATGCGCCTTAGAGGGAGGCGATGAGGGGCCGCTCAGGCCTCATGCCCATAAACACCAAAAAGGGCAGAAAAAGACATCAAAAAGAGATAACCCAGTGAAATTGGGGCCCATTCAGGGAAAAGATCCCTGAGGAGTGGCTCATGCTCATACAGCTGAGGCATCGGCAACTAATCCTGCAGTGCCTCTGCCCTCAACGTCTGTTGGTCGTGGGGCCAGCAATGGTAGCAGGTGCCCCTGAGGTAACAGCTACTCAGCCTAAATCCCAGGAGCAAGGGGTTCAACAGGAAAGGAATATGGAGGAGGAACAAGAGAGCAATCACTCTCAAGATGAAGGCCACACTGTGCGATTTCTCTTCACATAGCCAGAGTGAGGATCAGGACTCTTAATAGAGCTCCAAGATGAGACTCAAACAGAACCGACCCATCAAAGTGCTGAGGTGCCCAGAGGGAGCTCTTCCTAGAGACATCGAGACTTGTTCTCCAGTTCAAGCCGTGTGAGTCTGCAGCCAGGGTGGGCTCCGTTGTGGACAGAAGACAGCCCTGGGAGAAATCGTCCGGGACCATCCCATATTAGGAGCCGCAGCCCAACTAGAAGAGGTGCGGGGAGCTGTGAGCGCTCTCACCATGTGACCCAAGTGGAAGAGGGCTACCGTTCCAGGGATCACAGCAGCTACTCTCCCTGGTACCATGATTACTCTTCCCAGAACCGGTCCAGAGGATTAGCCTCTCCACGGCACAGCCGTTCCAGGCACAGCCTCTCACGGTGTTGGGAGTCACCTTCCTGACACGGGACCTCCTATTCCTGGCAACGTAGTAGATGGAATATGTTGCATAGTACCGCAGCCATTCCAGAGAGATGGACTTTGCCCCGCAATATTACAGCCACTCCAGAGACATAGAGCATGTCCCGCGGCACCATAGCTCATCAAGGAAAGAGACTTTATTAGGCATAGCAGCCAACTAGATATAGAGACCCCTTTTTGGATAGGGAGCATAGAGACTATGACCAATATTACCTGGAAACCCACCCATTGGAGGTACCGACCCTCCCCATGCAGCACCTGCTTTGATGAGTAGTATACTAACAGGTATAGGCACAGATCCCCTAGGATTAGGGAGCGCTCTACTGAAACCCTTCCTGTTTCTCAGCCTTTAATACAGACTGAAGGGAGGGAAAACCTAAGGGAAGACTCCAACTCCCAACCAAACCGCGGAGATATGGTTCCTCCACAGTCAGAGGACAGTCATGGGGAACAACAACCATCTTTACTGCAAACCCTCATGCGTCAGAGCACATTTCAGCACCCAGAGCACAGAGAGGCTGTAACTGAACTAAAGGATGGAACCCCATCTCTCTCAGCCACAGGAAGCGGATGCTTAGCGTCCTACTGAACTTATTGCAGATCAGACTGCAATTCTCCCAACAGAGGTTGTGACAAATTTTAAGGCTATGCTCAAATGCCTAACGACAGCCATGCCAGAGCTTCCCGCTAAGGTGAAGTGTAAGGCCCCTTCAGGTCGCATATTTGGAATCTTACCCAGAGGTGATTGTGGTCAGATCATGCTGCCCATCTTTGATGAACTTCTTGAACCTTCAAAGACAGTATGGAAGGCTCTACTGTCCTCAATCCCTACGAACAAGTTAGTGGACTCCTTATACCCAGTGCCACAAGATGGGCTCTCAATGTTCGCACATCCTCCAATTCGATAGTGATCACTGCAGCTACCAGCAGGTCCCAATCTGGGTAGTGAAGACTGTGCCCTCTGACAAGGAAGGTAGCCACTTAGACATTATGGGCAGAAAGCTGTTCTCATCAGCTACCTTATCCTTGAGAACAGCTAACTATATGGCTGTGATGGCGGCTTACCAGCATTATCCTTGGGAAAAGACCAACTCAGCTAACACTGCCTCAGACCAACTGGTAATAAGACAAGAGGGGTCCCTGGTGTCACGATTCTAGCTGATGGTGGCCATGCACATGACTGACTCGGCTACACACAGTATGGCAACAGTGGTTACAGTAAGACGACATGCATAGCTGCAATCCACTGCTATTACGCCAGAGAACAAGTTGCGCATAGAGGAACTTCCATCTATGCGCGGTATGTTTTCTAACACTACAGATGACACACTGTTCAAGATAAAGAAAGCTGCCTGGGCGCAGGGTGTAGTTTGAACCTTTAAAAGACGGTTCTTTATGTCACCAGCACAGTCGGCATCTACTACCTACTGCAGAATCCACAGACCACCCTTCCACTCAAGAAGGTTTGTCACTCAGCAGCAACAACAATTCTCCTTGCAGAATCGGAGGAGATTTACTAAATGGAAAAATAAAATCAGACAATCCAGTAATCAGATGTCATCAAGGCCCAGGTCCCGGGTTTAACCTGTGCCTGGTCAAGTGCAGCAAGCCAACCATGTGTTATTTTGGAGATAAATTGAAAATCTTTTACCTAGCATGGTGTAACAATACAGTGGATAAATGGGTCTTAGAAATATTTATTTATTTATTTAAAATTTTATTTATTTAAAATTTATATCCTGCCCCTCCTGCCCACAGGACAGCCCGGGGCGGTGAACAACATTCATTAAAACAGTATAAAATTTTAAAACAATTTAAAAATGCAATATGTGGGGAAAACCCCCACCCCTACCCCTCGCCAAAAGCCTGACGGAACAGCCAGGTCTTACATATATGCTGAAATAGCAGGAGAATGGGAGCCAGCCGAGCCGCCTCCGGGAGCGAATTCCACAGCACAGGGGCGGCCACCGAAAAAGATCTAACATCGGTGGCCACCCGCCTCTCCTGGGGAACCTCC